>OU015622.1:3000000-3376896 GCA_907165235.1 Zeuzera pyrina
GGTCAAATTTTCCCGACAGTTTTCAAGTAACGTGGATATATGTGTTACAGCATGCTTACCGTGGTCTGTTTCATGCAAGTCTACTCTTCTCAGGGATGTAACAGGATCGCAACTGCTCTCTGCGCAGTTCCTTTCTAAAACTACCTCCTTGTTACTGACGTTGATAACACGTACCTTGGCTTTTTCCGAAGTCATCACTAGGGTTCGCGCAGTTATCCAGTCCGAGTGATTATCGATGTCCTCTATTATAACACTGCGTTTACTGGAAACTGTCGGTGAAAATCGTATTTCGACTAAGGTTTCCGACTCGGCGGCAAAACAGTTCTTTTCAAACTGTAAACTAACCCTTGTTTTGCGCCTTGCAGGAAAACTTCCTAATCTGAAAACCTTAAAACCCCTTTTGCTACATTGAGAACACAACGTTGCTTTGCCAAGAAGTCCAACCCAATGATGCAATCGTCTGTAATGTTTGCTATAAGAACTGGATTCCACGGTCCGTGGAAGTAGTTCAGGTTTAACAATAGTACGTGATGCACCGATGTCCAGTGTGAAGCAGCATGGATTTCCGTTCAGCTTTCCTTCAACGATCAGGCTGTTTCCATCACGCATCTGAGAGACTATCACAATAGGGGCTTGTCTTTGACCAGCTAACGCTTGTCCCGCAGCGCTGGCTGCTTTTAGTTTGAATTCCTCGGGGTCAACTTGTGTCCCAGATGACGTTTTCTTAGCCTTTTTACTGGGACAATTGATACGAAGATGTCCTCTCTCACCGCATTCATAACACGTTCGTCTTCTTTGAGATCTTACCTGCATCGTGACTTCTCGCACGCGTTGAGTTCGGCTATATTGACGCACTGCCTCCACCTCAAGTGCGTGTGCCAGGGCTGCCTTGAGAGTCTGATGATGTCCCAAACGAACCACAGCTCTAACTTCCGTGTCCCGTCGACAAATGCTTGCATGGCGGTGGTATCGATAAGCGCCGGTGTAGATGCGTAAGCTTGTCGTACCATACACTCAACTGCCATGCCCCACTGCTGCAAACTTTCGCTGCTCATCCGCGCACGATCTCGCAGTTGGGCCCTACACGTGGTGCTCGAGGTGCTTGTGTGGTGGTGTTGGAGGTGGGACTCCAACGCTTCGAGCATGTCGGCTAGAGTCCTTCCTTTGCTGCAAACGTTTTCTAACACCTGAACTGCATCACCTCGCAGAGCGTAAGGGTAAGGGCTGTTAGTGCTTATGTATCGCCCCACCCATTGCCCTCTGCCACCGTCTCAAAGTGAAGCCGAAAAGTTGTCCATGATGTCGTCCCATCAAAGTGAGGTACTTCGAACTTAGGCAGGACACTGGGAACAGACACGGCGCCCCTAACTCCGACTTTCTGCACCTTCTCATGCAGTATTTGTATGTCTTTGTCATGTTCTGACAAAATGTTGTCATGTGCACTTATATGGACATTATGCTTTTCTACTTCGCTCGTAATATCTTCAATCTCTGCCCCAGTTGGCCCATCGTGTCGCCCAACGCCATAATTCTGCTATCCATTGATCTCAGTATCTCCTCCTTGCTTGCTTCCGTGGCTTCCATGGCTTTCATTATGCTGGCCTGCGTGCTAGCTTTAATTTCAGCTAGGCTAGCTAACAATACCGCCATATCGAAGTTGGCAGCTCCAGATGTGCTGACGTTATTGGCCATTCCAGTGGAGACGGGCTGTCGTGCCGTCGCGGACGTTCCTGCGGTAGGGGGTGTTCCGTCGGTGGGTGTGTCAAGTAGTGCTTCCTCTTGACGCACCAAATCCATTGTTGCCTGACGTCTCGTACGGACTCCTTGTTCGTCCCTTGGTGTGACCGTCATCCCACTTCTGACATCAATTGTTACGAGCTGAGGGTAATAAGATGCCGGTTAAGGGTGCAGAGTTTATTTTAATTCGTACAAGCAGATGTCAAGAACAAGCGAACTTAATCACGGCGGTCCCTAGTCTTTGTAGTTGCCCTCGAAGTAGGTGCTCGCGTAGTAGTCACCGAAGGTACACGCTTCACTCAATAACAACGTTCCCGAATCGCAGAGTTCTTCTATCCAGGGTCGTCGCAGTAGTCGTCGTAGCGGTCTATGTAATTCACCTTGTTGTCGCCTCGATCGATAGTTGAGAAACACTGACTCGGCGGCGGACACGGAGCTCTATTGATAGTCGGATAAAACGAGGGTGGAACTTTCTAGTGAATTACGCTCGCTAACGGTAATTCGACATTGTTCTCGACGCCGCCTGTTTGCCAGAGTCATAGCACAGTACAAGTAAGCATACAGTATTCTATCTTCATACAAACGCTCCCAAACGTCGCGCTCGAAATTTCGGCATTTCTCGGCATACGACAGTCACGAGTACGCCGCGGTTGTCGTCGGACGGTATGAGACGCTCCCGCGCATATACTTACTAAATATTATGTCAATCAAGTTTAAGAGAATAATGTTCAGTGTATGGATGTTTGAATACATCTATATCGAAACCAGAAATATTTTTCTGTTCCTAATTTGTGGGAAATATATTATGATAATGATCTAGTTCATTTATTGCTGATTTTTAATTATACTGCACACAAAATGTATTTTTTTTGTCCATTTCAACCATACTAACTCACAAACTTTTGAAACTAGATATAAAATACTAGTAAAATTATATAAATAAAAACGTATTAAATTTGCAATAATATAAAATGAAAAGATAATATGACAATTTAATATAGTACCTATTATCAAATACGTAACCCAAGAAAAACATTCAGTTCAAGTCAGTAGCCCTATTGCGTGTTTACGTACCAAACGACCGTAGGTAATTATCTCTAGGAGACTGCTGAGATAGAATACTGTATGCTTACTTGTACTGTGGTCATAGGTACATGACAGGTCATCGCTCGGGAATATTTGAGGTGTAACTTTGTTCTTTCTTAATTTGACTTATACCATTCCATAGTAGACCTTAAACCTAGCAATGCGTTTTTAGGTCATAACTGTGCAAAGCCTAGGTCTCGAGATATAAGCACTAAAAGTTACGTTTCGAGCTCCATTAAAAATCGACCTTATTCCTTACGCATAAGGTCCAACCGTAACATTATAATTACCTCAACTGGTAGTTTAAACAAAAGAAAAGCGACAAATCCTACACTATAAATTCAGCATTTTTGGTAAGTAATGCTGTAAGTATCACGCATTAAGTTTTTTGGGTTTAAAAATTAGCTCGATCAACCAGACATTAAATTGAATAAAGAGAAGGTGTATGTAATGACATTCAAGTTTCGAGTAGAAGTAATTTTAAAAGCAAAGAAAATCGTTATTTTCTTATTACACATATCGGCACGCTGTATCCTAACGGGGTAATCCGAGAAGGTGGAGTGCCAAGCATAGCGTTCGCGGTCCTTACTTAAGTCTTTTGCCTCCTCAAATCTCATCATTCTCCTCACATACTTTCCCCTGGATATGCGATTTTATTTTATTATTCTTAAAAAATAATTTTGAATATCGGAATTTGCGTGTTTGCGTGTATGTTTATTGCTTACCATTATCTGCGATAAGGTCTGCATTCCAGTCGTTGTCAAATTCTAATTGCTTGTTAACGTCCCGCTCTGTCGGCGACTGTACTGCGTCCGTGTCGGAGTCTGTGACATCGTATAACTCTGTCATTTTCATCTGGAAAGAAAGATAAATGTTTTAACAATTGCTTTAGACGCGAAGTAAGACAATTTTTTGGCCTGCCATCTGCGTTCTATTAAAACTTAAAAATCCATTAACTTTTCGAACATTAAATTTTGTTGATAAATTTTTCTTATATTTGTAAAAAACTGATTTTAAATAATAGTGAAAAAAGATGGAAACAAGGACAGTATTGCTTTTTGGATTTTATTTTAGTACTGCTTTAGTGACATGAACGAAAGAATATGTAGCAGCAAACGACATCTTATAATAAAACATTACATAACGTATCTGGCTCGAGGGATCTCGATCGGCCTGTTGGTGCCGATTGTAGGGCCGTGTTTAAAGCCGTGGCCCCTAGATTTGAACTTTTCTGAATTGGTTTGGAGTCTAGGTGGGTAGCTCCCGGAGTTTGTTGTATGGTAACCGCAATAAAATCCAAGTAGTTTGGTGTCACACGATCTGTGTAATAGTCTGGAGTGTTATTGTCATGTTTCAATGCATTATCTATCGCGTCTTTTCACAATCGATTTAAAGATTTATTTTAAAAACAGATGTGTGTGCGTCCAAGCAAAAAGCGTTCAGTGGGCGGCATTTAGTATCCGAGATATACGCAGTTTTGTAAAGTTGGATGAAAAAATGGCATTTCGTGATTTTAATTGATTAGCAATTAATGTTCAATTATCTAAAAGTTCATATAGTAAATGACTTTATGTGATGTTTCTAAGTAGAAACAAACAAGTAGAAGTGTGTTTTCAATCAAACTTTTAACATGTTTTTTCTCAAAACAAGCTTTTACAGTTTCAACATTTAATGTCTGATAAAAATAATGTTAATTTTAATCAATTGACTATTCTAAATTCTAATTTTTGCTGCGTGTTTTAATAAATTACAATATGTGGACGCCCACCTATTATAATTTATTATAACACGCATTTCAAGCATTATGATATGCATTAATAGACGTAAATACAGTCATTAGGTGTAATCATTATTTTTAGTTTAACGAGATTTATCAATAGGTGTTTGTTTACTTAACAAGAACACCTTAGGGGCATCAAAGAAATGTTAAAAAAGGAGCCGCTATCTATTTACAAGTAAACAACAGTTATACGTTAAAGGTTATTGTTGTTGTAATTTTATTACTCATAGTGCGAAGTTCGGACGATAATTTATTATCAGAAGTATACGCAGTTTCTAATTATTTTATTTACCACTAGATGACCCTACAGACGTTGTCCAGATCAAATTTAAATATTATAAATAAAATTTAAAAGAAAGCATTCTCAGATATTCCTGAATTTGCCAATTTTCCAAGAACTTTTCCAATTTTTCTCTCCCTAAAAACCTTATTTGGACTATTGCGAACATTTAAAAAATATTAGCCAAATCGGTCCAGTTGTTCTCAAGTGATGCGCTTACCAATATCATTTAATTTTTATTTATAAAGATTTTAATTTATGATATGCTAGTTGATGCCCATGACTTTGTCCGCGTTTCTTATTTTTAAAATAGCCTATGTCCTTCCTCAGGACTCAAGTTATCTCCATACCAAATTTCATCTCAATCGGATGTGAACGGTATGGCAGCCCCACAGACAAACTAACCTAAAGACAGGAAATGAAAAGGCACGGTTTTCTGCTATCGATTTGCACAAATGCTCATATAAAGTTCAAACAAACGCGCGCTCCTTTAGTATTAACCAAGAAGCAGATTCGTGACCTGTGTCTAATCTTTTTAAAAAATATAGAATAAAATACGTAAACAATGCCAAATTGCGCTGTAAAGTGGTGTGGTAGTGACAGTCGTCAAAATAGTTTCAAAAAGGACAATATCGCGTTTCATCGGTAAGTATAAAATTTATAATAAAAATTTATAATAGAAAAATGCAGAGCTCTAGTGATACTGGTTGCTGGTAGCTTTGAGTCAGCGTTTGTCCTTGTCTAGCAAGCTATAATAACATGTTGCGTCCTCAATCTTGCAAGATGGCACGTGTAGCAGGGATGCGAAAAAACGTATCGATATGTCAATATCTTTTCCATTAATTTTGAGAATTTATAATGACTCCAATTCTGTGAAATTATATACCTAGTTCCATATTATAATATCTTGTTTCTTTTCTACTATTATTACAAACCTAATTAGATAATTAAAATATTTATTACATACATTTTTGAATAATTGTTTTTAAATTGAAAATGTAATGATTTCAGATTTTGAACCAATAAAAATAAAAAAAGCGGATACCTGTACTAATTTTATATATGCTAAAGTCTGTCTGTCTGTTTATTTAATGATGAATGTTTCTTTTTTTTTTTCAAAAATTGCGAGTGAAATTGTGAGCCAAATGACAAAAACGGACCCTTGTAATTTCATCCTGTTCCATGTACCGATCAGTAAGTTACAGCCACGTCGCTCGGAGAGTACTGTCACTATATTATACAGAAGTAGATTAGGTGTATAATGTAACCCGCTGTACAACGGCGTAGTAAAATTTGCAAACGAATACCTGTTCCTATAAAACTGTTATATGAATGAGTGGGTATAAATAGTGTGTTCTTTTTTTTACGACTGGGGGGTGTCGATTTTTTATAAAAACATTCGTTAGATTTCTTCAAGTTAATAATAATACTATTAAAATGACAAAATTTTTCATTTTAATTCAAAGTAGTAGGTGCTGAGTGCTGATCACAGTTGCTCGCTTTTGGAATATTTTTCCATGCCTGGGAGTGGGTGCTATACCTTGTAATGCTTTAGCCCCGGAGAACCCACAATTTGTCTATTTAATTTTTTGTTAAAAATTTTACATCAAGAAAAACACGTACTACCCAAACGAATTTGATTTGTATTTCTAATTTAAATTTTTGATTTTTCTGTGTGACTATTTCAAACTAAAGAATCTTGTTTTGATTATATATATATATATATATAATACTATTTTTAAAATAAGCTTATGAAAATAATTCTTATACTTATCGATATATATAATATCTACGAGTACACCACTTTTTCGTCGAGTACTGACGTTACCGTGCCGCTCACTTACGTCCCATTCCTCTTCTAACCTTGACGGAATAGTTTGCTTAGATATTCGTAAACATTTCTAGGGTAGTTTGTCTGTGGGCAGCCCATACAATACGAACAAAGAGACAAACATTGATTTTTATATATTAGATTATGTATAAGTATATTTATAATAGCAAACGATTCAAATCCCAATATCACTTAATATCTTCGGTTTTATAAATTTTAACCTAAAAATATCTAACATTTATATCGTCACCTTAGATTAAAAAAAATACATAGATAGACTATCAGCAGCGAAAAATGAAGCATTCGTAAATCATTGAATTGACTTACTTGTCGCGTCATTCTAACAATGGCGGTCACATAATTCACATAATTTTCGTGCAATTCGTATTTACGTCCAATATGTCATATTCTAGCTCAGAAACATACAAAATTTGATTAAAGAACACAAATAAAATCGATGGAGTAACAAATTACACCTTAAACATCATTCTAAATTAATATTTTTCAAAATAAAACTGAAATTTAAACTATAGACAAGAGTTTGTTCATTGATGTCATATTCGAATTTTTTTACCCAGTTTTACATATTATTTTTTTGTAGTACTTGTATATTATTATGCAATAAGATCAGGTATTTCCAGATAATGAACGAGTTGAGAAGTGACACAGAGGTGAAGAAATAGGGTAGATATTCTTAAAGCAGAATGAAGGCTCGCAATATGTTTTTAAAATGTTTGAAAATTATAAACTTGATAAAAAATGTAATTGATAAATCATTTAATTCATATTCAGTTCATATTAAAAAAAAATCTTTTAGGTACCTATAGGAACGTAATATGAAACGTATCTATAAACGTATAGGAACTTCAGAACGAAACTTTTTTTCGGCTATTAAACTGTATAATTTATTTCTAATTGAATGTAGTGTTTTCGTAAATTCCGTTCAATAAAGTATTTAATTTAGTAATTTTTCTTTCAACTGAGAGTGAGAGAGAAGAGGTGTCAACTCTTCGTCGGTAAATTAGTCTCTCATAATTTTATGATGTGGCGAATATGATACAAATCGGAAAGTGAATTGTGCTTAAATTAAAAAAAACGTTTACACGTTTTTCTTTTTATCGCACAGCGTTTCGAACTTTTCCAAAAAATGTTAACATTTCCATTTTTGATCGTACTTCATAAAAATGTTAAAGTAGGCACCTATCTTTCGAAAGACTCTGGTATCATATTCGTTAGCAAGCTTTATTTTATTTCAATGTATAAAATAACATACTTATTAAAAACGATGCCAAATCTCACACTCCTCCGTGCACGCAATGTTCTAAAAAAGGGATCCGCGCTTCACGTATTAATATGACTGTCTCCAAGTTTTTTTATTGATAACACCAAAGGTGTAGCCAATAGCTACTAAATAAAAAAAAAGAAAATCATTTGATAAACAGAGGAGAAAAAGACACTGAACTGTTATGTCTTTACCTATTTATGTACAGATTTATGGTGTGATAAACTAATTCATAATTATTAATAATAGACTGTAAGAAGAAGATGAAACATTATATATAAATAGTAAGCACACAACAGTAAACAGTAAATATAATAGAATGATAACAGAATAATATATAACTCTAAATACCTAATTTGAAACAAATATTTAATAACAAACCATCTTGTCAAGTTACCCCTCATTTAGGGTAAACGAATTGGTATTGCAATACTCCCACATTAGTTTTAGGGATATCAGTCGTCTTGCACACAGTTTGGGATTTTAATATGATTGTGAGAAATATTATTAAGCTTTCCTTGAACGTTTGTAAAGGTTAACAAGGTTAACTCTAGTAAAATACACATTTCTGCATTTTTTTGCAACTAAATTATGTTAGAACAGTTTGTGTTACCAGGTGAAATGAACATATTGTGTAAAATATTTTATTTTAATTGCAACCCTTTCTCGATTTGTTGTCTTCACTCGTTTCGTATGGGAGACTCTATGTATTTTTTTAATCTAAGATCAAATCATATCAATAACATCAAATCATAACAAATAATAATATTTTGTGTCCAAACAATATAAAAAGATATTCTAAATAAGATGAAGTAGGAAGAATGTCATACGATTTGTAATGAGAAAACTATTCGCTAATAATATTTGCATACAGATGAACTTCTCTTACGACATTCAGATATTTTAAAGGGTATAAGTACAATTAGCGTAATATTCCGCCGAACCGTGGCCAAAAAATCTTGAGCATCATAAACAGTGTTAGCGATAACCTCTGCATTACGTTGTGTGAAGACACTTACATCGAACGACACTGACATCACGACGAGGGTAACAAGACGCCATTGGCGGCAGATAACGAGGGTCAAGAGTGTTAGCTTGTGTACAACTTATAAAGGGGAAGAAGTCGGTCGTAAGTTTTATTGAAAACGTCAAATCATAGTGCATATGAAAGCTTGTCTAAACATGCACAGCGTAAGCACGGCCTGTTTGATATTTGTCGTCACAGGTCCTTCGAGCCGGATATACATATTAGGACATAAATAATGAAAAAACTTGAGTTTATCCAATAAAATTGGCTATCTTTGATTTTAAGATTCCACAATTGATTATGACGACATATCACTTTTTTCATAGTATCTTTTGGGATCAATTTTTCGGCATGTAGTTCATTAGACTTGTCATGCGATTTTCTTAAGGCGACGCATTGGAAATTTTGTCGGCAGGGATCTCAATTTTTCTAACTGACTACAAAACGTATGAAAGTGCTATTTGGTAACCTGATTCTTCATTTTATTGACTTAATTTTGACAGTTGCGATACACGATTGATTACTTTCGCTACACAAAAAAAAATAACAAAGAAACCTCTTTTAAAACAGAAATTTACATTTTTAGGAGTAACGGGACCGATTTATGTTTCTAAATTTTCTGTATAGTTTTAATCTAAACATATTCTTCAAAATGACAGTTGGATTTTATTAAATTAATTAAAGTTTTTAAAATAAACGAAAATAACTACTTTTTCGTAATTTTCGTAAACTAGCGCGCGCACTATTGCATAGACCAGAAGATTTATTTTAGATTAACTTATTGTTTATCAAATCAATGCATCGCCTTAAAATAATAACTGCGTCTTTCAAACTGAGAGTTCCATTCGAATCCAGTATAATTCAGGAAACGATTTTTTTTATTTTGCTTATACTCTGAGTGTAACTTAACTTTCCTTCAGTTCGTTATGCGTTGAGTTTAAAGCCTTAATGTAGTTTTATAGATGTCCTTATTTGAGGACTTATTATTATTAACCAATACTTTAAGTTGATATAAACTTTAATTATGAATTATGATACATTTTTCATATATTATCGTCTGTGATAGTGCAATAATGCGCAACTAGCTCCAGTAGATAAGTTTTACGTAAGCAAATAGCAATATAAACCAAAGGTTAAAAACCTTAGGTTAATATAAAAATAATACCTAATATTCTTTTCACAGAAATAACTCATAGTTCTTCAGAAGGCCTATTCTCTATTTTTACTCTAATTTTAGCAGATTTTCTGGTATTTCGGTGCTGTTGTAAGCACCCGTGATGACGGATTGACTTATTTCGTAAATTGATACCATGTCAAACAAATAATATTAAGTTTTTTAACCTCAAATGGAAAAGTGGGGTACGACTTTGACGCTGTTGTCTGCGAATCCATTTGCATACGCTTTATTTTGTTTGAAACCTAGTGTGTGGCAGTGTTTAGCGAAAATAATAAAGTTTATTGGTGTCTGCAACTTTTTTCATGGTAAATTTTTATTATTCAACTGTTATATTTTATTTTTATTGTTCGTATGGCACATACAGAGCTAGGGGAATTAATACACTGACAACAACATATTAAAAGCCATTATTTCACTGTAAAAAGGAATAAGAAATCTTTTCGTCCGACAGCATTTTTTGTGATCACCTAATTATATTCTAACTTACTTTATTCTCTGTATCCAGATAGTAGTAGGCCAAGAGTGCGTCGTTGGTTGACGTAACGTTCAATATATGCTCGAAGGCGTCATTGTCGGCCGCTGCGTCGCCGTAAGAGATGCGCATTTCACTGGCTCGCCTGTCGAAGATAAGTAGCCAAATAAAAAAAAGAAATACACCTGCATTCTATTTCAATAGAAAGTTGTGTTGGTCGTTAACAATATTTTTTATGATATTTATAACATTCAAACATAACAGGCTTGGAGAGGTGAATATAAATAGCCTGTTTACATTTTTAATCAACATTTATAATATTTAAACCATAAATTTTGTTTTAACCTAATTCAAAAGTTATTATAAAAGGTGCAGTTGCCAGTACTGATGCACAATGAAATAATACATTAAGCGATTTCTCATTCGAAAAGCATAGAGACGTACAAAAACACGTCTTGCCGCCACTTCAACGTTGGACCCATAAGTTTTTGGTTTACAGATGGCTATAAACTAGACGATGCAAGTTTGGTAGCCCATCACCCTTACACGTTCTTTATCGCTCACCTCAAAGCAAAGTCAAGTCAATTTATTCAACCAAACCCAATTGCAAGGTATTTTTGAACGTCAATCTATTTTAGTTCGGTTCGAAAACAAAACCTGCACTGAGAAGAATCGTCGAGAAATTCAGTCATTTTATAAACATTCTACAATCGTTCTACAATATTTTATAAACACCATTCTACAATAGTTATTTAAAATACAATATTCATAAAGCCAGCCATATTCATAAATGTGCAGAGAGATTTATACAAAACTATTACTTTGTCTTCAATAAATTCGCTAATTTTGTAGTATGATTTTCCAATCAGTGTGCATTTTTAATTTCTTTTCCATGAATCTTAGTAGTAATTCCATCTACTAAAAATATGAATAGAGTTTACACGGTTCTAATTGTTCTTAGGTGTCTTAGAGCACAGACCAATTAAAAAAAGAAAAAAAATGCCGCCGCGAACAACAGAATGAGCCTGATAGAACTAAGTCTTCACCTAGCCATGTAAGTACATACAAAGTAACACGAAAACACATGTCACCAAACTACGCCTCGCATTATTAGTTTCAACTAGTCTGTAAGGAGCGTGAAATAATTATAAATTGCATTTTTTACCGTAAAAATGCCGAATTAAAGTAAGCATAAAGGGTACAAGAATCAGGAATATAAAAATAAAAAGTAGAATGACATCACGTTTCATATGTAAATAAGCTTAGAAACTTATATTTTCAATAAATCAAAATACAATCTGCTTCTAACATAACCTTAATAAGTGTTTCCATTAGTAGATTAATTATTCCGCTTATGGGTAAGTGTACATACAAGGTAATGTTTCCTACTTCTTTTTAAAGGATAATGGGCAAATTATTCTAATATGTAACTATGTATGTAAGTCGCAGGCAAATTTTAACACTATAATAAAATATACGGGAATGTATCTATACAATATACAATACACAACGTCATATTATAAAAATAAGTTAATAATAAACAACATTATCAGTAAAAGAACGTCATCAATGATAACGTCATTTTTACAACCACTGGGGTACTATGAATCAATATGGCAACACTGGCCTAGGACCATACAACTAAAACCGGCACATTTATTACCTAACTTGCAGTCAGCATACGACAGCCAGATATCGCGCGATAACTGCTGTCAAAACGAGAATTTGCATATTATAAATTTGCATAATGGCGCTAAATTTACCGCGAAAAGTCTATTTTACGGTCATGGCGAAATTTACACGCAATTGTCATACATGATTTTCATAATTTTTTATTACAATTAGTCACCGGTCGCGCAATGATCGCGTGGCTGTCGCTGTCCGCCAATTTTTAGGTAATAAACCCGCCGGCTTCAGTGTGTTGTTCGCAGCGTTACGTCTTTCTTTTTTATTTGGTTTTATATCTATCGATAAACTTCATCGCTTCCGCGTAAAGCAATAACTGATAAGTCAAGCGGGCCATAGAGTTGTTTCCGTACATCAAATACACTCACTACATTAAGTGAACGTTACAATAAGGCTCTTCTCAATAATCGAATTCAAGGCCTGCATGAGAATATAAGTAGTTAAAGCATTCTATATTTTTCTTTAAACTGGAGCTAAAAGGCTGTATCTGGAACTCCAGCTTTCAAGCTATTTTGCAGCTGCTGGATTACGTTTACTTATTATTAGTATGTCAGTTTGCAAACCCGCCTAAAAATATTAGATGGTGAATATTGTTCGAAACTTAAATTGAAGAAATATGCAGTATGGCAGGTTTTGAATGAAGTGTTATTGTAAAAATGTTAGAATGAACGCTTAGATGGTTCTGGCATATAGAGACAATGAGTGGCAAAAGAATGATAAAGTGAATTACAAAGCGTAAGTGTGTGGCAGCAGAAGCCAAGGGGTACCAAGGGCAGAGAATTTGTATAAAAGGAGGCCCACTCCCGCCTCATGCGTAACAGATTTGCCTACTCTCGGCCAGATACATAATGTTGTTGCGTTGGGTATGAGATGCGGAGAGCATCTCGTTTAGATATACGTTTAGGTATATCGTTTAGATATACATTACATACACATCTTCATGCTGTATCCCCAACGGGGTAGTCAGAGAACGGAGCGCCAAGCTTAGCGGTCCTTACATACTTCTTTCGCTTCCTCAAATCTCATCATTCTCCTCACACATTTTCACATAGGTATGCGCGTGCTATTAACATTTCCGTCGGCTAACACTCTGGCTATCTAACCTTCATAAGTCAGCCTTGGTCTTCCGTGGCTTCTTTTACCACTCGCTTTCGCTCTGGGGATTGTCTTCGTCAGTCTTTCACCACTCATTCTTTCTATGTGCCCGAACCATCTTAGTATGGCTTTCTTCATTTTTATAATAACGCTGTCGTGCAATGGTTATTTTCTTGTTGTTGTTTTTTATAGTTGTGACGATGTGACAAACGAATTATAGACGAACAAAAGTGGTTGCACGTTTGCATCGCGTGCGACCCCGACTGGCGCTACAATAACTACCAATATTCGCCCAAAACATTGCTGTTGTGTGCATGCCACGGCGCGTGCATATTAGCGCGAGCACATACAAAGTGCGTATGCTAGCTTTCTATGAAGACGTCCTACTGTTATGTGTACGAGTATACTGCGGCAAGGCTGACTTATGAAGTTCAAATAGCTAATGTTAATTAACGGAAATTTCAATTGCAGCGTACCTCGGCGAAAGTGTGTGAGGGCAATGATGTGATTGGAGCAAGTGAAAGAAATTGGGATAGAGTGTAGAGTTGTGTGTGAATATTGCTCAAAATTAGATTGGAAGATAGATCTTCCAATATGAAATAGACGTTGAATTTTTCGATGAGGTCTATTTTAAATACTCTACTTAAATGGCATTATTATAAACTAATATGTCACAAAGAGAGATAAAGATAGTCTGTAATAACTTGCTTTCCAATCAGTAAGAAGGCAAGAAATATCTAATTTCTAAATGATTATTTTGTCCCGCTGATGGCTTTGGATTTTTTAGAGAGTGTGCGAAATACAAGTAAAGGTGACAAAAGAATAGGCACAGTAACTTTTCGCCGTTTAATTATTATCAAAACTTTGAGATAGAAATCCAACGCAAATGAACAAAAATTGAAAATATGAAACTTAACATTTTTTTAACGAGAAAGCGACTAACCTGACGTACCTACCTGTTTACATATTAAGTATATTCTATACAAACTGGTTTTTTGTTATGTACCAACTCGTAAAGTTCATTCAACTCCACTGAACTTTGATACACGATAGTATAATTTTAAATTCAAATGTTTAGTCGAAAAGATTTTCCAGCAGAAGTATGTAAAAAAAACAATGTTAATCGTTAGTACAGAAGATGAGTGAAGGACTCAGAGATTAAGCATTAAGCAAAGATATACATGGTATGAATGGACTCGCAAGGTCGGAACTCGTAAAAAAGATCGACTTTGAATTATAAATACGTACGAATCTTTAACGTCATAGAATAAACCTTACGAAAAAAGAGTTGTCAGGGCTCATTTGTACTTCATTAACCACCATTGTCTACATTATAATCACTTATTATATCTAAACATCTTAAAAGTCCTCGCGAATGTAGTAGGCACGTTTAGTACACTTATTTACATATAAAATATATTATGTAAATCGTTTATTACTGAATAGCAAGATTTAGGGTCAACGCTCATTTACTACCTCGATCAACACCGCCTCTCCGTCAGGGTACCTCTATTAGAGTGTGTTTTTAAAAATATTATTATATAAAGATTTCAAATGTTATTCAATAATCTTTCTTGTAATTAAGCCGACCATTTGATATGCGATCTATTTTAATTCACTATATCAAAAAAAATCTAAAACATCAAACCATTCGAGTTATACTTGGTTATAAAAAAAAAACAACATACAGACGAATTGAGAACCTCCTTTTTTTGAAGTCGGTTAATAATTTTCGTTGAATAGGTGAGACATTTCGGCAATCAGAATCGTGGAGCCTACACAACGTACGTCGCCATCTTAGATTGTTTTTACGCTTGGTACTCGCCTTAACAGGTAGTCGACTAGGTATGGGCGAGTTGACGCCGATCTGTCAACAAATTATCGAAATTATTTTAGTAAACCACTCGCGGCACGCAATCACCGAGTGGTTCACCTGACGTCTGCATCCGGACGGCGAGCGCTGAGTTTCAGTGCCGATACGTATTTGATATCTGAGAGTAAATGTATGGAAAGTCATATAACAAATCTCAGCTATTCGAGAAGAGGGATTGACCACCGGTTGCCGGTTTGGTAAATGTGCGGTGACCTTAATCTCAGGGCTGCAATACGCAGTTGCAATATACAGACCTAAAGAACTGTACATTGTTGTTTAAAGCTTTTAAACTTGCAATAAATAAATATATGTACACAAATGCCATTCAAAAATACAAACTAAAAACATGTTTGTTTGTTTGTTATTGTTTCACGCACTCTAACACAAACGATATTAATAATTGCGATACACGACATCACCTTTTTACCTACATAATATTTACGTAGAGGGAAAATATTGAAATACGCAATTCACTTATCACTGATAAAAATTTACGTAATGGAGCTAATGAGTTTCTACCACGCAAATTTATTCATTAAATGTTATTGCAACACGAAGGTAAAAATATTGACACCGTGCCAGCTTTAAAGGATCTTCGATCTTCATGTTAGAGGAAAATATAGCGGACATGTAAAAAAAAGACGATAGCCCACAAATATACTATTTATTTGTCACTTTAAATAATTACAGTTGTATTCCTTCCCAAGTATCACCTAAATGTTATTATTACAGCCTATAACTTCTACTATTTGAGGTAAACTTTAATTATTGCTTCCGGCACGCTTATAAATCTACTGCGAAAAGTGCATTTTACGGTCATGGCACAACAGACACGCAATCATCATCGTGATAACAACTTTTTATTACAATTAGCCACCGGTCGCGCAATGATCGCGTGGCGGTCGCTGTCTGCAAATTTTTAGGTTTAGGCCGTTTTGATATTTGATCATAGATATTTTTTAATACATTCTTTTTTCTTAATATTTTTTTTTCTTAATTTTTGTGTATCTGGGGAGTGCGTTTTCGAGAGATGGACGATGTGAGTTGGATGTGGAGAGACGGGTAGCAGCTGGCAATAAAGTGAACTGTGTTCTGTCCGCATTAAGCAGTATGAATATATCTAACACAGCCAAAATGGCAATCCACAATGCGGTTTTTGAGTCAAATTTATTGTACGGTAGTGAGGCCTGCCCGGCCTCTGAATATGCCCAGAATCGAATGAAAGTAAGATAAATGCAGAAGAAATGCGATCTCTTAGAAATATGTGCGGTGTCACCCTTGCGGACAGACTTACGAAGATCAAATAGCCAGTGTTAGCTGACGGAAATGTCAAAAGCACTCGCATACCTAGGCGAAAATGTGTAAGGAGAATGATGAGATTTGAGGAAACGAAAAAAGTATGTAAGGACCGCGAAGCTTGGCGCTCCGTCCTCTCTGAATTCCCTGTTGGGGATACAGCGTGAAGATATAGAATGTAATTACAATTATATTTTTTAAGTAATATATAATTGATCTTTACGATGTTAATCAAATTCTAAAAGCAGTTTCACTTTACGAATTATCCTGTACTCAAAAACAACTTCTAGCAATTGGCTAGAAGGTTAGATTTCAGTATTAGTTTTTTTTTTAACTATTGGAAAGTTTTCTATCAAAAAAAATAATTCTAATATTGAGACTTCAATAAATACATTTCATTAAGTGTACAAACATGAAAACCATACTGAATCTAAAGCACTTTCATTACTTGCTATAATAATAAATCAGGTACTCGAGTAAGTTTTCATTCAGTGCGCACTGCGCATTTTCACACTGTGCGCATTGATAGAGGAGGTTAAGTATAAATATAACAAGCTACTGGTTTTAAGACACTCACTCGTTAGGTACTTGATTTGACTTCGCTCCGACTTGGATATCAACTATATAACATCTCCAAAGCAAGTTTTGGAAGAGTGCTACTCATCCAGTGTAAGACAACGTGCTATCATAAGCATAACTGATGACCGTTAGAGGGCAAATAATAATAATTAAAAAAACCTACAATATGCTATTATTAAATCCCGAGAACAAGCACCACAGTAATTTTTTTCTGTTCAAACCGGTGATTAAATTCACGAAATGAATATACCTACATAATTATGTATACTATACTACATATTACATACTTACAATTAAATTACTAGTTTTTTGCCCTGAAAGTGGTTATGAAAATGTCAAAAATTTTACACACTCGAAACATCTGTGCATTATCTTCTTCATTTTAACTATAACATTCTCTACAGTAAATAAATACTTACCTAAATAATATTGTTGTTGACGAAGCAAATAAATTCAATGAATTTATCGTCAATTACACAGCATATCTCGTATCGAAAACATGTGAATCGTTTGCTCCATTTGGACAAGGCAGTGTGTCAACAACTCTACATATCAAATCAAATTGCTATAATAAAGTTTTTGTTTGTTGTTCACACCCCAACTGTGATGTTTGTTAGGTATGTTTAATTAGTACACGCTTCGATAGCTACACAAACAATTGTATTTTTCGTATATAATAATTGTATTATACCGATAAAATTATGTAACTTTACACTGAAAATATTTACTTAAAAAGAATCATTCTTTATTCTTGTTGGATTAACATATTAATGAAAATACCAAAGTACAAGTATAAAAGTCATTAGGTATGTATAGGTATTTAGGGTGGCTTAACATCTTAACTGACATCGCGATTCTACTTAAAAGTAAAATCGAGATATCAGTTCTTTAAATTGAGATTTAAATATTTGGTGCAAGCCACCCTTAATATTATAATAAAGTGATTAATTATTTATTCCCGTGGATGAGTGAAATCTAGAACGAATTTCAAAATGTTTATAGATGTAAATTGTAACTAAATTGTAACATTCCTTATTTAAAAAATAGGCTACTTTATATCACGTAGAAATTCTTCCCGAACGGAATCACGAGGAAAAGAAGAATGTAGAAGAATGAAACATGCAATTTAACGACCGTTAGAATTATACCTCTGAAGGAGTAAACCGGAATTATGCTTCGGCTTTCTAGAACATGCGATATAATTTTGACGGTGCGTGTACGAGAAAACAAAATTCGAGTTGTTTTAATTGTATAATTTTCAGACAAAGCGAGGGCCCTACATTCAAATCCCTGAATGGTCAATTTAGTAAGTAAATGAATTTTATAAATTGACTTGAAAGTTTGAGTGTTACTCAATGATGTTATATTTACAAAAGAGGTAGATGAGTTACATGGACTCGAAAAGTGGCACCCCAAAACTTTGCTAATTAGCCAACCCGGACTTGGTCAAAGAATATGAAAAGTAATGTTACAGAACCAACAATGTCATGCAATGCCTATTGTGCATTCAAAATTCTAAAATCTTTTGATAATCCAAACGTTTTTTTATAATATACACGATCATGTGATGACACAGCCACCCAGTTTTAATCATCGTTTACATTTATTAAAAGCAATAATATAAAAATATAATTCAATGTCAGACTTCATTCTATGCATAAAAATAACCCAAAATGGAAAAAAATATCAAAAAGGCAAAAGAAATGAATTAAATTTATTTGAAGATAATTAGAAATAATAATTGCTACGTTTTTGTTTCATAGTAAATGCATAATAAAAAATAATATCCATTTTATATGAAAGTAGTTGTTTCATTTTCACAAATGACAATGCCAGATCTTGGCCCACCATTTACAGAAAAATTAGATTATTTAAAAAATACCTATGAATATTTTATCCTGTTACACTTAACTATTATTTTGTAAAACTTGCGGATACGAAATTATTATAAAAAGGATTTCAACCTACGTTTCCAGTTGGTTTGTTCCATTCTGGAATGACGTCTACGTTTCTATGTAGGTACGCATACACATAACTAAGGACTAAAAATAGACGTTTAATTATTTAATAAACAAAAACAACATAGCTAATTGGATTATTTATTTATGACCATATTAAATATATGTCAATAAATAAAAAATTAAGTATAATAAAATGAAATCTACTAAACTACCTAGTATCTTTTGAATTATTTTGTAAAAATATGTTCGTGCCTTGGTGAAAACGAAACGTCAAATATTGACGCTGTCTGTGGCGATGTATGACGTATCTGTTATATTTCTCTGTGAAAGGGATGAATTTTTTACGAAAAATATCGATTTTTAAATCGATTCGAATCTAATCTAATGAAACGGTTCATTTAATAATTGAGGTCTTAAAAATCGATTTCTCAAAAATAGAACATTTTTCTATTTGCTTTTCGAGTGCAGTCTTTGCTCGAGAAGCAAAGATTACTAACGTACCTTTTTTTTCTTAATAATCTTTAATAATTCTTTTATCCATTGAGGAGAGGTGAAGGAAACTAAGTACAAAGCCATCTTGCGAATTTTTAGGTAATTAAGTGAAGAAATGTCGTCTCTTTACAGGTATTTAAATACGCTTATCGAATTGTAAATAGTTTTATTGTTTTTATGAAAACAAAAAACTCGGATCTCCATAATCTAGGTTGAAATATCGATTCACCTGTGATTCGATTGTTTATTGTTGTCTCAAGAAATCAATTCTTCGATTAATCAATCTCAGATCGCCATGCCTACTCTGTGATCTATTATCTCTCCCTGTTATTACCATATTCTTTGTTATTATTTTTCTGTGTTTGTGAGTGTGAGAAAGCGACTTGTACTGCTTGTATCTATTTTAATTAACGACTTTTGCTTTGAAATACGGACTTGATCACGCCGAAAAAACGTCTGTGCTTATCACTACGGATTCCGATCACTGCCTTTGATTTGGTTAACGATGTTGAGGTGTATAAATTGTCAAATATGCGTCGACAGGATGCAAAGACATGTTGTGTCCTCTCTACTCCCTACAATGCAATTACTTCTGAGAAGATGGAGATCATTACAACAGGTAGGTACCTATTTATCGTCAACAGTACAAACAAACGTGAGCTTAGCAGAAGATCGTAATAATTATGACACGCTATGCTCCAAGCTTTCGCTACTGCTAAATTGAACTTTCGATAATAGTGTAATTAATTCATTGGACTGAACGTAGTCTACGTGTAAGAAATATGACGGTTGCATAGACACTTTGAACATTATAATCATAGTTACATGGCCTAAAGTAGCTAGGAAGTCATTTCGGATTTCGAATACGTAATTACATTAGCGCCTGATTATTTTTGTACAGCAATTGTAATTAACTGCACCAATGCAGTTTAGAAGACGTAGGGTAAATGTAATTACTTTTGTAACATTTTAAAAGAAACCGCAAGTTCTTGAAAGTTTTTGACAAATATATTGATATCAGTAATAAAACTGCAATGTAATACCGCTTACCGCATTTGTGTAAACACCCTTTTCGGGTGGGGTAAAGTTCTATAGAGCTTCTGGCATTCTTCTTTATAATTAAAAAATATTGGCGATCTTTTTAAATAAATCTGTTCTCACGAAGAAAAACGAAATTCGAAAAAAGCAAACATCATTTTTTACTGTCTAATCCCATTAGGTACCTATCAATCATATTTTTTCAAATGTCTGTTCTGTGGCATTAATTACTAATATTCTATGAATTAGTCACGGATTCGCTTAAAATGTAGTAAGAAATTGAAATTGACCAATCACAATGATTTAGAGAGCTATGTGATTTGTTAGTTTGAAATGCAATTAAGTTTTACATTGCATAGCGACGCAGTGCAATGTATATTTGTCTCACTTTGGAACGTTGTTACTGGGACAATATTTTACTTGGATTAGTTCTAACATAACCTATCTACCACTTTTGTATTATAACATCATTGGTGTTACCCGAGTACTGCCCGCGTACGTTGTGCGGAACACAATACAAGGATAATGCTTTGTCTAAGGTTACATAATTATTATGATTGAAAAATATAATATATAAAAATATTATAAGATGTCCAACCTGAGTAGGTCTCATAGCAGCTACACCCATAGCTGCTATGAGACCTAATAGGAATCATCTAAGCGTAAGTGATGTCTGATAGAAAGCATTGTATGGAATTAAGAAAAATAGGCCAAGAGTCAAGGTCAAAAGGTATATAGAGATGATAGAAACTATCGAAGTGTATATTTTTACTCTGAACTAAACGAACGATTGGAAAATACGAGGTTGCACGTGGCATCTGTTATCTATAATCTGCAACAAACACTAACAAATGTATTTAAATTAATTAATTTCATGCACGTAACAGTGTGGCCGCAATATGCGTATAGTGCACGTGTTGTTAAACACTACAGACAGCGTTATTCAGAACATAATCAATTATATTTGTCGGAATTATGTAATTCTACCGATTCTGATTCTCAACGAACATACAGTGTTTTAAGGTTCGATAGTTCCGTAGCCAAAATTTAAAAAATTGAACCCTTATGTCGTTACTGTGTCAATGTCGGTCTGTCCGTCAATGTCATATACACCTCAGCCCAAAATTAGACAGTGAAACAAAAAATTAAATAATGTATATTTTGGACACAATTTTTTAATATACCGATTGCATGTTCGACATGTTCCTCCGGTTTATAATGATAAACGATCATTTGGATACTGTTACCATTAACAAATCAAAGCACTTACAAATTATATTAAATAAATAAAATAATAAAAAGATAAATAACTTTTTATTACTTTGCCGTTTTGTGCATAAAACTATCCTACTATAATGCATTGTCCTTGTTTATCTCACGCTGACTCGGGATGTGTATTAGTCATAATGACGCAAAGTTGTTTATTGTGGAGGGTGTGTAGGGGTTACTGTTGCTTTACGATAACATTTGCCCGCGTTCCCTCGATTTTACTATGTTTATTTTACAATATTTTGCAATAAAAATAGTGTTTAAATGATTTTCAATGCGGATAGATCACAGACAAACTAGCCTAAAGACAGGAAATGAAAATGCACCGTTTTCTGCCATCGATTTGCACAAATGCTCATATAAGTTCAAACACGCGCGCTCCTTTAGTATTGACCAGGAATCAGATCCGTAACCTGTCTAATCGTTTTAAAAAATATAAAATAAAATACGTAAACAATGTAAAAGGAATGCTGGGATGCTTCGGGCACATAGAAAGAATGAGTGATGAAAGACTGACGAAGAAAATATACAGAGCGAAAGTGAGTGGTAAAAGAAGCCAAGGAAGACCAAGGCTGACTTATGAAGATCAAATAGCCAGAGTGTTAGCAGACGGAAATGTCAAAAGCTCTCTCATACCTAGGCGAAAATGTGTGAGGAGAATGATGAGATTTGAGGAGATTTGAGGAAGTGAAAGAAGTATGTAAGAACCGCAACGCTTGGCGCTCTGTTCTCTCTGGCTACCCCGTTAGGGATACAGCGTGAGAATATGTTACAATGCCAAATGGCGGTGTAAAGTAGTGTGGTAGTGACAGTCGTAAAAATAGTTTCAAAAAGGACGTTTCATTGGTAAGTATAAAAGTAATAATAAAATGTTATAACAGAAAAATGCAGAGCTCTAGTGATACTGGTTACTGGTAGCTTTGAGTCAGCGTTTGTCCTTGTCTAGCAAGCTATAATTACATGTTGCGTCCTCACTTGCAAGATGGCACGTGTAAGTAAGGATGCGACAAAACGTATCGATATGTCAATATCTCTTCCATTAATTTTGAGAATTTATAATGACTACCATTCTTTGAAATTATAAACCTAGTTCCATATTATAATATCTTGCTTTTTCTCTACTATTGTATAATTTTTTCAACTTCATTTTACAAAAGGTTTATTGAAATACAATATTTTCAATAAGCCATTAAATGCATGTGCAGAGAAGATCATTTTCAGATTATTGTTTTATCTTCAATAAAATGATTTTCTTTATAGTATGAATATCTAATCAATGTACGTTTTATACATACATATCTTCACGCTGTATCCCTAACGGGGTAATCAGAGAGGTCGGAGCGCCAAGCGTCGCGGTTCTTATATACTTCAACGTTTTATAACCAATCTAAATTTATTCTATGTTAATTGAGTAATTTTCTGAAAAACTTTGTTATAAAAACGAATGCAGTTACCAAAAAATGAAACATTTGACTTGTGTAATTTAAATTTTGGAATAACCAATTTATCACGACCTCGGGTTTCCATACCATTAATATCACCTTTCTTTTTAAACAGATCTATATTTTTCCTCGTATACATAATAATTTCAAAGATGTATAAGGAGGACAAGGTGATCACATTAATGTCTTTAAAACGATATTTAAGTGATTCTCGTGCATTCATACTATATAATAATAATAATAATATACTCAGACATTTCACACAGCGCCATCTAGTCCCAAAGTAAGCAGCACAGCGCTTGTGTTATGGGTACTAGACAACTGATATACTACTTACATACTTTTCTTTTGTAAATAAATACATATTATACATAAACACCCAGACTCGAGACGGGAAGCGAACCCGCAACCCCCGTTTTACTTTCCGACGCGCTAAGCCATTGCGCCACGGAGGTCGTACTGTAGATAGTACGTATTGCTCTTCTTTGTAAAAATGAAAAGTTAAGATCCGTATCCGCGGATCTTGACACCAAATATCCGTATTCGTATCCGTATCCGCGAATATACATTTTTAACGATCCGACACATCGCTAGTACATACAGATAATATAAATTAAGAAATTCGTAACATTAGTTGATAAATATCTATACCTAGTAATATTATAGAGATTTTGTTGGTTTGTATGTAATGGATAAACTCAAAAACGACTCGACCGATTTAAAATAATATTTACCTATAGAAAGCTACATATACTACATCAACAGGGAAAAAAAAATGTCTACCCATGCGAAGCCGGAGCGGCTCGCTAGTATATTATGATAAAAACGAATTACGATTACTCAATTCGGTGACAATGTTGTCATTTAAAGGTTACAAAGGACGAATAAATCGGATAAATGACGATAGATATCGCAGGTGAGCCAGTTATGCTGTTACACAAAAATAAAACGAAGACAATGGTTTTAAGAGTTATAGCTGAATGTCAGTTTTTATTGTGATCACAACGTTCGTACATGGACGGTTGGACTTCGCACAGTTTTTTTCTAAGATAATGAGATATGGTAAAAAACTTCAGAAGAATATGATTAAAGTTAACAGACATGCTAATTTTATCACTAGCAAAATAATATACAGTCTATTAAATGAATTATAAACAAATTACATATATTTGTACCCAATTGTCTTGTATTTTATACTGTTCAATAATGACGGAAAATTTGTGTATATTTTATGTACTAACTTGTAAAAATAAATATTATAGTTTCAAACTCGATAAATGATCACAACTCATTGTGGAAATGTGGACCTACCTACAGTGACGTCAAGTCCTACCATGTGATTTACGAATTATTCATCTAATTGCAGTTTTTTTACAATGAATACATGCATTGAATTGCATATAATTTACAATTTGAATTGATATTTTTAAAGAAAAAGAAATCCTCAAAATGTATTGTATATGTATTCGGTCAGGTAATACTTTGCGCAAGACAATCTCGTTCCATACATTTTTATTTTGTATAAATGTAGCTATTATATTCCGCCATAACACATTTATAACGTATAATATCTAACATATATGATGTTCAAAGTTTAAACAAGTTGAACTAACTCATGAGGTCACCAACATTCAATTAAAGTTGAGTCAAAAATTCAAAATATGTTAGTGCCGAGTCATTAAAAAATAGTTAATATGCTACTAATAGGTATAATTAGATACAAGTCAAAACAAAAACTTTTCAAATACCTTAACAAATAATTATAGTTTCAATCTGAAGTAATTAATCATCAAATATTTCAACAGGTTTAGAACATAGAGGCAAAATAACGATGTGTATATTATGTGAGTATTAAACCCCTTACGTATTAGATAACAAGAAATTGTGTTTACATAAGATAGGATTTGATTATAGACCAATACAATGACCCCATAATTCATAGGTATTTGTTGAATATTTCATAACTGAGCAGATTTGTTGAAAATATGGGTGAAACAAAAAAAAACAAAAAAAATGTACAGGTTTTCGTTTTTATAGAATTTCTTCTACAAGATTAATCAGAAAAGAAGTTTGGCGATTTTAGATTACTCATCTCATCACCTGCGATTTTTTTTTCGAAAAAGCAGCGCACGTAAAAATTATATACTTTGAGGATTTAAATGTTTGCTCGTAGATTTGCATTTCATTTGAATCTACATTATTTCATTTAAAGCTAAAATTTCCATATATTAAACACTTAGTAATGTATTACAAGGTGGTTTAACCACCTTTTAACATTTTAAGTTAAGAAAAATATACCTTTTAAAGGCTTTTAGGCAATGCATATACGTAAGAAACGCTTCTTCTACTTAGCTACCTTTTAGTAGCGTTGCCAGGTGTTCCGATTTGCGTGGGACGTCCCAATTTACCTTGATCGGAACGCTAAATTTCCCAATTTTTCACTAACCTCCTCAGTTTGTATTTTAATCGATAATTTTAACAGGAAAAACGAATTCATCTGTATACTGTTATTACATAAAAACATTTTTGCTTTGATATCATATTTTCTCACCAAATTCGACCTATAGAAAGCAGTGAAATGTAACACTAAGTATAATACAAATAAAAGATAACTAAAAAAATCGTTGTAAATGATTGAAATTATAAATTAGGTAAGATGATTACGATTCGATTTAATTAGTCAAAGCAGTTATGTTTGAATTTTGTTATATCTTAAAGAAGTTTATCTAGTTTGTTTCATTTGTTTCGTTTCTTGTACTAAGCAATGGTAATATTTCATTAAATAATAATCATTATTTAATGATTCTTGTATGAAATGACTATTTTACAGCGTAAATACTATTTAATACATGAATTAAATTTAAAATAAATTTTTTTTTTTATTATATACGTATAGTGTAAATAAATAAATAACGCAACTAAAATTATTTTGAATTATTTAGATAAATTAAAAAATTATTTAGATAAATTATTGTCATTGAATTGGCTGAGTGCATAGAAACCGTTGCTCTGTCATGTCCTCAAAGAAAAAATGAAACTTACTCCCGCGAAATTACATTTCTGCATTTTTTTTATTTATTTATATTTTTTTCGCAAATATATTAAAAAACGTCGTTCGATACACGTGCGGAATTGTCATTTCCACTCGTCCCTATTGTTCACCCGCGCCTTCGGCTTGGATCAACAAACCGGGACTCGTGAAGACATGACTTACTTTCCGCACTTGTATCGAAATGTACTATTATTGTGTAGGAAAGTGTATCTCGAAGATTTATTTTATTTATCGATGCTATTTTATATTTTGAAGTCGAACCTGTGTCGAAATTCATAAATTCGAAATTCAGTAAATTAAAAACAAACATTTTTGTTTTTTTTTTCATAAAAAAAAATTGATTTGTGAATATTGGTGAACAAAGCTGCTTGATAATTTTAAATAATTTAATAATTTGTAAAGAGTTAAGAATTAAACAGTTGATATCGTTGATATATAAACAATTGTGTGTTGATAGATCAAATACAACGTAGATGAGTATATACGTCAGAAGCTAAAAAGATAGAATGACGTAAGAGTGTAGTAAGACAGACCTATTATACGTCCTTTAGACTTCATTTATGAGGTATGTGGGTAATTTATGATTTATGCCAAAAAACAACGTAATAAATACAAAATCGTCAATTTGAATTTTGCACCACATCCATGTTATGATGTCATTATAAATTCAATATGGCAGATGCCAAATCTGACATCATACGTAATTAGAATGCTATTTTTGGATAGGTATGTATTTATTTAAAATCGATATGAACAAATCGATTTATATTTTAAACTAGCAGATTAAATATGTTGTCAACAAATGACGTCATAACTGGTACCGCATAATCGATGATAAACATGTGTCTACTGTTTTCATAATTCTATAAGTACGTATATATTTTTACAACGACCTTGATATCTAACTGCGGACTTCCTTTGACAAATGTGTCACTATTATAAATATAATAGAATATGATTTGTGCCATACTATTTTTACAGTACATCTATTTTTGTTATAATGGTTTTAGAGGGCGAATAATATAGAATGCGCTAGCTACTTATCCTCCAACGCAGATCGGAAAAGTTGGCCAATAGTGAGTTTCTTTAAGAAACTCGCAGAAAAGATAGGGTAACAATTTGTTTCAGTGTAATTCCAATTTGCCATCTGTAAGCTTAAATATCTATTGGCAAACAAGATGTTACGGCCAGATTACGGCGTAATTTTGTTGTATTGATGGTCTGTCCGCCCCAAACTGGGTGTGGTGTATTTGCTCATCGAGTTACTGCTATTCAAATCCAATACAAATTCTGAGGATGTTAATTACAATTAAAAACTTCAGAAGTTGGATTATTTCAATGAATCTATCTAAAACACTATCACCTCTATATGTATAGATATAGCGTGAAGATATGCTCATGTAGGCACGCACATATGTATGAATTTATCTAAAAATAATTCGTAAACAATTTTTGCTAGTGTCGGTATAATAGAATTTCTCCATAATTTTGCATTGACACTTGAGCTTTAAAATGAAGACAAGACATACCGTCGGACAGACTGAAACCATATGGGTTTCTAGTACCTTAGGTGGTTTCATTGCTATAACTCAAAATTTCAATTGTGGATCAAATCATTTTCATCCTTACGATGACGGAGCGCTATCCTTACGACCGCACACTTACTGACTTTTCACGAAGTCCCTGGCGATTTCGCATAAATACGTATGACACGTTACAACAATAATATTAAAACTCACCGTCTCTCCAACTGGTGGTAGCTTTCGCTGACTTCCTTCTTGCTGTCCATGGCTAGCTTGTAATAGATCTTGGCCGCTGCCTCCGACCTGTCGTGTGCAGAGTACACGAATCCGTGCAACTGTTGCAGCAAGTTCAGACTCAGCCGCCACACTGACTTGCTCATCTTTGGCGTGCACGATACGAACCTGGTTGATCGAATAACGATTTCATTTAGATCAAACGAGAAAGTAGAACGCAAAACAAAAAAGTGCGAGTTCCCTCAAAAAACGATAAGTTTGTAAAATAATTTCTACACATATATATAATTATTTATTGTAATTAGCTAATTAGTTCTAGGTTATAGTCGAAACGTAAAAGGAGAATATGACTAAGTTCAATTCGAAAACCTAATTTGACTTCTATTTAATTCTCTCAAAAAATATTTGAGTGTTAACTAATTCAAAATATGAGGGTTCAAGGGCCGTATGCTAGAACAATATTCAAGTGTGGAATCTCTGATTGAGCACAGTTAGAAAGGGATGCCGCTACTTGTGTTAAACAGCGGCATTTCTTTATAACTCGTCTCAAACAGAAATTCACTTCGTATGGCTCTGGAATACGGATCTCCAAGATGTATTAAATTTCAAGTTTGTATGTTACATTAATTCTGAGTTTTCTGAGAAAATTTCTTGTGATATGGGACAGACAGACAAATGCAAAAGTGATCTTATATGGGTTCCGCTTTTTCTTTCCAGGTACGGACCTGACCTGGGAGACCTGAGTGCCTCTGCCGGATAAATTTATCTTTCGCATCTATGGTAGGATAGGCTAGTACATCTTTAGGCCAAAATAGCTTAAAAATATAAACACTTATTAAAAAATGGGTCTGATTGATTGATTAAAAAATCGGTTAATGATAAATCGTAGAGATGGATTACCGTAAAGTAACACCCATGCCAGAACTAACTTATAGGTAGATCAAACGATGAAACAAATCGCTATCACATTTGACAGCATGTGACGTCTTATATTTCGTCATTGCTTGGATTTTCAAATTAATTATTATATAAAATTGTATTCAGAATTATGTAGGTATCTTTATGCTCAACTGGATAGCGAAGGGGATTTCAACGACTATCAAATACTTATTCTGACCATTTTATTTCAGCAGTTCAGTATACTCGTAGTAAGTAATTATGTTACAGAGTTAAGATCGTCTAGACTTTGGAGTAATTTAGTTAAATACATTTTCTAAAGTAAATCAAACCCGGGACCTCTTACATAACATCTTCGACAAAGAGATCTCAGAAACAAACAGTTTTTAAAGAAACATAAGAAACACATTTCAAATGACTACAATACAATGTTACAGCAGAATAAAAATAAAAACAAATCGTACGAACAGTTACGTAAGACAATGGAACAAGCAAAAGCACCAAAACATATATTTATCCAACCGACATACGCGGCAAGTACGCAAACAGCGATAAAATGCGTTTTTAATCTCCAACTAAGCCGAGTTTATGCAAACAGGAAATGTAACGCTGCGGTTGACAAAAACATTATTGATTGTTTGTATGCGTACAGTACAGTATCCTTTCTTATAGTTTACAAAAAAAATTTTTTTTATTTAATTAAAAACACGTATTCTTTTAGTATGATTTCTTCTGTTTAGTTATCGTGCACTCGATTATCCTTGACATGAAACATACATAAAAAATACTTTATTTTTGTAAGTTATCAATGTCTGGGATTCATACAAAATTGACTACATATTGACTTCTCGATTTAATGATGAAAAATCGAGAAATCTCGTTATTATTGCAATGTTAAGTATAAATGCCCTAAGTTATATTTAGCACTACTTTAAGAAATTAGGACATGAAGGCCTATCCGACATGGGGACTTCAGTTACTAACTGGACAAATGACGTCCAAACCTTGACCCAATATAAGACAATATTAAGTGTCAACAAAAGAATATATGAGGAAGTTAGGTAAGAGTAAGATAACATTACATTGTTTTTAAAAAAATATCTTAATTGTTTTATTTTTTTTATTTCTGCGTCAATGCATTCGAAATTTATCGCGATAAATACATATCTACACGTGCTGGAATTGGGTTTGATATTATTATTAACTTCGTATTTTTGTTATTTATAATAACGTAAATAAAGTAATTATATTTCTAGTGTAACATATGTACAGTCGACATCAACAGTAAGTACTTGATTAAAATAAACTCTTAAAAAGGTGACATGGTTATATTTTACGAATGTCTGAGACACATATATGACGGCAATAAACTTTAAACTTTTTAGATTTTTTTGATCATAGAAAAAAATTCGAAACTTATTGTAAAGTTACTGTCGTCATGTTTAGAAAAGTATGTAACTAAGTCATTTGTGCATCTCACCTATTACTTTTGCAAGGGTTATGTTTACCAATTATCTATGATGCACTTTTTGGCTGTACATAGGTGAATGTGAGAAACATCTACTAGATTCATTAGATAATCTAGTGACTATCGCTCACTCGTCATTTTTGGAAATCTATATAAATAAAAATGTAAATATTCGTTTGTTCAAAATATTAAATCTTCGAAAGTTCGTCGCCGATTGCTTTGAAATTTAGGACTTGAATACGCGCGTTTTTATACAAATATCCTATAAATAATATACTTAATATAACAACTAAGCCGCAGCAACGCGTGGCCGGGTATAGTTAATACTACAAAATAAATGAAATACTTTTGTACAATTTTATGTAAACTGTATTCCTAAGCGAAATATTGTTGATATCAATCTTGGCCAGCACACTGACTACAAACTAACAAAGACAAACCACCACCGATCAGTCCGATTTCAGCAAACACTAACCTAGTCATAGTGTTGTTGTGTCGGATACAAGTCTTCCTAATCACACGAACAGTCCCAACAACGTCGTATTGCACCGCATGAGTCTCTACTTTATCACCAATATAACTAAAAAAGGGTCATGCCTTCAAATTACTTTATTTCACAGAGACCACCAATGAAAAAATTTTCATAAAAAAATTGAGCTTTGCAGTTTTCTACTTAAAATAAAATTGCCAATGCATTGTTATTGAATAGGCAGTTTTATTATTGAAAGTTAGTTGAGTGATATTTTCAATTCGTCCATATATCACATACGGAAAAAACTTTAAAAAATCTTCGAAAGTAGAAGAATATTGGAGAAGCTAAAATAAATCTTAGCCAATCAAAAAGATAGCAAACAAATATCTGCAGAAATTAAAATAAGTTTTTATACGAAGGGATCCTACCTACAGTATTCACATAACAACATTTGTATGATATCATTGAAACAGAAGATTTCATAATATTCAGACCATGGCACAGTTACGGACCAAAATCAGATTATAACATCAAACAATAGCGTAATAATTATGTCGAAATGAGAACAAACAGATAATTTATTGACTTAATCATGTTATCATCATTGGGAAAAATAAGTACATTTAAAAAATGACGCCTTGGAAAGGATACTTAATGTTCTAAAAGAAATAAAATCGTTATCCGGCTGGAAGGGCCACTGATTATATTATTGCTTTACAATTTGCAATAATGAAAATGATTTTATAATTACAAAATGTTATGTAAGAGATCTAAGAGGCTTAATGTCATATTAGTTACATAATTAACACAACAAAGACTTATCGCTGCAACTAATTAATTATAATAGTAACAAACTATTTGAACACAATACTTCAATTCGATGCACATGCTAGTTCACGTGAGTGCTTGCCACCTTTGATAAATGAGTATTTAATTTGTATAACATAAAATGAAATAAATAATAAAATAAATATATTGACAATCATAATTAAAACAATGTTCAATAATTAAATGACGCGCAATCAATTTGTAAGAAATGAACCAAGATACATTTCACAAGACGTTATTTATATGGCATAAATTTCATAACGCCAAAGATAATAAACAAATGACAACCAACAATTATGCTACTTTATATTACGAAGAAAATATTTTGATTGTCTTATTTTGAAATTTTAGTTACGAGTTGTAAAATTGTTCTTAACCACTATACCATTTTAAAACCATTTTTTATTCATTTTTATATTTTTCTATTCTATTTATTTATACACCAAACATACATATATTTTGTTCTAATAATCTAAAATATTTGATAGGAAGTTTCTCTATTCCATATTCTAGGAAAACATTTAGTTAGCATTATTTTATATCTAGTCAATACCAACAGTTTTTTTTAATTTACTTACCTGGTAAAAGTAGCGTACATTACATCGATGGGCACTCGGTACGGCAGCGTCACTATGGACAGTATCTTCATTCCTCTCTGCCTCATTACCCAGTTCACGAGACCTTTGTTGGCAGAGTCTATAGCGTTTTGGAATATCGTCATAACCGTGTCTGGTAGGTCGGCCACTAATGCATCCTAAAAGAAATAACATTGTATCCAATCAAGCAGTAAATGTAAATCGACGACAGATCAATCGATATTGGTCCGACATTAGTGTTACCATATTACCTAGTGGTTTCTAGGAACGCTGTATAGATTAGCACGATTTGCTATTATGACTTCATGATAATTCACATACATACATTATGTAACGCCACTTGCCTTTTTCAATAGACATCAATGGCCATTATGGAAGTGTTTAGGGTAACAAATCGCAATGCAGAATCATAAAGTGACAGCTTACCAGCCTAACGCTTATAAAATTTAAGTTTTTATAAAGCCTATCCTTTGCCGACTTTTACGAACTGCACGAGAAGATACGCAAATGGCACATTCTAAGTTTCTTTTTTTCTAAAACAGCATGGAATAAAAATATAAAGGGATTGAAGATTTTTCTTTAGAATCTGACATACTCGGCGGCTGCCATTTTCTTTTTTTTATGGCGCATGATAACGCCTATATAAATAGATTAGAGACTTAAATGAACAAAAAATTACTCGTTTGCTGTATCCTAAAGCGCCATGTTACAGTCATTTACAAAAAAAGGTTGATGTACGAAAACTTCAAACTATGAAAATATTACTCATTATATTTTTACTCAATAGATTGTATTCAAATAGCAATTCCTAGGTTTCAAACTTTTTACTATATTAATTATAATATTATATTCTAAATGGTATTAGTGGGCACATATTTCTTTAACTTTATTGTCATGTCGTCGTGTATCGCACTGAAAACTTAATGGGCAGTACATATTATTTTGAAGAACCCGTTAATTTCATCTGGGCTGACAGTACATTATGATGTACTTTTAAGATTTAAAAATAACTATTTTAATTTATTCTGGCGTTTTTTTCATGGTTATTGAAGATTCTCATACATGAATCTTTTCCTTCAAATAACTCACGTGCAAGTGGCACTTTAGAACATAGCGACCCAATAATTCCCAATCGATAGAGCCGCCATTTTCGAAAAGAATAAAATTGGCGGCTGATGATTATGCCAAAATATTCAAACTCCTTTACAACCCCTACATTATTTTTAAGTATGTTAGTACTGATACGAGTATAATAGGGACAAGTTAGTGTTGACCAATTACAAGTACAAAACCCAATCTGGATCATTCCTATATTAGGTGACTGAAATAATAATCTAATGTTTAATTCAATTCATTACCTGTCTGTGCAACTTGCATTCTTCACAGTCAGGGTCGTATTCGAAGTTCGACTCGTTTAATACATCTTGCAGTTGGAAGGTAGTTTGCACAGCGAGACATCTAGTACAGGAGATCATGTTATTCCTGTGCAAGAACCTCAGAGCATCGTCGAAACCTTGCTTACACATGTTGCTAAGAACTTCGGGCTTGGAAGGGAACAGGATGCGTGCGAAACGGTTGATGTTCTGTTTAGAGAGCTCTATACTTGTGTTTGCTAAGTTTACCTGGTGGAAAAACAATGCACTTTTAGTGATGAGAACTCTGATGATATTACAATGACAACCACATCACACGACATATTAAAAAATATTTTAAAATAAACTATTTAGCTTTCTTTAACTAAATTCATTGAACAATATAAAGCTTTCGAAAGTAAGGGTTGGTTCGAAATCTATTTCAGCATTAGAAAGGGCTGCCTGATGTCTGCTTGGCTATCGTAGCTGTATTTGAACAGTTGCCTCCATACATTGAAAGGTGATATGATATGTAATTGCGCAGTGGTAAAAGCTATATTTTATATACTGATATACTTATAGCATCCTTAGAAGCAGAGTTGCAGATCCTTGTCATGTGTATAAAAGAAGAATATGAACGCAAAGGATTGAATATGAATGTTAACAAAAATGAGGTTCTGGTGTTTGAAAATAATATACAGAGAAGTATAAAATATGAGTAAACAGAAAAAAGTCTAGGTAGAACAAGTAAATGAAACTGTGTGTTTAGGGACGCGTTTTCTAGGGATGGAAGATGTGAGTTGGACTTGTAGAAAAGTGTAGCAGCTGGCAATAACGTGATTATTGCTTTGGCCGCATTAATAATATAATGCGCCAGACAATACACACCAATCATCTGATCTCAAATTGGGATGTGTTCTCTGGGCTATGAGAACCTAATGACGACTACTGGGGTACACCCAGACCCGAGACAATTTAGAAAAGTTAGTTTCCTAAATTGATCCAACCGGGAGTACGAGTGAAAAATTAACGCAATAGAAATGTGATCTTTTAGAAACCCTTGCAGACACGATAAGCAATGAAGAGATAGGCAGTATGACAAGGTTGGACGACGATGATAGCTGAGGCTGCTGCTGAAGCTGAAGTGATAGCTCAAGTGATGGCTGAAGTAAACGTCAAAAGCACTCGCATACCTAGGCGAAAATGTGTGAGGAGAAAGATGAGATTTGAATAGGCAAAAGAAATGTATGTAAGGACCGCAATGATTGGCGCTTCATCTTCGCCAACTACTCCATTAAGGATAAAGCGTGAAGACATGTACATAATATATATATGTCATTAACTTTCATAATTGAGGTAAGTTCTGTCTGTCGCCCCAAGCATGGAGCGATGAGACACTACGAGTTTGCGACGTCAAAGTCCGACGGACGGTTGGGTGGCCCCAGATTGAACTCAAGTGATATGCCATGCCAGAAGCTTATGTTCATTAGTGAACGAATGTTAGCTGATGATGATAAAACATTATAAGATACTTCCAGGGTAGTGCTGTTTTAATTTTTGATAATATAAATGGTTTTAATCGGTTGAAATATTCTGATAATAGATTATTTAGCCGCTAGTCTTCTTGCATCAATCCATCTGGATTCTGAACCCATTTGGTGGAGTATGGTCTGTCTACTTTCCTTTTTCATCTCATTTGGTGGAGTATGGTCTGTCTACTTTCCTTTTTCGTCTCATTTGCGAGTAGGAAACCAGCAGTAGTACGTATAATTTAGATTGTTACAATATCAATGTCAGATATTGTAACAAATAATAAAAAACCTAACCAAGTCATTATATGGGAAACTTTTGTATAGACAATTTTGTTCCGATGTAAATATCTACTTACGTGAAATAGTTGTGAACTTAAATCCCTTGGGCAGATATCGCTTTCGCCACAGAATGGGCTCACTGTTATAGTATTTTCGTCCAGAATTGGTAAATTGTCACTAAAACCTCCGTCCATGTAACGGACTCCGTGGAAACGCGGAGGAAGCATCCCCGAGAACACTGGCACAAAACATGACGCTAATAACGCCTAGAAAAAAAAATACACATTAAAAGCCTGCTTATCCTATGTAGCCCAACGCAAGCGAATTCTTTCCACATCCCATCTTATAATAGCAGCTATAAAGTTTGTTTTCGCAGATGCGGTTTGATTACATAATTAAAGATGGAAAAGTTTCATTTGTTATTGTACAGGATTGCAGTTTGTAAAAAAACTAGTTTGAGAAATTTGGCATATTATAATTACCTATAAATTGCAGTAAAAATTATTTTGAAATTCTGTGGAGTTTGTGAATCCATTGAATTTTTGAGCAAAACAGGATTTATTGTTTTTTATTTTTTTATTTTTTCTAATATTATTTATTGCGCCTCTAGCCTTTCATTTACTGCCCATGTTAAGTTAAGTTTGGTAATTTTATGGGGTATAAACAATGATGTTATATTTACAAAAGAGGTAGTAGATGAGTTATTGCGCTCGAAAACTGGCACTCCAAAACTTTGCTAATTAGCTAACCTGGAGCTCATTCGTGTAACAACGTGACATTGTCAATTCGTATGTGCGTTCCTAATATCAATATTAAAATGCCGTCCTGTGTTATTAGATACTGCAGAAACTATACTAGCAAGACTTCCAAAGGTTCACGAATCACGTATCATGCGTAAGTATACTTATTTAATTCATTTGTGTCACCATTTTTCCAAAATCTAAAATATCAGTAAAATATTAAATCATAAAAAAATTAAATTCGATAGGTAATATGCGATAGGTGCCTCAGTTACCAAGTGCAACAGAGAGCAATATATTATATTTGGTCAAAGAATATAATTAAATTTTTTTTCAGTGATGGCTTCTAATGGAACAAGCACATTAATTCCGCCAATTTCACGTATTGCAAAAGACATTATAAAGGGGTTGGCATAATACGGAAAAAAAAAAATTTGATTTGCTATTTTTGAGACAAATATAATCAGACAACCTAAAACAAATAAGTTTATGTAAGGACACATGACACACAAACACGACTGGTTATAATACAATAGTATTAGTTATATATATAATGTATAGATAGTTATAATATAGTAGTATATAAATTATAACACAAATAAACTTCACATTATAGCTTGATGTCATTATCACATAAAAATTTATCCAACACCTTAACAAAAGGAGTATTTACCAAAGACAAAACAAATTTACACATATACATTACAGGACGAGGAATAGAGGGGGGAAGAACATTATGCAGTGAATATTTTAGTTTCGGGCAGCAGAAAAATAAATGATCCAGGGTACCTTCATCGATAACACACTCACATAAAGAGTTATCTCTAACGTGTATTTTCGCTAAATGTACAGGTGTACACGCATGACCCAATCTCAAACGACAGAGTATAGAGGTATTTCGTTTAATGAGACTACGGTGGACGAAAAACCAATGCCTACGAGGGACTTCTGGTTGGATGGAGCCATAGTATTTACCCTTAAATGATCTAGATATCTGCCAGGCGTCACTCCAAGACTCATGAAGATTATGTTTAGCCATAGAACATTAATCGTGGGAATGAATAACATAATGTGAAGGAATTCCTGAATTTACAGCATTTTTAGCCCAAGAGTCAGCAATTTCATTATCTAAAATCCCAATATGTCCAGGAATCCAAGCTAATACAATATTGAAATTTAATTGATGACACTGATATAACTCCTCTCTAATGAAAAGAATGACAGGAAATTTGTTTTTAGATTTGAAAGAGTTTTCTTTAATGGCGTGTAAGCAACTAAGAGCATCAGTAAAGATTACAGTGCCATTCAAATGAATAAATGAGATTTAGCATAACGAATTACTTCTAACAATGTTATAGCTTCGCCTGTGAATACAGAAGAATAAGATGGACATTTCAAACTACGGACAATTTTAAATTTAAAGATCCCAATTGCAGCTCCTATATCTTCAAAATACGAAAATTTGGACGCGTCAGTAAAAATGGTGACCCAGTTATTCCAATCTTTTCTTTTTAATGCCAAAATTCAGAAGTATTGAGGGCTCAAAAATTAGAGCATTGTAATTAATGGTGAAAAGAGGATGAGAAGGTAACTGAAAAATAGGATGAGGGAGTTGGCAGAATTGAATATAACTTCTTAAAAGGCAAGGCATTTCAAAAACAGAATCATATCCAGAAGAGTTAACTATAACATGAAGTTGGTGAAGCTTATCTAAAAGGGAGTGGGATGAACGTTGTAATAGTTTATAAAGGAATTTATCACAAAGAAATTGGTTGCGCAAACGAAGAGGAGGGTCGGCACACTGTACTTTCTTGAAGAGTGTTAATGGGGGAAGATATCATTGCACCAGTGATTACTCGTAAGCATCTTGACTGGATTCTCTTCAATTTATTGAAGGCATTTTTATTGCAAGAATCTAAAATGAAACATCCATAATCGAAATGGCTTCGAACGATTGCATTGTAGACTAGTTTTTGTGTGTAGGGGTGAGATCCCCACCAAACTCCTGACAAAGACCTAAGAATGTTAACACCTTTCTCACATTTTTGATGTATATAATTGTAATGAGTGATACCAGATAGTCTAGAGCAGCCATTCCCAGAGTGGGCGATAACGCCCCCTTGTGGGCGCTGCAGGCCTAAAGGGGGGCGGTAAGAGACGCAGAAAAAAAATGGGGGAGTTGTGTAGAGGCCTGGGGGGTGATTTGTAATTTCATTTAGCTAGGAGGCATCTTAGACAACGACTGCATGAGCTCTCGACTCAGTAGACAAAATAAGTTTGGGAACCATTGGTCTAGAGTCTAGATAAATACCCAAAAACTTAACATTACTAACAACAGATATTAATTTGTCTTCAAAGATTAAATTTAGGTTTGAAATGTTACGTTTTCCGGTAAAAATTACAGATTTACTTTTAGAAATTGAGACTTAAGCCATGGTCTGTAAGCCAATCTCCCAAGTAATAAAGAGCTGAATTAAGTGGACTGTTAATTTCTGTTATAGACTTAGATGAAACATACAGAGCAATATCATCAGCATATTGCAATATATTGCAAAAACAACCTACGGAGCTTTCCAGGTTGTAAGTGTAAATACTGTATAATAAGGGACTGAGCACTGATCCTTGAGGTAGTCCACGCCAGATAGATCTTGGAGAAGTTTAGAATTAGGACAGCGAATTATAACAGTTCTTTCCATAAAGAGATTGCATATGAAGCGAGTCATCTTGTCAGGAATACTCAGTTAAAGTATCTTCTGCCTGAGTAAAGGATGAAGAACGCTATCATAAGCAGAGGCGATGTCTAAGAAGACACCAACAAGGAACTCCTTATTTTGGAAAGCTGCCCGTAGTTAAAATGGGTAATCTGTCCATCATGCTCATACCTTTTCTAAAACCGAATTGAGTTTTAGTAAATTATTTTTTTCTAGATACCATTGTAATCGATTTTTTACAAGATGTTCCATAGCCTTAGAAGAGAGTGTGATGGGTCTACGTGACTTAGGATCAGAGGGGTCTTTACCAGGTTTTAAAAGAGGATAATTTGTGAGTGCCAAGACTTAGGTGTAACACCATAATCAAAGAAAAAAATTTAATAAATTTATTATTTGCGTGAACATGAAAAGAATAAGGAATCCCATCGATACCTGGAGAAGTGTCCCTTAGGTCTGTTAAAACACAATTCAATTCTGACAAAGAGAAAGAATCGAGATCATTTAAAGAGGGAAGACAGGCGAATGGTACAGAGAATGAGTCACAATTAGGAACGGAACTAGGTGCTATTATATTAGCAAATGATTCTATCCATGTGGAAGGGTCGTTAGAATAAAGATTTTCATAATTCAAAGCACAGCTATATCATTTAATATTTTTCCACATTTCAGAAGGAGGGGTTCTGGGGGAGAGTGCTTCACAAAACCCAATCCAACCTTGTTTTTTCTTTGACCACGAGACGTCAAGGCTACAGTCTGGGTAGGGACCCAAGAGGTTTTCCTATCAATTATCTTCTTGCGATTAAGCCTCCTGGCTTAATAAGCCAGCTGCAAGATTTGGCTCAATTCGGCACACATGTATGATGAATGGACCCAGATCAGAAATAGTGTAGGCATCCGTTTCTTGTAAGAGACTAGGATGCATATACATTGATTGTACGGAGGCAGAGGCGAGTGATAAATCAGTGATGACCTTCTTTGAAGAGTCATCAACAAAGCTAGTTGACAATATGCGTTTCCTATTATTCAAAGATTGTGAGAACAATGGAGGGGAAGTATCCATGTTAATCCCATCGGGAGGTTCTGGGTCCGGAGGCTCATTCAATGTTATACTGACAAAAAACTAAATAAACTTTATTTTAATGATATAAATTTATCCATGCAATGATATAATTAAATATATACCTATTACACTTACCCGGAATAAACCAACAACACAAACATATAATAGTACTTATCTAGAAAACAGATAAATGGAAAAATAAACCAGAATAAGAAGAAATAGTTAATAAACAATAATAACCCCATAAGCACGTGTATTAGGCAACAACCTTGAAAGCAGAATCAACATGCAAAGAATATGAAAAGTTATGTTACAGAACCGTCAATGTCATACAATGCCTATTAAACATTTGTTTACGTTTATTTAGTTGGTATATAAGATATAATATACGTATTTTTTAAAACGAATCAGAAGTTTTTAGCAGTGAGTCTAATATCCCAATAATCCCACACAATATAAAATATTTTACATGAAAATACCTAGTGTTTTATTTTTATCATTTTCAAATTTATAACAAAATTGTTTTATAAATGTATGTACTTAAATAATTCTCTTTCCAAATGTACATGACTAAGAAAAATTTATTTTAAAAATCAAACATAATCCTTTTTTACTGTCTAAACTCTAAACCCATTCACCCATTCTCAATCATATTTTTCGAAAATGTCTGTTCGGTGGCATTAATTACTAATATTCTATGAATTAGTCACGGATTCGCTTAAAACGCAGTAAGAAAGTAAAATTGACCAATCACAATGGTTTTAGAGAGCCAAGTGATTTCTTAGTTTGAAATACATTGTATAGTGATGCAGTGCAATGTATATTTGTCGCACTTTGCTTATGGTAATTGTCAATGGCTGGCTTGTTTACACTTCATAATTTGATTAGTATGTATAAACAATGTGTATGACTTATATGGTTGCTTAACTGGAACAATATTTTACAAGGATTAGTACTAACATAACCTATCTACCTTTTTTTAATATCATTGAGTATAAAGTATCCTAGAATACCCTCTGAAAAATCCTCTACCTGCCAATAAAAATTTCATCAAAATCGGTTCAGCCGTTTCGGAAATTAGATCGGAAAATAGACAGACAAAAAATTAAATAGTGTGTTTTTGGATTTTGATAACATGTAAGTAACTATAATAAATACATAAACTTAATAAAAAATCGTTATTTTCAAATCACATATGGACATTGCAACTTAATTTTTTGAATAGATAATTAAGTATAGATTAGGTATTAAAAAATTTAAATAATACCATTAAGATAACATACTTCAATTGATTTTTACACCTAGATTCCTTTAGCCATCAACTATTTGTATGAACTTAAAAAAGGGTTGATAGCAAATAAATGAAAATAGGTACATTCTCGTTAATGACTAATGAGTCATTGAGAATGACACAAAAAAAATTAGAATATAATATCTAATATTAGAATTTTGACTAGCAAGCAAAAAGGTATTTTTACCTGTGACTCTAACAAAAACTATGTATGTCTGAATGTTTCTGCTTTTGTTATGTAGAATGAATAATGATAATAACTTATTTAAAAACCTGTTCTCTGTTCAGAATAAAAAAAGGTTTTAAAAAAATATTTGTGTATCTGTCCTTTTTGAGTTATAATATACTATACATCATTATATTTCAATAGTTTATCCAGACAAAGCAACATGGATTTTATTTTCTGTAAATTCCAAGCCATCTTACAACAATGACTTATTTTCTTACTTCTTTTGTTACAACTGAACTTTAAAGTAAACATAAAGAAATTAAAATTCCAAAAACTTCTCTTCTATTTATAAATTTCTATGTTAATTGGTACTACTAATAAATAAGTTGATTTTCCAGAAATTACTTTTCAAAATCCACAGAATGCACTCAAATGGGGTTTTGTGAGACAGCTTTGTTTTCAAGAAAGGGTTTAGTCCTCTCTACTACCCCGTTGGGGATATGGCGTGGAGATATGTATGTATGTTTTAGAGATTTAGAGTATTACTTACATACCCATATCATACCCAATTGTGCGAATTGAGAGGGTTACTAGTCTATACTAATATTATTAAGAGCTAACCTTGTATGTAATGGATAAACTCCAAAACTACTCAACCGATTTAAAAACAATTTTCAACTATATGAAGCTACATTATCAGTGTGTAACATGGGCTGTTTTTTTTTTATTTCTACTCATGCGAAACCGGGGCAGCTCGCTAGTAACAAATAAAAGTATGCATTGCGTATAAATCCAGTTAGAAAATATGTATATTTTGTACTAAAACTAACCTAGTGAACTTTTTATTGTCGGAAATGTTAGGTGACCTATATAATATTTATTTAGCCCAATTAATAGACGAATAATTAAAAGTTGATACCCTATGGTTACTAACCTGCAATAGATCATGTCTTGTGGGGAATTCCGACACTATCACATTTTTGCCATCGTACACCCTTGTCAGCGAAATATGTAATTTACCACTGACAATCTTGTGGACATTCTGAGGCAGATATCTCTCTAAGCTCTCAAGGAGAACATTTTGGATGTTAAATGATGGACTGAATGGTCCCAAGGATCCTGCTCGAGCTGCACCAACTATTCTTAAAATGTCGCTTGTCACTTCACCTAAAAGCATTACAGTAGTTAAAAATAGGTAATAAACTTTATTTATAGGTAATATAAATTATAAGGTGTATTGCCTTCTAAGACAAAAGAAAAGCTTCCTCTTCTAGTAAAATCATTTAATATCTAATTATGTTAATTTAGAAAATAAAAATTATTAAAATAGACTGAATCTGGGTGCTAGTTTGCTTTTCTATACCCATAGTATGAAGTTTAGAATTATATTAAATTGCATGTGTTTCTTTGGCGATCTTTAGATATATTTATTATTACATGAATCTTTCAAAGGGGAGGTGTTATCAGGATAGATATAGATAATCGTGAGCTTCTGAAAAAGGAACCAAGACTTTGTAGTATGATTTTATGAGTCATTGTTAGTTACAGGCAGACTCTGTAACAAAATTATTGAGAACCATTAATCTGATTCCATGTGGTCCCATGACGAATCTTCTCATAATTAAAAATTGTAGTAGCGAATAATTGCTATAGCTTGCGTTTTATACATATAAATACATGTTAACCTACTGAAATATCTAATATTCAGGAATCAGTAGGTACAGTTTTACCCTAGTTCCCTATTTTCAGGAGCCTGGTTATTAGAAATAATGATAACTGTCCCAAAATTGATTGTTTCTGAAACTTTTAGATGCTAAAAAGTATTTCTAAATTCAAAGTTTTTAATACCAATTTAGAAAGATCCTGCACTGAGTATGGAAAAGTTATTTATTAATTTTATAGTAGTTATGTGAATGAAAGTATTACTTCTTTACGATCTTGTTAACAATTCAATTTACTTAATTAAGACCAGAAAATGATTCCCAGACTATATTTTAGTTTTATTCCTTCTCATTATATGTAACAAGCCTATAAAGAGATTACAAGTAACATATAACTGTCAGACTCATTACTCAAATACATTTTAAAAGTAATATTTATAAATTATATATCGTGCTTATCATATTTGGTACAATTAATCTTAAATTAGTGACATGATATATATTTTGTTACACCTACATCACATATGCCATACATAAGTCACAAAATTGCAAATGAAAACGTTTGAACAAATTAATACATATTTGCAAGAATAAAGTTCACCATGGAATCTTACAATTATAATATCCTAAATAGAAAAATTGCCAATAGCAATAATGACCATTGAGTATATTATATCTATCCATAATACACCTTTATTGTTGGAAATGGATTCAGAAGGCAAATATAAGAAAGTCTAATTAAAATATTATATTAAATTAAAGGTGCACTCAGAACAATGTGTATAAGTAAGGTTCCAAAGATACTAATTATTGAAGTAAAACTATAATTTATTAGCTTGAAAATAACACTGCTTTTTATATGGAATAATAGGTGACTATTGAAGACAATGCTTCTCTAATAATTCACAGGTTTAACATAAATTAGAATAGTAGGCACAACCCATGCAGTGATAAAATATTATAAAGAAATATACATTTATATTCAAAAAATAATATATAAGTAAACTTGAATACAAAATATGAAAGAATACTATCAGTTTTTGTAAAAAATGTGTACTGAGAAGAACGAGTAGAATTGTGTTTTGAGTACCACAACCAATTAAAATCATGATTTTATAGTGGATTTTATATGGAAATTAAATTATATTTCAAATTTTATTAAACATGTTACATATTCAAATTTACTTTAATTAAAATAATTTTTTAATATTAAATATAACTTTTTTACTAAAATCAAGAAATACTGTTGCTGTAGCTTATGATGAAGAGTAAGGAACTAATATAATATATTCCTTTATTCAGCTTATGTAGATACCTACATCAGCTAATATAATTTTTATAATTTTGGCTAAGGTTATATTGTATATAAGTAATAATAGGTCCTCAATATAAGTACTCAAGATTTAAAATGCTACTCCTTGAAATACTTTGCGTTAAATTAGAAGTCCAAGGTGATCGCGAAGCATAGACTTTGCCACTACATTTTTTAACTATTCAAAAACACCTGTTAGGTTTTCTTAAAATTGACACCTCATTAATTGTCAATATATCATTGCTCAAATAGTAGGTACTGTATCTAAATTGCAATTATTTTAAGTAGGTATTGCATTTTTCGAAAAAGCGTAGGTAAATAATGTAGTCAGAGAACAATAAAGTACAAAAAATAAATGTAAACACTCACCGATAGGTAAATCGCAAAGCAAGAAACAGGCAGAGATTGCACCGAAGGATGCACCAGAAATTTTACCTAATAGTAAATGTGGGGCATATTTTTTAAAACACACTGCAACTCCCACATGGTATGTACCAAGGAATCCACAACCGGCAAACGATAAATTCATTATTCACGATTACACAGAAAACAACAAACGAGTTTATCGACTGTCGTTATGGACTGTGGCGATCGACCTAAATCGAAACACTGCCTTTTCAACAACCAGTCAGAGTTATTAAATACGAGTAATCACAGATAACTTGGTACCTAATGATCTCAAGCGTAGAAGTAAATAGTAAACACTGTCGGGTGAGCGTATAAACAAGTGAGCTCAAAGCAATTACAATTTCAATTAAAATATGACCACAGAATAATATGACAAAACTGTTATTTCTTATTTATTTATATTTCTCAAGGCATTGGTAACAAGACGATCAGCGTAATGACGTAACTTCTAGAGAAATACTAACTGTCCTAACACTTCTCCAGCAAAGTGACAGTAGGCTTTACTAAAGTTAAAATGGACTTCTTGAAAGAGCGCAAAAACTTCAGCGATACATATTTGTTTAGATTTCCTCCATTCTTTTCACTTACACAGAACTTTAAAACACAATATACTATTACAGTTGTATTTTGAAACTCTTAAAAATGTAAAAAATAGAAAATCTAAATAAAATTACAACCTCACTTCTCCCGTTCCCGCCAAAAAGTAAGATACTCTCACAGACGTCTAAATAAACATGTGTAGCTGAAGTTTTCGCGCTCTTCCAAGAAGTCCTGTAAAACTTCAGTACAGTCTACTATCACTTTATTGGAGAAGTTTTAACGTTTTATATAACGATTCTACTTAAACTATTACAATACATGACATTGGCAAATGCGCTAATCGCCATGCCATGAAGAAAGAAAAAAATAAATTCAAAAGCCACTAGGAAAAGGCAAAAAATGTCGATATATCAAAATATCGATATTTTTTCAGAAAATAATCGATAGATATCGACGATATTTTTTATTTCAAAATATCAATCATCGATATTTATTTCCGAGTATCAAATTCGATATTTTTTTAGGATCTTTATTATATTTTATATTAATTATGTGTTGTGTATTGTTATTTTACTAAGAATTTGGTTTTTTCTCTACTAATAATACTTGAATATGTATTTTTATAACAAATAAAACTAATATAACTGCTAAATGTGTCCATTTTTTGTAACGTTCGAATATTTTGACAATTTTTTAGGTAATCGGGGCAAAAATATATCCAAATATAGATATTTTTTGCTCTGCATACATCGATATTGTCTATAAATATCGATACAATATATATCGATATATTTTTTCCATTTGCCCATCCACACATTATAAAAGCCACAGTTTATAAATAAAAGCGAGTAGTAATAGTCATAGCAGTACGATACTCCCTTAGGAGGCAAGGTAAAGGGATCTTAGGCCATACAACCTACGTCTTCAGTAATGAATAAATACATTTTTCATATTATTTCTTCAAAATGTCGACGTAATAATACATTTTAGTGTTTCTTGAAGTTTTTGGCGACAAATATGTTGAGGCAGTATTTCCAATACGATCCGGTGAGGCAGACTAAGCCACTAAAAAAATTTTAACTTTACTACTAAATAAGCACTTATTTTATCAATTTTACATAACAGCACAACAGGGTAGATACTTGGGAGGCAAAACTACGCCAATTTTACATCACAATATTAACTGGAAACCATTTGCAAATAATTAAATTAAACGCCCAACCGCTACCCATAAAATCCCGCCAACAACTGCAAAAGCAAAACAAAAAGTACAGCAAAAAGCAAAATAGGAATGATCGATAATCATCCATGTTATCGAAACATCGGATGTCGAGCATGAAAATATCGACGTTCAATATCGATATCAGAAACCATGACGGTGCCTATACATTTTCGCGAGCATGCTCTCTCATGGAGGCTCTCGCACGAACCGTAGCGAGCGAAGACTAGGGATGTGACATTGAGTGAAAAAAATCGATTATTTAAAAATCGATTGTTTTCTTCGATTCGATTCTTTTCGATCGATTTTAATTACAATAAATAATCGATTTTTGAGAAAAAATCGATTTTTTAGTATTAATTTAAAAAAAAGCAGCTTTTCTGTATAGTAATAAAACTAAGGGATTAGTATAAGATTAACAATTTATCAGAATAAAAATAATATAAAATGATAAGTACGAAAAATAACCAAAATGACAACCTGGTTTCAAAAGAAATCTTTCTTAAAACTTTCTAAGTTTAAACAATGAAAAAAAATTAAAAAAAATTATTTCCACATTAGGTTAGACTGTCCCGGCATATCATTTTTGCTGTTTTGAGTTATTTACATCAGCCGATATCCTGAATATCATTTTCATGGGACTTCTACGGCAAAAAATCAATTAAAAGATATGACCCGTTAGTTTCAAAATAATACAATACAAAAGAAAATACTTTACTTAATAAGTGTTTGAGCAGATGGTCTCGATACAATGCTTATTGAAAAAAATTAACTAAAAATTTCCTGTGCTTTTAATTTTAATGTTGACTTTGTGGCGGGAACGGGAAAAGTGAGGTTATCATTTTATTTAAACTTTCTATTTTTTACATTTGTGGGAGTTATAAAGTACAAAAGTGATAGTATATTGTGTTTTAAAGTTCTGTGTAAGCGAAAAAAACTGAGTTGATCTAAATAAACATGTGTAGCTGAAGTTCTCGCCTTCTTCCAAGAACTCCTATAAAACTTCAGTCAAGTCTACTATCAGTATCACTTTACTGGAGGAGTTTTACGATAACGATCTAGATAACGATTCTTCTAGATTTAGAAAAAAAAATTTAATGTTGAGATTATAAAACGCATGACTCGCTTGACAGATATTATTAGTCTTAAGGACCATAATTATAATAAAATATAATAATTTATGCTACCTGGTTAGCCTGTAGAACAGTGGGATATTTTCGTTCCTTAAGTTGCTTTAAATTTGTGGTATTACTACATGTTTTTAATTCTTTCGGGCAATATTTGCATTGTGCTGTGGTATTATCCTTCTTCATGAAAAAATACTTCCGCCAGCCGCTTTTAGGTGTTTTACCGTTAGAAGACGTTTTTTTAAATTATTTACCGTCGAAAGAAAGGAAACTGTTAAACAAATACGAAACTGTTTTACTTACATACATACATATGGCGCCGTCTTTTGATCGACTTGTTCATGGTAGTGAACTTACTTCGCGTTTTTTCATTTGTCGCAATTAAATGTGTAATTTTGGCAGCATTGGATTTCTTTATTTTTCATTTCTTCATATTTTTAATAAAAACAAGTGTAATTTATGTAATAAATTTTTAAAAATCGATTACGAAGAAATAATAGTCGATTAAAATGAAAATCGATTATTTTTTCACATCCCTAGTGATCGCTACCCTTGATCATAGAGTAACTTATATCTTGATCACTACGAACTAGACCTGTGTCAATCGTTCATTTTCAAAGATTCGATCGTTCAAGTATTGATTTGAAAAAGATTCGGTCAAATGATCCAATCAATCATTGATCCATTGATTGTATACAGATACAATCATGATTGTATTCAGATACAATCATGATTGTATTTTAGATTGAAATGAAAGATCGAACGATTGTGTGAGTTATCTTATCTTTTACGATTTCGATATTTTTTATAGTTATAATTATAATTTAGACGCATTTATAATATTATTGTTTGTGTTTTAAAAAACAATGTGTAAATTTTTTGAATTTCTCTTTTTATCACATTAAACGGCATAGACAATCGATTAAATATCGACAATTACCGAGATCGAATCGGTTAAATGATCGAATCGATGAATGATACGTTCATTCAAATGTGATTGCAATCAATAATACTTTGAAATGATTGCAATCAAATGATCGAATCAATCACGACCGACACAGGCCTCGACTACTACGAACCTACGAACGTAGTGGTTGTATTCTCTTTGAATCTTATGTTGTAAAACAGTATTGACTATTTATATATTTTCATTATTTAAAACTAACTAAATATGACTCGACATGCAAGAAATTGTACAGCTGGAGCTGTGTATACTTATCATGAAAAGAAGAAAGACGCCGCTGCTTCGGGTTATGGAACGCAGAGCGAAAGAGTTGGCAAAGACTCTGTGAAGAATTTCGATTGCTGTAGTTTAACTTTACAACCATGCAGGAAGCCAGTGGTCACAAAAGAGGGTTACCTATTTGATAAAGAGGCTATATTAGAATATATCATTACTAAAAAGAATGAATATACACGAAAATTGAAGCAATATGAAAAACAATTGAAGAAAGAAGAAGCGGAGAAAGCAGAACTTGCAGCTGCTGAAAAGGAAGCGAATCTAATTAAATTTATGAATAGAGAGAAGAATATCTCATGTAGTAGTAATAAAACAAACAGTTCACCGACCACATCTAACTCGGTGTCGAACCTTGCTAATGGAAAAGATAAACAGTTGCCTAGTTTTTGGGTGCCGTCTCAACTACCAGATGCAAAAATGTCAAAGTTAGAGAAGCCTGATTCAACTGTTTTCTGTCCAATCAGTGGGAAACCATTGAAAATGAAAGATCTCATAGAAGTGAAGTGGACTTTAGTAAATGATCCTGATGACAAAAAATCGTTAATAGCAAAGGAAAATCGTTATATGTGTCCAGTAACACATGATATATTGAGCAATGCTGTGCCATGTGCTGTTATAAGGTATGTAATGTGCTATTCGACATAGCGTAAATTACAACGTATTCAAGGTTAATTGCAGTGATGCAAATCTGTTATAGCTTGCATAGATAGTAATATAAGTGGATGTTGGACTATGCACAATGAAAGGTTCCATAGTCATCATACACAATATTCATTTAATCTGGAGCAATATAAGTTTGTCTTTCATAGTTTTTCTCAATAACACAGAAAAATAATGTTATTTCTGTGGTTAATAAGCTTGTAACTGAAAATACCCCTCATCTCAAGAACTCCACAAAATATTTCACTTAAACAAATTTTCCTTGAAAGTGCTTTTTAGTTAGAAGCACATACTATCTCAACAACAATTCACTTGAATAAAAAAGTCACTTTGAAACCATATATTATAATTTTTGAAGACCTGTCTAAAGATACAATCACTCCGTCCTCTCTGACTACCCCGTTAGGGATACAGCGTGTGATATGTATAAACATGGATATATGTACCTCATATATCCATGTTTACTTTTTCCTCAGTTCATGTGTAGAGTTCCACCCCTAATTTTAATTTTATCGTTTTGGAAATTTTTCTACACTATTAACCCTTGCATGCTCGGTAGGGCCTGACAGACCCACCATAGCTTGAAAACGACAATATCTTTTAAAATTGAAATCTATGAGTGCCGTGATCCTGAGCAGCTTCAGGTCTTAGACTCGTCATTATATTTCTGCCTCTCCCACAATGCAGAATGCATTCTTGTCCAAATGTCATGGATGTAAAGTTCATGCGAATCTGAAATACCAGTGGCGTAGCATGGGTGTCAGCCGCCGGGGGCAAAAGAAAATTTTGCCACCCTCTTATTTAGGTGTTTCAATTTAGAAGACTAATATACAGTAATTCTAAAGAACTTTTCGGCAAGAACAGACATCATTATATATACTCGACAATATTAGGGAAACACTGCCGAAAACGAAGACAGGATACTAATGGAGACTAATGATACCTTTGATAATGGGTCAGAAAAAAATTGATCCAGATGAAAAAAAAACGCTCCATCATGTTAGTACGCTTAATGAAACCAATACCTATTTACAACATTTGTCTAAATACCTAACTTATCTATTTAACCTATTATTTTGCCACTGTGCTAGTCTCTAGTAGCCACTTTCATTCGAATTCACTGGTTGAATAAACCAAGTATCGTGTTCGTTCGTTTTCGGGACTTCTTTCGATGCTTCGTTTTCGGGAGCGTCTCTATATATATATATATATTTATCCGAATATATATATATATATGCTTTACAATATAATAATCACATTTATTACAAAAATTCTTACACATGCTACTTCTTACATTGTTATAACAGATACTTACACATATGCCACTTACATTGTTATAACAGGTATAGAACACTTATGATTATACCTTGACGATCGACAAGATTAAGTTATTAGCAAATTGAATATAAAACACACATCGACTTTTAATTACAACTAGAAGGATGCTGTTAATCTCTATATTTTTATTGAAAAATAATATACTTGTTAGAAAAGAAAACTTCGCCAGGTTCGCCAGAAGACAGGTTCCGCGAATGTTACATTGGTCCTTAAATCGTTCAAATTTTTTGGTAACCGTCATTTGTGGTGATATTATATTTTCGCGGAACTTGGTCACAGCATGCATATTGAGAAACAATGAACCATTTTTATTCTACAAGAGGTCCTACACATAAAATTGCTCGATTTTAGACCTATTAATAGTTTTTTAAAGGAAGGAGTGAAATAATTTCATTTATCTCATTCATCTTTATTCCAAATATTTGTAATAAATTATTTTTACTTTTATTATTTGAAATTGCGCTAGGTATTTTTTATCATTATGGTTTGCTATAGGGTTCCATAAATTAAATGGGATTTATTGAGTGTTCTATGATCTTAAAAGTTTAGGAACCACTGGTCTATAGCATCACACACCTCTTGCTCAATAGATAAGATAGCCAGATTAGTTATCCTTAAAGTACTCATTGTTGATCTTAAATAATTTTTAATCAATTTCAATTTTGAAAAACTTCTCACACAGCTGGCATTGCTTATGGCAATTGTGAAGAATATTTGGAGCATTATTATAATATTGGGCAGATTATCTTCCAGCTTAGATTTCACAATAAATTTTAATAATTCAAGTGAGTCCGCATATGTAAGTCCGCAGTCGGATTTGTTGATTCGGCGAAACATATGTCGATTGATGCACATTTTCAATTAGGTCAATATCTTTGGCAAACTTAAGGTTCCACACCTGGAAAGCCTACTCTAAGATTGATCTGACATAGGTTTTATGAATTTTAACCATCAACTCTGGTGTTAAAGATCCGAATGCTTTTTCTAGTAAGGTACATAAAAGATTTAGCTTTTTTAGTGATAGTGTTTATGTCATCTTTCCATTTTAGATTTTTAGAGATAATAACGCCAAGGTCTGTTTGCGTATTAACCTCGCCAATCTGGATTACTACCCAAGTTATATGTCAGATGAGGATTACAACTCCCCAAGTGCAACACATTACATTTGGCGTTTAAATTGATAAGCCACTCTCTTGATCAATTAGCGATTGCATCCAGATCCGCCTGAAGACGACTGTAGTTGACTAACAGATTTGCGAAAATCTTTGGTGTCATCGGCAAAGATACAGTTACAGTTATTAGTTTAAACAGTGAGGTAGGTCAAAAGTGTATATTATATATGATAAAGGGCCAAGGCCTGATCCCAGCGGAACGCCACTATGGGTCTCAGGCTGCCCAGATAGTGTATCGCCCACTCTCAGACGGAAACTTCTGTGGCGCAAGAAAGCTTCAATCCACTTAAGCATTTTGCCTCATATTCCAACGAAATCCTGTTTGTACAATAGTCTCGTTATGGGTACTTTATCGAAAGCTTTTTCGTAATCTAGGTATGTAACGTCTACAGGTTCCCTTCCATTGAAATACTACAGATCGACGTGGACAAAATTCATGTTGTTGGTTTCCGATAATACGACATTGTGATAGAAATTTTCGCATATTATGTCGAACTATTATTTTCTCCATGACCTTGTAAATAACGCTAGTCAAACTTATTGGTCTGTAGTTCAATAGTTCCAATTTGCTTCCCTTCTTAAATATGGATGTCGCTGTCTTCCATTGCGTAGGCAGGACACAGTATCGGCAAGGTCACACATCTGTAACAATGACACAGGAATCTCATCCTGACCCGTAGCAGACTTCGCTTTCATTTTTATTATAGCAAACTGAACTTCATCTCCGGTAAAAGTTATGACCGGAATTGAGTTTTCATTCCTGTGACAAGGGTCCATCCTGGGCAACAAATTCGGCGGTTCTATTTGGAAGATACTAGCAAATAGATCTGCGAATGCTACAGCAATTTAACTGTTTTGTGTTATCATCCATCTCTGTTTGTCACGTATGGAACAGATTGGTATGCTCACTTTTGTAGAAATTTTGCTGTCATATATATATGAGTAGAATTTTTTAGGTCCTGCTTGTAATCAAAGTCAAAGTCAAATCAATTCATTCAAGTAAACCCAATCACTAGGTATTTTTGAACGTCAAATCTACTTTAGTTCGGTTCAAAGAGAAGAGAAAAGAAAACCTGGACACAGAAGAACCGACAAGAAACTCAGTCAGGTATAATTTTTTCAACATCCTTTTACAAAAGGTTTATTAAATTACAATATTCAGAGAGCCAGTAAATGCATGTTCAGTAATGCAGTAAATAAATGTGTTTCATATCTTATTTTTCACACGAACACGCTTATGGTTCACGCTCTCGACTCTTCTTAAACTCTTGAATATATCGACGGCTCGTAAGACGCGTGCTGTTGTTCTCACGAGTCTTAGCCACGATTAAAATCGCTCTATGTCCGGTAGAGCTTCTATTAACCTGCTATCTATCTCACGAACAGCATTAACTTTTTCCTCGCCTGTTTTATCTATCTTCACTATTTTTTCTATGGGCTATCTGGGCTCTCGTACAGGAACTGAGGCCCGACGAACCAGCGATGTTCTTCACTGAAACCGGTGGGAATCTCTCGTATAGTGTCGTCTGCCGGATTATGTTGAGACGGCACCTACTTCCACTCGTTTACGGTTGTGTTTTCTTCTATCTCGGCTATACGGTGCGCCACGAACGGTTTGAAGGCGCGCGGTCCGGCCCGTATCCACGCGAGTACGATTTTCGAATCCGACCAGTAATATTTCTTATCGGGTTTTAACTGGTATTCCTCAGTCATGGTTCTAGATAATCTTCCGCCCAAAACAGCTGCCTGTAATTCGACCCGCGGTATCGATAGGAGTTTTAGTGGGGCGACTCGAGCTTTAGCGGCTATTAGGCTGATATGAACTTTACCTATTTCGTCTATTACCCTCCAATAAACCGAGGCTGCGTATGCGCGTTCGCTGACGTCTACGAATGTATGCATCTCTTTTTCTACGGCTTCACTAAAGAAAGTATGACACCAAGGTATATCTACGTCTCTAAGCTTCTTGAGGTCATCTATCCAACCTTATCGGTTGAGGTGTTCGAGGTGTTCTGGAAGCTTATCGTCCCATTCGATGCCGGTTTGCCATGTCTCCTGAAGAATGTGTTTCGCCTGAATTGTTATGGGTGACGCGAAACCTAAGGGATCGATTAATGACATGACGGTTTTGAAGGCCTCCATCTTAGTCGGTGTTCGGTGGCCTTCAACTATGTCGGTTGGTATTTTCGCGAAGCTAAGGCTGAAACCTAAAGTGTCGGAGTCGTGTCGCCACCGTAGCCCGAGAATTTTTTCTTCCCTATTTCCGTCGTCTATTTTTAGTTCATTTACTATCTCTCCGGTCGCTTCGAATTTGCAGCTGAGAATTTTTCTGCCACTTCAGCATTGTTAGACATCCATTTGTGGAGATCGAAGTTAGCCTTCTCATGAATTTTCTGCACTTCTGTAGCTATCTGGATGGCTCTAGTCGAAGTTTGAAAGCTTTCTAAATAGTCGTCCATGTAGTGGTGTATTTTAACCGATTCCGCTGCGTCCGGATATTCATTACTATATATTTCGGCGTTGTAGTTCTTCACGAATAGAGCCATGCAAGGTGAGCACGCTGCTCCGAATATTATCGACTTCATTCTGTATTCGCAGGGTGGTCCCTCCCGCCGATCTTTACGCCAGACGAATCGTAAGGCGTTACGATCTTTCTCTCGAATGCTTATGCGCAAGAACATCTCTTAAATATCCGTCGCGACCGCTATCCTATGTTGTCGAAATCTCATTAGTACTCCTAGTAGTGATTGCAGGAGGTCAGGTCCAGGTAGTAGGTGGTCGTTTAAAGAGGTTCCGCTCGCCCACGACCACGTCGAACACTATTCTAATTTTCCCGAGTCACCGCGAAATTTGGCAAATACCACGTCTTGCCGAGCGTCGCCGGGGTCGTTACCTCCTCTGCGTAGCCTTTCTTTATTAAGCCCTCTATCTGAGCATCGTAACTAATTTTGAGTTGGGCGACCTTTCTAATTTTCTCTCTATACTATGAAGGCGCTACAACGTATGATCATAATTATTCGGTAATTCTATATTATCCGTAGCTCACAACAACGATGCTTTGTATCCTCCCGTAGCACGTGTAGCTATAGTGCGACCACGTAGTATATTGAGGGCTCGTTCCTCCAGATCTATTCTCGAGCGTCTAGGTTGAACGCCGAGTGATTCTATTTCGAAATGTCTTTTCACCAGTTCGTCTATTCGATCTTCTACTATATTGTGGACATTGTGAACTCTATTTCTTTGCCCGCCTTTGTAAGATTCATGTAATACCCAACAGAGTGGGGTGTGTGAAGCTATCGGTTGTTCTATCGTTCCACTTTTGATCGCATGTGCTATTAACAATGCCAGTTGTCTTGGCCTATTAAAATAGTGGGTTTGGCTTTTCTATATATGAAATATATTAATAATTATTCTCTATAGACAGAAGTCTAGATCAGAGGTTCCCAAACTTTTTTTTTCTCGTGTACCACTTTCAATCTTTCGTGCACCTAAGCGAAAAGTTTTTATCCCATTAATGCCGACGTTTTTTGTAAACTTGGTGATTATTTCACACATTCCTTGTGATTATGGTCTTTTCTCTGGTTGGCCTCATCACTCGTGGATTCAGGTATATCGTAAATAATAACATTACTAGCCCTGCTGGCCCGTTCCGTTATCTACTTCATCGTCGATTCAGTGATCAGCATATCTTGATCCACACGTAACCGCTGAACTTCTTCGGAGTTCATTTAGCTTCTTCACGATCATAGGAAGCTGGGTCATGGCTGCCTTGCAATCACCGCAAAGGTAGGTCACTACACGGGCGACTGTTTTCAGTTCTAAAACTCTTATTTGAGTTAGCGACAGTCCATGGCAATCGCCGCATATTAGATTTTTACACAAATCGCATGACACTGACAACTTCTTTTCATTCGATGTTTTGTTGCGTTTTACATGTAATGATTGGTTAGAAGTAGCTTTCTTGGCACTCTTGTTGGTACTGGGAGATTTAGTTTTATAGCACTGGCAACATTACTGATATGAATGTCAAGTTAATTCTTAATTTACTCAACTGTTATTGGAGGATAGTTACTAATTTTTTTTTCCTAGTGGTGCCAACGATTAAACTTCGCAGTATTTTTCAAGTTTATATGATGATGATGATATTTTAATAAATATATGTAACAATATCCTCTCACTATGTACCACAACTTAAAATGATTTTATAAGTTACAGAACGCTATTATACACAATTTTTCAATGTATTTCACGAGCAAGGTTTCAATATGTCGTTTTTCATCGAGGCCACGTGGAGGCCATTAGCTTCAAGCTTGCTCAAAATCATCTTTGAAATTCCTTCAGCAGTTTTATCTTTTGTTTCAATGAAATCTATAAAAGTTTCCTCTACTTGTACTTCCTGATTTTCAATCACTACGTATCTTAATACCTGGCTTGTTCGATCTTTATGAGAAATGTCTGGAGTGCTGTCGAATATAATCGAATAATATTTTATTTTTATACCCTTTTTTATTTGTCCGATGATATGCTGGTGAACTTTATTTCCCAAATTTGCAATAAATTCGTTTTGGATTTCTGGTGACATACACGTGATTGAAATTTTGCCACACATATTAGATCTTATAAGATGTTCACGAAGTACAGGATCGTACTTTGCAATTAAATTGCAAAAATTTGACTGGGCCGTTGGCGCAGTGGCATATGGATCTGCTTTCCAAGCTAGGGTCCCGGGTTCGATCCCCGGTCAGGTCAATTTAGGAAACGAACTTTTCTAAATTGACTTGGAGTCTGGGTGTTACTGGGAACTCCCCCAGAGTTCGTTGTGTGGTACCCATAGCACAAGCTTACTGCTTAGTTTGGGGTCACACAATCTGTATAATTGTCTGGAGTATTATTATTATTAAATGCACTAATTCCAAAAAGTTTCCTCTATTAATACTGGTGTTGTTTTCTGTATGGCCACGTAAAGCCAAATTTTGTTTGGCAAGGAATTTTATAATATCAAACATTCTGATAAGAATTTCTTGCCATTTCTTTGTTTCCTTTGCCATTAAGTTTTGCTCTTTCTTGTCAATACTCTGTCCTTTTTGAAGTCTTCTCTCCAACTTCTTCCATTTGCAATAATTTTGGTTGTGTAGTGCACTTAATTCGTGACTTGAAACTTAAGGATTTAATTTCCACCATTTATTAAATCCATTTACCCATAAGGTAAATGGAAAATGTCTAGAACAAGTAAACGAAATTGTATATCTGGGAAGTGCGTTTTCGAGGGATGGAAGATGTAAGTTGGATGTGGAGAGACGGGTAGCAGCCGGCAATAAAGTGAACGGTGCTCTGTCCGCATTAGTAAGCAGTGTGTGAGCCAAAATGGTCATAAACAATGCGGTGTTGGTGCCAACTTTATTGTATGGTAGTGAGGCCTGGAAATGCCCGAAATCGAGTGAAAGTAAAATAAATGCAGTAGAAATGCGATCTCTTAGAAATATGTACGGTGTCACTTGCAGATAAAATAAACAATGAAGAGATACGCAGTATGACAGGGTTGCACGACAGCATTATTGTAAAAATGAAGAAAGGAATGCTAAGATGGTTCTGGCACATGGAAAGAATGAGTGATGAAAGACTGACGAAGAAAATTTATAGAGCAAAACTGAGTGGTAAAAGAAGCCAAGGAAAACCAAGGCTGACTTATGAAGATCAAATAGTTAGAGTGTTAGCAGACGGAAGTGTCAAAAGCACTCGCATACCTAGGTGAAAATGTGTGAGGAGAAAGATGAGATTCGAGGAAGCGAAAGAGGTATGTAAGGATCGCGACGCTTGGCGCACCGTCCTCTCTGAATTCCTCGTTGGGGATACGGCGTGAAGATATGTAAGTATTAAATCCATTAGATGAGCAAAAATTTGATCCATTCGGTGTGTTTACGTTCTCAAATAAACGACAGCAAAAGCAAAATAATTATGCTTTGGAAGGAGAATAAGCCATCCAAAGTACGTACAACTTTTTCGTCGTTAATCAATGTGCGATAAAACCATTCCTGGGTAAGCCGTCTTGTCTCCCCTTTTGATGTTAAAGAACACGAAACTGAACATGTTACTGTTGACGCTTCGCCGAAGTTAGTATTAATATGCTGAACAAGTTCCTAGGTTTGCTGAATGAGATGCAATTGCATTTTTTCATCTACGTGTTCAGGCCATTTTCCAATATCGTCCAAGTTTTGATATTGAATAACAGACAATGCCGATGCTGTATCAGTCTCTGTTTCTAAGTTGTCGAAATCCATGTCTAGACATACAGATGCAGACTAATTGAGTTCGACTTTGATCTTCAAGAACAATGTCAGCATTTCTAACAGGTCAACAGTGTCAAGTTCATGTATTTTTTTTGTTCTGGGTTTGAAGTCCCAGTTGTCTTTGATGAATTTAAGCCCAACGTAGAATCTGACGTCTTAGGAACAGGACTTTTCACGTATTTAAGTAAAGCCCCTTCATTCTTTCTAATATTTTCCAATTTAGCTCTTCTTTTATTGCGGTAAGATGCCCCACTCTTCTTTTACTCTTTTCATTTTTGATGCTAAAACAAAAAAAAAATGATTAACACTTATACATATATAATAAATAATAAAAGTACAAAAACAATGATAAAAGTAGAAGTTGTAGTCCCAAACGAAACTATCGTAGAACATTTCAAAATAATTACTAATAAATTTAAAAAAAACTACTCAAATTTACTTGATGTTATTTTTTTATTTTAAATAAATTAAAGCTTGGACAACATAGCAGATAGTCAAACATACAATTACATAAATAAGAAACGTAAATAAAATATTTAATACTCACATAGTTGAATGTATTAATGTAGTTGAATGTTGACACGAACAATACAATTTTTCACGAAGTTCAATAATTTAACAATCACATCATGCACTTATGAGCACTAAAATCACAGTTTGGAAAGCGTACATATATATACGATACTATTAAGTTAATGTGAATAAGACAATTGACGATCCATCCATCAAACATTCTTTGAATTATCAAAGCATCACTTACGGACTTCCCTGAAGAGACTTACCCGTACTGTAACCTAATGCGCAAGTGTTACTTATTATACAATATTGAACACTATTCATTATATGATAGAAGTAATTGTCCCTGAATATTAGTCATAAACAATGCAAGCACAAAATAAAATACAGGGAATCCCTGCAAGTCAGTACAGACGGTGCTGTTCTAGACTAGTCCCCGAAGGTACACCCTTTACTCACGAACGTTTCCAAATCGCAGTAGTCCTCTATCCAGAGTCGCAGTGGTCGTCGTAGATGTCTTCGTAATTCGCCTTGTTATCGCCTCGATATATTGCTTCCGATACGAACGAACGAACGAACCGAACGAGGGTGGAAACTTCTAGAATCTAGAAGTTTCCACCCTCGTTCTTATCGGACTATAAATAGAACTACATGTCTGCCGTTGAGTCAATTTTTCGACTATCGATTGAAGCGATATATCGAGGTAATAACAAGGCGAATTACGAAGACATCTACGACGACCACTGCGACGACTCTGGATAGAAGACTTGCGATTTGAGAACGTCGTTCGTGGGTAAAGCGTGTACTTTCGGAGACTAGTACTCTAGTACCTACTTCGAGGGGCAACTACGAACACTAGGAACCGCCGTAATGAAGTTCACATGTTCTTGACGTCTGCTCCTAACAATATTCATGTAAAATATTTCAACCACTTTCCTATGAAACTTTTATAGATAGTAGCCTATCAATGATTAATTGTATTATTATTCTAGTGCTAGTCACTATTATTAACAATATATTTTTTTAAAGTTATATGTTTATAAATTTCCAGAACAACAGGCCATATTGTAACAATGGAGTGTGTGGAAAAGATAATAAAGAAGGACTGGACCCACCCTTTGACTGGTGATAAACTTAAAGAGAAAGATATAATACTCCTACAAAGGGGTGGCACTGGATATGCCCTAACTAACCAGAATTTAGAAGGCAAAAATGAAAGACCAGTGTTGCAAGCCTAAAAATAACTAGATTTTTACATTTACGGTGTGTTGGTGTTGTTGATGTTCATAACAATAATAAAACGTAATAAAATTGTAATGTGGGAGATTTGAGAAACTGAAAATAGTTAAAAACTGTTTTTTTGCAACTATTTATTACAAGTAGAAATCGTTACAATACTTACTGTTTTTTTTATTTTGTGTGGAACCACATACTTGTAATAATTATACATTTGATAATAATTAAATTAACAATAAGTTCCTGTTTGTATTTTGGGCCAAATCTTTTACTGTTCAAACATACATAAAGCTCTAAAGAAAGACCTATCCGTGATACAAATAACCTATCTTTTGAATCATAAAATGTATAATTAAAAATATAGTCTTTAATAATATGAAAATTTTAGATTAAAAAAAAATACATAGAGCAAAATAGAACCGAAAAATGAAGCATTCGTAAGTCAGTGAATACACTTACTTGTCACGTCATTATGGCAATGGCGGTCACATAATTCGCATGATTTTCGTGCAATTCGTGTATGTTATATTTACGCCCAATATGTCAGATTCTAGCTCAGAAACATATAAGATTGGATTAAAAAACGAAAATAAAACTAATAGAATAACAAGTCACACTTTAAACATCATTCAAAATTATTATTCTTCTATATAATACTAAAATTTAAAATTATAGACAAAAATTTGTTCAGTGATGCCATATTTTTAACATATTATTTGTACCCAGTTTTACATAACATTTGTTACAGTAAGTACTTAAATATTTATGCGTAAAGATCAAGTATTTCCAGATAATGAACAAGTTGAGAATGAGAGGTGAAGAAATAGAGTAGAGATTCATAAAACAGAATGAAGACTCGCAATGTGTTTTTAAGATGTTTGAAAATGATAATTTTTTTAAATGGAATTAATAAATAATTTAATTCAATAGTATTCAGTTCATATTTTAAAAAATCCGTACAGGTATCGCTCGAATAAAGGAGAACTTCGAAACGAAAGTTTTTTTCGGCTATTAAACTATATTTTATTTATAATTAAATTATTAAATAGTGTTTTCATGAATTTTATTCGATATAGTATTTAATGGAGTTATTTTCCTTTTCGTATGTTTTTTCTAAATGTTTTTTTCGGAGTTTAAGGAGGTTTACAGGAGTCGGTTTTTTGTCGTCAAATTGATCTCATAAAATGATATGTCTAATATTAGAGTTTATATTATAAACTAGCTGTACCCGCGACTTCGTCCGCGTGGAAAAATTTTCCTTGACCTCTTTAGGTTACTAAGGTTACCCGAGGTACTCATATTGTTGGTGTTAAAGAAAAAAGTTATTCTCTGTAATGGAACGTCCGCCATATTGGATTTATGATGACGTCACATATCCAGAAACCTTCCCCTGCGTATTTCATTTCATTTGATAACCATATTGTTGGTATTGAACAAAAAAGTTATTCCCTATTATGGAACATTCGCCATATTGGATTTATGATGACGTCACATGTCCAGAAACCTTCCTCTGCGTATTCCATTTTATTTGATACCCATATAGTTGGTGTTGAACGAAAAAGTTATTTTCTGCTATGGAACGTCCGCTATATTCGATTTATGATGACGTCACATATCCAGAAACCTTCCCCTGCGTATTTCATTTCATTTGATACCCCATATTGTTGGTATTGAACACAAAAGTTATTTTTTATTATGGAACATCCCCCATATTGGATTTATGATGACGTCACATGTCCAGAAACCTTCTCCTGCGTATTCCATTTCATTTGTTACCCATATTGTTGGTGTTGAATGAAAAAGTTATTTTCTGCTATGGAACGTCCGCTATATTAGATTTATGATGACGTCACATATCCAGAAACCTTCCCCTGTGTATTTCATTTCATTTGATACCCATATTGTTGATATTGACCAAAAGAGTTATTTCTTATTATGGAACATCCGCCATATTGGCTTTATGAGGACGTCACGTATACAGAAACCTTACCCTGCGTATTCCATTTCATTTGATACCCATATTGTTAGGGTATAGCATTATCAAGTTCCCCTATAAAGTGTCATCTGCTTTTTCACTCCTTTAAGGGTAGATTTTTGATAAAAAAGAAAACTGTTTTTTTAATAGAAAAAGTGTATCTCTGTATCAAATTACATCTTAATCGGTTCAGCGGTTAAAAATTTTCCCATACAAAGTTTCATCCCCCTTTTCACCCCTTTAGGGGTAGATTTTTGAAAAATAAAGTAGCCTATGTTCACCCCCTGGTGTCAAACTATCTCCATGCCAAATTTTATTAAAATCTGTCCGGCGGTTTAGCCGCGAAAACCGAACAGACAGACAGAGAGACTCGCATTTATATTAGTAAGTATATAATAGTAATATGGATGTATATCCATATTACTATTATATACTTACCTTACTTAGATATTTATGCTCGAATTTAGACCACCGGGCGACCTCTAGTAACAACGTAACAGTTCCATTCGAGTGTTACCCGCTCCAAATCAAATACTACCTATTTATGACTGCAAACTATTTAATAACATTAGAAGAAATCATGAATCTAAACAATCACTTTGTTGCAATATTAAATTAATCAAAATCAAAACAATCAAAAATAAGATGACGCGCCGTCAAATATATATCGTGGGGTGACAAGAAAAGTCATTAATTCCATTAGGAGAAGATTGGAGATAATGAGGTTTTAAACATATTTTGTCTTTAAAAATCAAGCGTGACATCTAACTGATTTTGTGGTGACTATCAGAATGAAGAGTATCTTACTAAACTACAAATAACTTTTATAATAAAATTCAAAAATCTCTTAATAATTAATAAAAATGTACTTATGGAGTTTTACCTCCCTGTAAAATCCTCATGTACTAAAGGTATGTCATGAAATGACAAACATTATTGTACTGAAAAAAGCAGTTTATTTCAGTTTTTACCGTATTGTCAGTTACTAACTGTCTACATCTTGATCAAAAATCGAAATGCATGGAGCTTTTCCTCTAAAAGCGTTTCCGTTTTGTGTTAACCTTAGTTTCTAGACTTTTACTAATGTGCGTGACTAGGGAAGGGACACAGTATAACGATACACAGCTGAACATGACATGTTTTTATTTTTGTGAATACTAGTAGTTAAAACACTTAAGATTTACGACTAGTTTTAAACCCCTACGCAAAAAGAGCGGTGTTATAATTTTAACGTGTGTATCTGTCTTACGGGTTTAGAAAAGAAGTTTTACCGTGGAGACCCAAAAGACACAATATTATTTTATTATGTACTCGCTTTTTAATTATAGTTTACAGAGCACATCATATCACTACCGTGCATGCTACTCAGAGCAATGACTAAGGAAACTAAAGGACATGGCATGTTGATCTATACTCTATAGCAACATTTAGTTATATATATTGTAACGCATGACATTCAAACGTAATGTTGTCTCTTTTTGATTTACGGCTTTTTGCGTGTGTAAGAGAAAGCAACAGTACTTTTCTCAAAGACTAATTTTTTATGTGACATCATTGTAATGTCAAAACGTGCCGGTCCGCTATTTATTGCGACACGCTGACAAGTACACGAAGTGTCAAAACATATCAATGAATTTAATATTTTTTAATGTTTCTGTGATTTTGTGCCGGATATTGGAACCGTTATGATAAAAGAGAAGCTAGCATAATGCCACAATAATTTCTAAGTGGTGTGTCAGGATGCGGCTCGCGGAAAAGCAATAATCAACGAAATCTATAATTGCACTGGTACGTAACAGAAATTCAATAATTTAGTCTGATGTCGTATATATTTCCATCGTAATTACTGTGTTTCTTAGTTTACTGTATTATAGTCATGTATATTTTTAGTTATTAGCAGTTTTTATTTATATAATACAGTAAATTACTTCCTATCAATTTTTGTTGTTATTGCAGTTAGGGCTGTCCATGTACCTATATTAAAAAGTTATCGATAAATACAGGTATCATGTTTATATGTCGTAATTATCTCGTTTCAGATTACCATCATGTATTGTTAGAGGAAAAGAGTGTCTTGACGTAATCGGAAAAGAAAATTGAAACCTCTGTAAAAATTACATATATGTATATGATATATACATACATATCTTCACGCTGTATCCCCAACGGGGTATTCATGATATAAATTTATGTTATTTGTATTTCGAAGCAGCTTCTTTCAATAGAACATTAAGAAAATAATTTTACGGTATGATGAATTACGCCCGCAAAGATTATTGGGAATCAGAGAAAATATTTACAGTGGTAATTAATTACTTTTTAATTTCTTGACTATGTAAATACTCTATTGAGAAAAAGTAGCAGGAAAATTTTAATTGTTTATAGAATGTGGCTGAACTTTGTTTTGATGTTTCTGAGAGAGAAAAATCTGAGCATAGTTCTAAATATCTGCTTCGGAATGATGGGAATCAAGACCACGCTGAGTTATTTTTGCGACCAATAAGAGCTTGTGGTGCTTTTACTAATAACCCAGATGCGTTACAATTTAAAGAATCTTTTAAAAAGCAAAGAGCAGAATTAAGAGACGAAGGTGTCAGAAACTGTTTTATTTTTTCTTGACGTACAAAAAACTACAGCGACATGATGACTACAATGACTGCTTAAATTCAAATCTCAGTATTCAAGTTTCATCCAGAAATTATTTAATAAAAATTGTGCTATTTAGTTAGCTATATTTATTTATTTTGTGAATATGTTATTAAAAACTTAATGTACTTAATATAATTATTATTTTACGAACAATAATATTAACAAATAGTACTATTTTTCAAACCTAGTAAAAATATATTACTATAGTACATTAGATATGACTAGTCTAACATTGGTCACCCTTGTAGTGCCTAGCAATTTACTATCTTAACTTTTAAAAGATTTATTCCAAGGGCCGGTATGTTGTGGTTTTTCTACGCTAGATAATATTATAAACTATAATATTACCTACTTATTTCTTCACAATGTATAGAAATAAAATTTGCTTGTTTGTATGTACGGAGTAACCTCTGGAAGTACTTAACTGAATTTGAGAATTCTTCGACTAATAGAAGTCCAGTGTTCAATTCCTAATTGAAATGTTATTCCCAATTACTGTGCGATAAGGCCACTAACTTTTAGTAAAATTAATTATTCTAGTATTTAGTTTATAAAAGTGCTACAGTACGCCATGGCTATAGACTTAGTCGGTCCGTATGTATGTTTCTCATAGCACTTATTTTAATTTCACCATCACCTTTAGTAGAAGTAATGCTATGCATGTAAAGGAAAGAAAAGCATTAAAAGGGCCGTGCTGTTCTTCGACTACTGTGACCTATGTTCATTGATCTTCAACATTTATCAAAGCGCTTCATAAAAATATGGATTTCTTTTAAAAAGCAATTTTATTTCTGGAATAATCATGAACGTACTGTTAAGTATTACAAAATAGATATCCAAGTAATTTGTTTGTATGTAGGGTTCATTTAAAGTTCCATACAAAAACGATCGAAGGACAGAAAGGGGCTATACTTGAAGGTGCCTGTTGCTATCGTTGCTAATAACACCTTAAAATCGCCTTAAGCGCAGATTCTAATTATATCCCGACAGCATCGAAGTACGCTAACTGCTATTTTCAGTTTGAACTATATTTCAGTACTTTTGTTTAAATCTATGACACAAAAAAAGCCCTCCGTTTTTCTGAAGATATCATACAAAATGATTTTTATTTCAATACTGATGCTGTAACAAGACTCATTTCAATAACTGACTTCTGTCTGTCTGATGAACCGATTTCGATTTAGTTTTTTTTGTTTGAAAGTTGAATCGATCGAAAGTGTTCTTAGCTATGATTCAAGAAAATCTGTTCAGCCGTTTGAAGATCAGCTCTTTTCTAGTTATTAATCGAAACTCAAGTACAATTAAAATAACTATAAATGCGATATACATAGCTATATAATTAAATTTGACAGTTACTGAAGTCGGTGCCAAGCCTACCAAACTAATAGAATTTCTGTTGGTGCACATTGATTTGGCACCGACTTCAATAACTGTCAAATTTAATTATATAGGTATGTGTATCGTATTTATAGTTATTTTAATTGCACTTGAGTTTCGATTAGTAAAGAATAGTCATTTTGTACTTTTCAGTGTTTTTTTTGACGGTGGTTTCATTTTTTTTCGTAAATTTTTTTATTTCTCCCTTTTGAGTGATCTTGACCTAAATAAATATCTAGAGCAGGTCTGCAATTAACTTCTTTCTAATTCCGGAGCGCAACGACATACAAATGAATCATCAACATAAATAACGGTTATAACCAGGTCGCGTTAATTGGTGTTTCTTCGAAATCCAAGCTACCGGTGAAATTGAAACCTCTGAAGTACCTACCAAATAGAAAAAGAATTTTCAGAATTGGTTCATAAATGATGGAGTTATGAGGTAACAAACATACAAAAAAAAAACATATTCGAATTGAGAACACCTCCTTTTTTTGAAGTCGTTTAAAAAATACGCTTCTACTTGTTTGTTTCTACTTAGAAACATCATATAAAGTCATTTACTATATGAACTTGTAGATAATTGAGCATTATTTAATAATCAATCAATCGCGAAATGAAATTTTTTCACCCAACTACAAAACTGCGTATAACTCGGAAACTAAATGCCGACCACTGGATCTGATTGATTGACTGGATATGATTTACATCATAATCCCGCTCGTACTAGACTGCGACAAACGATTATTCTCTCCGCGGTCGCAGACGCAAGACGCACGAGTGGTGAGGTCGTGGCTAAGGGGTAAAGATGTCAACTTTTCGTCGTCAAATTGGTAGGCTGTACCTCATAATATGATATGTCTAATAAGATCGGAAAATGAATTGTTTTTAAATTGAAATAAAATGTAGTATATATGTTTTACTTTTTACCGAACAGCGAATCGAACTTTTCCAAAAAAATGTTTAAATTTCAACTTTTGATCATACAAAAATGCAAAAACAAAACTGTTGCGATGAAAACTATGCAGAATAAATCTTAGCACACGAGGTTCAAAAAGATGAAAATTTCCATAAAAACAATTAACTAATTTAGTACCGGCCTTTCTGATTGCCGATTATGGCCTTGTAATACAATATTTGGTAAGTAACGATTAAACACCAAAAAATACACTTATACAATTTAGATTGGTTGAATTTCTTTCGTTTTTTTTCTAACCACTATCTTTATTATTTACTTTCCAATCACAGACAAATTAAACTAAAGACAAGAAATGAAAAGGCATCGTTTTCTGCCATAGATGCGCACAAATGCTCATTTAAGTTCAAACACAAACGCGCGCTCCTTTGGTATTAACCAGGAAGCATATCCGTGACCTGTGTCTAATCGTTTTAAAAAATATAGAATAAATTACGTAAACAATGCCAAATTGCGCTGTAAAGTAGTGTGGTAGTGACAGTACCTAGTTCCATATTATAATATCTTGTTTCTTTTCTTTAATTAGGTAATTAAAATATTTATTACATACATTTTTAAATACTTGTTTTTAAATTGAAAATTTAATGATTTAAGATTTTAAACCAATAAAAATAAATAAAAGCGGATACCCGTACTAATTTTATAAATGCGAAAGTCTGTCGTGTCTGTTTCTTTGCAGATGAATGTTTCTTTGTACACTTGTTTTCTATGCGTTCCTATACTATTTGTCTGATTGCGATGAAACTTTATTGAGTTGCGCGCGCGCCTGGGAGGTTTCTGTATATGTGATGTCATCATAAATCCCATTTGGCAGATACTCCATTGAAGGAAGTAATTCTTTTGTTCGACACCAACAATATGGGTATCAAATGAAATGGAATAAGAAGGGAAGGTTTCTGTATATGTGTCATCATCATAAATCCAATATGACGGATGCTCCGTAATAGGACGTAACTTTTTCAAGACTTCCAGCAATATGGGTGTCAAATGAAATGCAATAAGTAGGGGAAGGTTTCTGTGTTTGTGACATCGTCATAAATCCAATATGGCGGATCCGCCATGGTAGGAAGTAACAAAAAGAAAAAGGCTACTTTTTATGTAAAATCTACTTCTAAGGGAGAGAAAGGGAAACACTAACCCGGAAAACTCACGGTAACATTTTCCACGCAAACGAAGTCGCGAGTACGGCTAGCATATAGTAAATTAGTTTACAAAAAATAGATGAAATGAACAAAGGCGCATATTTTAGGGTTCCGTAGCCAAATGACAAAAACGAATCCTTGTAATTTCATCCTGGTCCATCTGTCGATCAGCAAGTTACAGCCACGTCAGTCGGAGAGTATTGTCACTATATTATGCAGAAGTGGATTAAGTGTATAATATGTATAACCCGCTATATAACGGCATAGTAAAATTTGCAAACGAATGCCTGTCCCTATAAAATTGTTATATAAATGAGTGGGTATATAAGTTGTGTGCTCTTTTTTTACGCCTTGGAGGTGTCGATTTTCTGTAATAAACATTCCTTAGATTTCTTGAAGTTAATAATAATACTAATAAAATGACCAAATTTTACATTTAATTCAAAGTAGTAGGTGCTGAGTGCTGACCACAGTTGCTCGCTTTCGGAATATTTTAACCGATTTTAAAAAAAGAAGGTGGTTCTTAATTCGTCTGTATGTTGTTTTTTTTGTTTTTTTTTTGTATGTTTGTTACCTTATAACTCCATCATTTATGAACCGATTTCGAAAATTCTTCCGATATTCCATTTAAATTTTACCGATATTGGAGCTTAGACTTCGAAGATACACTAGATAACACGACCTGGTTATAACCTTCATTTATATTGACAATTCTCTTGTATATCGTTGCACTCCGGAATTAGAATGAAGTTAATTGGAGACGAACTTATAGATATAACTTATAGTAAAAAAAAAGGTATCACTTTACCGGAGGAGTTTTACGAAAACGATTTTTTTTTTGTAAATGTAGTGGCAACTACCCGTAGATAATTTTTGCCAACGTCTTGTTTGGATTAGATACTGTGCGGTATGCTAAAAATGATATATAATTTTGGCCAAGTGACGATTCAGTTGAGGACCTAAAAACAGACAACACAAATATTGAACAAGAAATTAGTTAGTATTCTACATGAAAATAGATATATTGTGTTAATTACAAATACTTAAAATGCAACACAAAAGAGAGTAAGAGTAAATAAATTAAAGGTGAATTTTGGTTTCAGCAATAAACTTTGAAAGGATTTCAATAAATGGAGTGTCAATATATGTAAGAAGGGAGTTGAAATTCGTGGGCAAAGGAATAAAACGGGGAAGAACGCTATATAGGGAATACTTTAGGTTTGGACAATTGAAGTAAATATGGTCAATCGTGCCGTCCTCTAGTCCACACTCGCACAAGGAGTGATCTCGAACCCGAATTTTAGACAGAAAGACTGGTGAACAAATATGGCCAAGCCGCAGTCGGATAATAGTGGAAGTAATGTGTTTGCTAGCAGAACGGAATTTAAAAAATCAAGGTTTGATGGGTACATTTGGTTGAATGCTCCCATATTGCTTGCCTTTGTTAAATCCAGAAGAACTCCAAAATCTGCCATTTCATTACCTGTGATACCAGAATGGCCGGGTATCCAGGCTATCCAGTAACCTCTAAGCCTTGAGTATAACATCGGTGTAGAGTTTATCTTATTTATAGTTTGATATAAAAATTATCTTTAGCTTGAAAGGGAACCTTATTAATGTCCTGAAGGGCATTATATGAGTCTGACAAAATAATAGTTTTATTTAATTTCATAGATTTATACAAAGTCTTTATCTATGCCAAAATTAAGAATAATTCTAGGTTGAAAAATGAGAGCAAGTTAAAAATAATGGGTTTTTAGAGAGCTGAGCCACAGGGGAGTTATCTAAAAACTTGTTATAGCTTGATAAGGCATGGCGTGTCCTTATGAGACCAATAACTAGAAGAAGTTATTAATTGAGATAGATCAAACAATCTAGAAAATATAGGATGGTGAGTAAACTTTGAACAATTATAGAAGAAACGGTCGAATAGATACTGTCTTCGAAGATGAAGAGGAGGGTCGACACATTCTATTTGAATGCCTTAACCGGTGAAGACTTCATTGCGCCTGTGATAATACGTAGGCATTTGGCTTGTATTCTGTCTAGCTTTCCTAAGGCCATTCTACTACATGGCTCCAAAAGAAAGGATCCGTAATCAAGGTGACTTCTGATAATGGCATTATATAACATCTTTTGTGTAAAAAGATGGGAACCCCACCACGCTCTGGATAATGATCTAAGAATATTAATATTTCGCTCACATTTATCGCTAATATAATTTAGATGTAAAATTCCAGATAATTTAGAGTCCAGGTTAATACTTAAAAACTTAACTTTTTCTTGGACCGGGATAATGTCATCACCAAAAGCAAACTTCGGGGATCGATCGTTTTCTGGAGAAAACAACCACGTTGCTCTTAGATGGCGACAACGATAGACCATGGTCGGAGAGCCATTCATTCAGGTAGTGCAAAGCACTATTTAACCGGCTAGAAGCGATGGAAATAGATGTAGACTGTAGAGGAAACATAAAGGGCGATATCATCAGCATATTGTAGAACATCACAAAAAGAATCAACGGATTTATAAAGGTCATAAGTGTACAGCTATACAGAAGAGGGTTCAGGACAGATCCCTGCGGTAAACCCTTCCACACAGTTTTGGATGGGAGAAGAGCGCTCTGGAGACGGACAGATATAGAGCGAGACATGAGGATACTGCAGATGACGTTAACCAACCTCACTGATGTACTCAGCTGGAGCATTTTTTGCCTGAGTAACGTAAGATGGACACTATCATATGCGGAAGTAACATCCAGGAACGCGCCAATGACGTGTTCCCCCCGAGAGAAAGCAAGTCGGATGTCAGCAGTTAAGGCACTTAAACTATCCATTGTACCTAAACCCTTTCTAAACCCAAACTGGGACTTCGAAAGTACATCTCTATTCTCCAACATCCAGTCCAATCTATTCTTTATGAGGTGCTAAAGAATTTTGCATGGACATGAAGACAGAGCAATGGGACGATAAGAAGATGATTTAGACGTATCTTTGCCTGGTTTTAAAATAAGGATTATGATATGATTTTTCCCAGTCTGAGATTAAATTCATTTCAACAATAAAATCGATAATGTTTAAAAATAATGTTTTGGAGAACTTGGGAGAGTTCTTAACAAAGGAATATGGAATGCCTTCGATTCCAGGAGAGGACTCACGTAAATGATCCATGGCACATTCCAGTTCCGCAAAAGAGAAGGGATTATCCATACTATCAGAAGAACTAGACAATCAGGTAAATGACGGGAAACAGTCCTCTGAGGGCACGTAAGGGGGAGCAAGTTTACTGATAAATTCATTAAGCCAAGAGGACGACTCATTGGATGAAATATTGAAATTATCAGAATGAATGCCACGGAACTTTTTTTTATTTTTCCAAACACTAGAAGCTAAGGAGCTAGGAGAAAGTGATTCGCAAACAGATTGCCAGCCTTGACGTTTTTTCTGAGAGAGAAGTTTCCTAATAAGAGCGCAAGCATGTTTATAATGCAAGTAGGACTCCATGTCTAAATTTGATGTGTAACGTAATTCCCCCTCTTTGCGCTCCCTAATACTGACAGAACATTCAGCATCCCACCATAGAGGTGAGCGAGGTTTATTAATTGCTGAATTTTTTAACGGGAAACTAGAATTAGCTGCGTCAATTAGAATATTGGTGAAATCCGAATATATAGTTAGAAAATTTTCTCTGGTAACAGGAGGTAGTAACTCAATTTTATTGTTAACTTTAGCTGAGAATTCTTTCCTGATGACAATCTATATTTTAGTAATGGGGGAATTTTTGATATCTCTTGAAAATGATGCAGTATAGAAATTAAAATAGGCATGTGGTCACTACCGTATGACTGGGAAAGAATTCTCCAATTAAGGCGAGATGCTAAATCGGCAGATGAGAATGATAGATCTACGGCACTTAGGATTCCACTAGAAACTATTCTTGTAGAAGATCCATCATTTAGGACGCAAAGATTAAATTTGTCAAGAACCTCTAGGAGGTGGTAGGATAAAGAGTCTGTGAGATGGGAGCCCCATGCTGTGTGATGACAATTGAAATCACCAATAACTATAAGTGGGCCATTAAAGGAAGATAGAACAGAGTCAAGCTCTGAAATAATATTAATATTAGGATGTAGAATGTAAACAGAAAGGTAGGTGATGTTTTGTGATTTAATAGCAATGGCCTGGAAACTGGATGAATGTGATGGGAGAGGAACTTGGGAATAATTTAGTGAATTTTTAATGAGTATGGCACAACCACCACGTCCATCCTCTCTATCATCATGGAGGCATGAATATCATGACACCCTAAAACGGGAGCCAGGCTTGAGCCAGGTCCCCGCAAAAGCAAGAAGAATGGAATTATATTTTTGAATAAGATGATCAATCTCGTGCTTTTCATTTCGGATGCTCCTAGCATTCCATTGTAAAAGAAGGCGAACTTGGTCCATTAGTATTAATAATAGAGGATAGTGGGCGCAGAATTTCTGAAACATTGTTCGGTTACACATCTCTAAATTTGGAAAGAATATTTACTAAAGTAGAAACCAGAAGTTCGATTAAATTATCGTTAGGAGATGAGTTGTTGGACAGACAGCAGCCGTTTGGCAGAATCGAATTTGGTTGAGAAACAATTGAATTATGGGCTTGAACATCATAGGGTTTACTTAGAATTGGTCTAGGTTGACGTTCCAGAACCATGGTTTTTCTAAAAGATCTATGAGAAGTGGGGGGATTAGAAGGTTAGGAATACTGTTGGCTACCTGAGAATGGGTGAGAATTTAAGGGTGGAGAACTTAATTGTTGGGTTATAGCAGCATCAGCATAAGACATACGCTTTATTGTAGGGTAACTTTCTGCTGCCTCAGAGTAGGAGATATTATCCTCAGCTATTAGGGTTTTTATTGATTTTTGCCTTGAGAATTCAGGGCACTTTTTGTTTGTAGCAAAGTGACGCGCCTGACAAAATAAACAAGTAGCGTCTGTTTCATCAACAGAACAACCATCTCCTGCATGAGGTTGAGCACAACGGTAGCACCGGGATTTTGATCTACACTGAGCTTTAACATGTACATAACGGCAGCATTGGATAATTGGTAATTGGTATACCTCAACATTAATGGCAGTGTTAAAACAATAAATTTCAGAAGGTAAGACCCTTACCCTTAAAAGTAATTACCACTGTCCGAGTTGGGACCCACTCTGCAACACCGTCTTTAAAATTTTTCCTATTTAATATACGCGCTTTTACAACTGTACCACAATTACTATTACTAGGACACTCCAAACCAAGAGACTAATTCTTCCATAGACCAGTCTAAGGGAATAAACTTTATAATTCCCATACGAGACTTGGTAACGGGGGATCTTTGCCTCACATTTATTTTCTTTTATCAAAGGATTTTCTAAAAAGTCATTGGCTTGAGTAGCTGTTTTAAATTCAACTGTTGCCCTATTGCGGCTTGCCTGCTTAATGCCATTAACTACAATACCATGAACATTGTATTTATGAAGCAGTTGAGAAAACTTCAGAATACGGATAGTCAAGCCGGCTGAACTATTGGGTTCTGTGCGTGTAATGTGGAGTAGAAATGGACCGGAATCTGATGAGCTATACTTTGTACCATTTTCTACCTCAAAACCTGGATTGACATATACATGTTGTACAGACGAGGACGGGGGAATCTTTTTTTTTTGTTGATTCCGCATTTCCATCAAGTGGGCAATCAATACGACGTTTTCTAGCCCAGGAATCAGACATTTCTACATCAACGGGAATGTCTTGTGAATGCGATGGAACCTTCTCATGAGGAGACGGCCCTCGACCACAGTCGGGCGGATCGTCCTCTCTTGAATTCAGCATTTATACGAGAAATAACAATACTTACATAAACCCTTCACCAAAATACACAAAAATACAATTATAGGAACTCAACAGGAATATTTAAAGTAAAAGAGTAAATGACGCTAAATTGCACGTGTGTCTCAAGAAGACAAACCGCCGGACTCCACGAAAACGATTATAGGTACCACAGACTTTTAAATGGAAGCAGACTATACTTATCTTAGAGCGGCACTATTTGGGACACTCCAAATTATATTTTTCTTGTGATAAAATAAGGATAAAATAAAGGTAATGTGTAGTTTTAAGTTTGTAAATATTGACGTATGTATATACTTTTTGTTAATGTAAATAAGGATAAAATTAATTGATATACTAGTATTAGAGATTATTACTTTATTATATTCCTTCTTTTTGTAGATTGTTTTTGTCACATGAAGGATGTAATTTGGAGTGTTCCCAATGGCTCCGCGATACAATATTATGATTGTTCGTTCGATAGATGAGGCCTGACGGCTGTGCGCTGCTGGTCTTGGGCTGCATGTACATTGTGATGACCTTGCTTGCGGTTCGGTTTATGTGAGTACATGAAGTTTAATGACATATGACATAAACGATATATTTTTAAAAGTCGGGAAAGTTGATAATCAGGGAAGTAAAAGTTTTGAATTTAGACTTTTTGGTGTGAACAAAAGAAGCGTGGTTGGCATTTTTAAGTGCAAAAATTATAGTATATTGTACGTTAAAGTTGTGTGCGAGTGAGAGGAGTTGGAGGAATTTCGTTTAACAGTCCTTTGTAATTCCAGTAAAGCCTACTTACCATTGCTTTACAGTAAGTGTTAGAAACTTGATTATGAGAAAATAGAACAAGTTTTATATCAGACGAGTGTTATCGTTAACTATTTTTCTAAGGAGACAAGCATCAGTGAATGTTTTATAAAATTATTAAATAACTTCATCGCTATGCTTTGTCCTTTGATTATTATTTTCTCTAAACTACTCACAAAACTCAAAAATTAAAAGAAATCGGGAGGGTAATCGATCACATTGAGAATAAAAACTAAAATAACTTACACAATAAAACAAAGAATGTTTTCAGTCTTTTATTTATTAATCGGATTGTTTTCTTATTACATTATCTAAGAACTCATTATAGATGTGCATCAAACACATCATTTCACTGTTTTTCAATGTGTGCCAGAAGTAACTAGCGCAGAATGTCAGATATGCTAAGGATTACCGTTGCAAGTAATCGTAGGTATTATTTGTCATTATTCGCCTCGAGATATCCATATTTGTTTTCACCATTTTTACATGTGAACACACAATTTATGCATATAAAGTCCATCTTCGATTACCTGAAGCAAGAAAGTTGCATTATTTTATAAATAAAATAAAAATAATTTTGTAATTATGAGGTATGGATTCCAGCACTGGCTTTTTTCTAAACAACACTGGTCCAGGTTCAGCCCAGTATAGCGACTAGAGAATAATTTGGCGATAGCATGTTCATTTTTAATAGGTATGTTCAATTTCATGGTCAAACAACAACAGGGTTTTACAGGTATCTCTTTTACATAATAAATGGGGTTCAAAATGTTTTGAGTACAAAACACTACCAGAATTGGTCTGCCAGTTTGTGCTATGTAGCCTTTCTTATGAATTTCTTTTATGTAGTTCTTTAACCAAAAAATTTGAAGATTTTCATCCTTTAGAAACCCGCAATTAACAAGGTATACATCAAAATCAAAAGATAGTTGCAAAAAATAGATAGTTGCTTAACCTTAGGTACCTATCCGTTAATATTTAATTTTATTACGACACTCAGTTTTCTCTCAATTCGGCCCTCTTTAAGGTACAAGTACTAATAATGTCAAAATTGGTTAGGTACTTGGTACAAAAATATAAAAAACCTATAAAAAAAACCTTAAACAATATAAGGAAACTTTAATTTTAATAGTTTGCAACATATTTAAGTGTCGGAGCCAAGAAATACAAAAATATCAGCTAACTGAATGCAGTAATCAAATAATTTGCAACATCAGATTTACTTACCGATGGAACGTTATTTTCGGGGCTTTTCTGTATGAGGCGTTGCAACTATTGGGGGTACAACACTTTTGTATCATATTTTGCACTTTAAATAACTAAAATAATATTTATATACCAAAAAATATTTAATCATCGAACATGTGACGTACTACACAAGTAAACAGACGCCATACTCCGCTTATTTTGACTTAAGCGGAAGATGGCGGCTGCCACGGTTCCGGAATTGTCTATGTGTGCCATTGTATTGCAACAAATGAAAGAAAAGGATAAAGATATACAATTTTAAACTACAATGAAAGTGAGTGTTATTACTTACACGATATCTATGTGTGAGTGAATTAAGTTTGATCTGCTTCCATTTATAAATCTGTGATAGGTACATAATGCAATACGTGACATTGGCAAATGCGCTAATCTGTGCGATCGTAGGCCATGCCCAATATTACTATACTCTTTGGCCATGCCATGAAGAAAGAAACTACAAAAAAGAATTTGTTATTCTGTGCCTTCTGTGGTGTTGACGTAGATATCTGTGGTGTTGACGGTTGACGTTGGTTTGATTTTTTGCTCATATTTTAAATTTAAAAATTGTTGCAATAGTTTACTTAATGTTTATATTCTATTTAATGCATTAAAATTTGTTTTGGTGTTTAATTGTAATAATAAATGTAGAATTTATATGTACTATGTTTTAGTTTTGTAATTAAAAATGGAAAACGATTCATTGTGGGAACCAAGTTTGGAAAAAAGGCTGACTGGCCATCGCAACGGTATAACTTCGCTGTTTTACAGCCCTAATGAGTACCAGATAGCCACTGGATCGTTGGATAATAGTGTTATGGTAATTAAAGATTTCATACCTTTAAATACCTATCCAACTCATAATTTCATTATTTTTTCAGTAATAATTTCAAAATTTTTTTTAGTTGTGGGACCTTCGAGGGTCTATGAACAGTTACAGATTCCAAGGCCACAATGAAGCTGTTACGGATGTGACATTTTCACCATCAGGAAAGTATATGGCGTCTGCATCTCGTGATAAAACTGTGAGGGTTTGGGTGCCAACAGTAACTGGTAGTACAGGGGTCTTCAAAGCACATTCACAAACCGTGCGCTCAGTACAGTACAGCCCTGATGGTACTAAGGTGGAGATCTTTTTTTTTACTGTAACCAATTGCAAAGTTATCTGCTGATTATGAGCAGAATAACATCAATTGTTTATTAGGCCTCTAAGCATTTCATTCACATTGTGCTATAGCCACACAAGACAGTCGTCAGTAACACCCATATGGCAAGCCAATTGAGAAATTAAATTTTAAAATATAGACATACATATAGTATATATACATATTTTCACTCTGTATCCCTAATGGGGTAGTCATAGAGGACAGAGAGTTTCATGGTCCCTACATCTTTCGCTTCCTCAAATCTCATCATCCTTATACATTTTCACCTAGGTATGCGAGTGCTTTTCACATTTCCATCAGCTAATATTCTGGCTATTTGATCGTCGTAAGTCAGTTTGGTTTTCCTTGACTTCTATTACCACCTGCTTTCGCTCTGTAGATTTTCTTTGTTACTCTTTCATCACTCATTCTTTCTATGTGCCCAAACCATAAAAGCATTCCTTCCTTCATTTTTACAATAACACTCATGCAATCTTGTCATACTGCGTATCTCTTCATTGCTTATCCTGTCCGCAAGGGTGACACCACACATATTTCTAAGAGATCATGCTTCTACTGTATTTATCAGATTTTCACTCCATTTCAGGCATATCCAGGCCACATTACTGTACAATAAATTTTGCACCAACACCACATTGTAGATGGCCATGTTGACTGTGTTAGATATATTCACACTGCCTACTAATGCGGATAAAATATATATATCTAGTAATTAAAATAACAACTTAGAATGTAGACATGCAAACCTTTACACCCACAGGCATAGGTGGGCACAGTTAATCCAAAAGTTGAGTTTATGAAATATCTGGAAAAGTATTAATTATTATAATTAATACTTTTCCAGAATATGATGTTTAATATTTTCTTTAATAATTATTGCAGTGCCACCATGACTGTTATACCAGGGATGGTTTGTTGTGTAAACTTTATAATGTTTAAAAGCAATATATGTTCTGTTAGTGAATCTTGTTTCAGAGATCAATGCTATATCTATTTTTTCCGTTTGAAGGAATGTAAGAAGTTCTTGTCGACACTCCATCAAGCCATTGGCGTCCCTCGTAAATAATCTTAGACTGCGGAGGCCCTTGATGCTAGACTCGTAATAAGCTGGACCATTCGGTACATCATTTTGTCCATCATGTTTACCATGATTTGTTGCAACTTAGCGAACATTGTGTAAAGCACATTGATAATGGTTTTAGTATTCGTTTGTTCCTCTGTATGTTTATTTTGCGTTGCTTCTGCATATGTTTTTTTCACCGGTTGTTGTTGCAAGATTCCATAAGTTGCATTTGCCTCGTTCCTTTTTAAATCGTTTTGGTTCCTTATTTTTAACCTGTATGTCTTTGATTTTAGGTTTTATTTTGAGTATTTTTTCCTGATATTGTTTGTATTTTATACAGCTCTTATAACTAGCAGGGTGTTTTGCTTGACAATTTGCACAAGTGGCTTCAGTTTCAGGTGTTTTACTGCAGGAAGATGTAGACTCGGGGTTAACCTTTTACGGCTGGCTGGGTCTTAAATCAGCCAACCCTCCTCCTTCCTCATACGTGCTTAGGACCGTCAATGGCGGGGTTACACATAGTAAATAAAATAAAAATAAGTAGGTAGATTAATTATTATAGGTAATGTAGAATGAACAATAAAATACACATTTCATTAATTCGAAGATAGATAACAATAACTACTTTATTCTTTTATCTATCAGCTTTACTTTACGCTTTCATCTATCAGCGTTGCCTGATTTTTTTTCGTGAAAAAAAGCAGGATTCTTTTGTCAAAAGCGGGACATTTCCTTCAAAGTAAGTTTACAATGATGATAGATAGCCATAGAAAATGTTTTAATGGAAATATCTTACTATAGTAATAACAATAATAACGGTCTGATCTACTTTGTAAGCTAGTTAAATCTTCAGAGTAATATTTCTCTGAAGATTTAAATTCCTTTAGTTTCCTTTTTTTTAATATAATTGAAGACTGCTCTGCACAGGATTCTAAGGAAGCTCCAGATTCCTTGTTCAATGCTTATGCATTGAAACAATACTAATAAAGAAATGCAATATTTGAACTTTGAAAACTTTCGTCTTCTGCCTGATCCACTCATTCCTTTTGTATGAGCATTATTCCTAGCATCAATAACTCGATCGACTCTGTGTAACCCGGATTTTCTCAGCAGATTTTTCTGTGAGAATTACTGTCTCCATTCCATACGGGAAAACTGGCAGGACACACTGATTAAACACTTTTGCTTTAGGTGTTGGTGAATCTTTTTTTAAACGGAGGATCGAGCTATTTGGTCCAAAGGCCGACCATGCTTGAGCTATCGTCTCGGCTTCTGCCACTTTATCTTCCATGCCAAGGGTGATATGGCGCAAGTAAATATAATGGTTGATGACACATACAGGTAGCCGGTGAATATAGCCTCGGCGCTATCCGCGACCAGTGCGATATCATCCGCAAACTGCAAGTTATTCAGTCTTTCTCCGTCGATAATAATGCCTCCGTCACTCCAATTCATTCTCGGAAGATGTTCTGGAGAGCAGCATTGAACAATTTTGACGGAATCGTGTTGCCTTGGCGCACTTCTCGCTTCAGTTTGAATGGCTCTGTAAGTTTATGTAGATTGATCAATGATGTCCCATGCTGCTGTAGATGTTTCATTAGCTGGATGTACCTTTCGTCAAATCTGCAGCTACTAGGGTCCTCTCAACTGCCCAAGCCTCCAAACACCCTCTCATAGTCAACGAAGGTGATGATGATTGGCTTTCGGTATACATTGTACTTTTCAATTAGTATCTTCTACGTTTGCAGGTGGTCATTTGTGCCGTATCCGATCGGAAACCGGCCTGTTCCCTCGGCTGGTAAACGTGTTTATTAACTAGTCTATTTAGGATAACTTTGATAAATAATTTATAAAATGGGACAAGAGACTAATAGGGCGATAGTTATGCAGCTTTTGAATGTCGCCCGTCTTGTGGAGCAGGATTATCATTGCGTTATGCCAATCCTCAGCTACCTTGCGTGTTAATATGCAGTTTGTGAACAGCAGTGCTAGAGTTCTCCATAGCGCCTCTCCCTAGCTTTAACATCTCGGGTATGATGTCTTGGTCTGTAGATCTTGTTTTTTATTTTGCTCAGCGCTAGCTATATCTCTTCTACAGACATGTCGGGAATTTCCTCAGAACCGACATTAGTAACAGGTGGCTTGCATCTCTCGCTCTGCATTCCAGTTTACTTTAGTACAATGTCTCGTAAAAATTTTTCGTTACTTGCAACAGATGCTCTCTATTCGTGATAATATATAGCCTTTTTTGTCGAATTACTGGAAAACCGCCTTTCTACCATTGCATAATTCCGCACGCAGTATTCGTTTGCTGGTTTACATTTCGATTGCTTTTGAAATTCTGTTTTCCTGGTATTGCTGCAAATCCTCTTACAGCTTTGACGAATATCATTAAGTAGAGCTCGATATTCCGGCGTATCGGTCTGATTATCCAGCCTCGTCTAATCGCGTTTCTCTACGAGTTTATTGTCATCTATCAATTTCAATTAAATATTCAATGCCTCGATCATTACTTTTGTTAGTTGCTAATTTAGGTCGTTCATTGGCAGAGATCTCATATGTTCGAAGTCTTGCAGATGATTTTCGACGTATGAGTTGTATTCCTCGGTACTCGGTCTGATATTATAAGAAATAAAGTAGTATGAATAAATAGCTATTATTGATAATAATTTTGCATTAGGTGCATGTTGCCCTTCATAAACATTCTCAACAACTCCACACGACTCTAGTGTTCCTGCTCACACTCACGCAATGCCTAGCATAAATAACAGTTTTAAATGCATCACACTTGCACGTGCACTTCGCATAATATATCTTTGACCATTCGTCTCGCCGAACGTACGAGCACAGTACAAGTAAGCATACAGTATGCTATCTTCATACAAACGCTCCCAAACAACGCGCTCGAAATGTTGACATATCTCGACATACGACAGTCGCGAGCGGTTGTCGTCGGACGGTATGAGACGCTCCTGCGCATTTATTGACTAAATATTATGTCAATCAAGTTTACGAGCACAATGTTCAGTGTATGGATGTTTGAATACATCTATATCGAAACCAGAAATATTTCTCTGTTGCTAATTTGTAGGAAATATATTATCATAATGATCTAGTTAATTTATTGCTGATTTTTAATTATGCACATAAAAAAGCATTTTTTTTGTCCATTTCCACCATACTAACTCACAAATTTTTGAAACTAGATATAAAGTGCTAGTAAAATTATATAAATAGAAACGTATTAAATTTGCAATAATATAAAATGAAAAGATAATATGGCAATTTAATATAGTACCTATTATCAAATAAGTAACCCAATAAAAACATTCAGTCCAAGTCGGTAGCCCTATTGCGCGTTTACGTACCAAACGACCGTAGGTAATTATCTCTAGGACACTGCCGAGATAGCATACTGTATGCTTACTTGTACTGTGGTACGAGTGTGGCATGGCGCGTTATTCAAATATAAAAATAACATGTCAACAAACAACTAATATAACAGACTAAAGTTAACGGAAGTTCAATTTAACGACAGTTAAGTTTACCGGAAGTTAACAAGAGCGTTAACATTTTTTTGAAGTTAACTTAAAAGTTAATCCGTTAAGCAAATTGTTGACTTCGGTAATTAACGGATTAACGAGTTAATGTCCACCTTTGTCAATAGGCCAGTTGAAAGTCAATACTTTTTTAAACTTCATGATTCTGCCTGTGTTTATATGTCTACATTTTGCTCGTACCTTGGCTGAGATACAACATATTGTTACGAGCTGAGGGTAATAAGATGCCGGTTAAGGGTGCAGTTTATTTTTCTTCGTACAAGTAGATGTCAAGAACACGCGAACTTAAATACGGCGGTTCCTAATCTTCGTAGTCGCCCTCGAAGTAGGTGCTCGCGTAGTAGTCATCGAAGGTACACGCTTCACTCAATAACAACGTTCCCGAATCGCAGAGTTCTTCTATCCAAGGTCGTCGCAGTAGTCGTCGTAGTAGTCTATGTAATTCGCCTTGATGTCGCCTCGATTTGTCGCTTCGATCGATAGTTGAGAAACACTGACTCGGCGGCGGACACGGAGCTCTATTTATAGTCGGCTAAAACGAGGGTGGAACTTTCTAGTGAATTACGCTCGCTAACGGTAATTCGACATTGTTCTCGACGCCGCCTGTTTGAATGAGTCATAGGTACATGACACGTCATCGCTCTGGAATATTCGAGGTGTAACTTGGTTCTTCTTTCTTTATTTGACTTATACCATTCGATAGTAGGCCTTAAACCTAGCAATGCGTTTTTAGGTCATAACTCGATAAAGTCTAGGTCTCGAGATATAAGCACTAAAAGTTATGTTTCGAGCTCCATTAAAAATCGACCTTATTCCTTACGCATAAGGTTCAACCGTAACAACATTAAACTTTTTTTTTATGTCTATCATGGAATCAGTGTATGTGTGTACACAGCTTTTAATTAATCTCCTGAAGGTAGCGTAGGGGTTAATTCTGTTAAAAGCATAGTTATTTTTTATGTTAATTCAAGGTTTTTAATCGCCTCTATACATTTTGATTCATATTATTTGTCCACTGTCCAGTATCTATCAGAGCTAGTATATGCTATTGCACTGTCACTGTGATGATTGCTTTATGCTAGAAAATGCTTAAATGTCATGGTTCACTTTGACCTTCTCTCCAACAAGTCTTTATGCTAGTAGATTCTTAGAAGTCACATTACACTCTGACCTCTCCAACTAATTGTTTTATTCTGTCATTATCTATCAACAAAAATAACTAATCAAAATACAGACGATTCACAAGTGGTTTAAATACATATTTTTTATACAGTTTTAAATTATTTTTACATAATTTGGCATAATATAATTAATTATGCAATTGGAAAAACTCGAAACACTGTCCCCGCTATTGAGAAAAGCATAATTATGTATATCGGTCATTTGTGAATCATAGTCATATTAACAACATTTAAGAGAATTTATTCTGGTTAAATTCTTATACAATTATTATTATTATAATAGCAGAAATACGTTCTTCACTTTTCTATAGTTTGTTGTATACATAAATAAAATCCAACTTATCAACTTATAATTAACACAATAAGAAGTAGATTATAATTAATTTGATGTCATATATTATAGATCCTAACTGCATCTGATGACAAAATACTGAAGCTATGGTCAAGTGACAAATACAAATTCCTGTCATCGTTTGTCGGTCATACTAACTGGGTGAGATGTGCTCGTATTTCCAATGATGGCTCAGTTATAGCATCTTGCTCTGATGACAAGACCACGAGACTTTGGAATCCTGAGTCTGGGGAGTGCATTCACACATACAAGGATGAGAAAAGTTACGGACTCCATTTGGCATGGCATCCTTCCGGATGTTATATTGCTGTAGGATCTTCTCATGGGAATGTTAAACTTTATGATATCAGAACACATAATCTTGTACAATATTATAGGTAATACTTAATTAAAGTCCTAGCTCATGAGAGCTACCCGCCACCCGACCAGCGCCGTCTCGCCTCGTGCGGTTAGTATTCTTATATGGACTACTATGGACTTGCAGTCACTTATCAACTCCGTAACATCACTGGACCGCCTCGCTCGCAAACTGTCCACGCGCGGACGGCGAGTGAACCACTCGGAGACCACCCGCTGTTCGCACACTTGCCTTGCATTGACCACGGGTTGCTAACGCGCAGTCCCGAGGGAATACTCGCGAGGACGATTCGCTGGCGACACCGCTCCCACACCCTTCATTCCAAGTCGTTCTTTCGAACGTGTCGGTTGTATCGTTTTGCTTTCAAAATGAATAAAGAACTGACAGACTACATACTCGTCTATTCGCGAACCGCGCGATGTCCACTCGTTGACCACGCGACGTTTACCGGTTGACAATGCGGTATCCACTCATGGACCATCTGACGTCACTGGTTAACAACGCGTTATCCACTCATGGACCGCCTGACGTCACTGGTTGACAACGCGATGTCTACCCATGGACCACCTGCCGTCACTGGTTGACAACGCGATGTCCACCCATGGACCACCTGCCGTCACTGGTTGACAACGCGATGTCCACCCATGGACCACCTGCCGTCACTGGTTGACAACGCGGCGTCCACTCGTGCCCGCCGAGCGATGAGGCGCTGGCTGGGAGGTGCTGGTCGGGTGTCGGGAGGCTCTAATGACCTATGACTCTTATTGTTGAAAATTTACTCTATTTTTGCATCTATGTAATACATAATTACTTTAGATAAAAACATCAACTCTGTAACCCTACTACGTATTAACGCAATAAACTAGGTAGGACCCAGTAACATTTCCATGACAATTTAAAAAAGTTTATTTTTTAAATTGACACCGTTGGAAATAGAAGTTTTCTTTATCGTTATTAAAAAAATTAGCTCATAACCTTATAGGGGAAACACCACAGTTATGTTATGTTAAAGTTATGACGAAAATGTGTGAGAAAAATGATGAGATTTGAGGAAGCAAAAGACGTATGTAAGAACCGCTACGCTTGGCGGTCCGTCCTCTCTATCTACCCCGTTAGGGATACAGCGTGAGGATATGTATGTATGTACTATTTTATAATTAGTGAATTTTCTACGACTACAAAATATGTAAATTGATATCAAAAATAAAAATATTAAATTACAATAATTGGGCATTTCGTATTATTAATAATGTAAAGTCATATTACTTGGCCTCTTCTTTTGGCAGTTATTAATTACAAATGATACAGTTGGAGCAATATCCTTTTTTTAGATTTAGATATGTTTTCGTTTAAAGTTGTTGGAATACCAAGGCTGACTTACGTAGATCAAATATCTGACAGAAATGTCAGAAGCAAGCACTTGCATATCTAGGCGAAAATGTGTGAGGTATAGGATGAGATTTAAAGGCGAAAGAAGTATGTAGGAATCGCGAAGTTTGGTGCTCCGTTCTCTCTGACTACCCCATTAGGGATACAGCGTGAAGATATGTATGTATAATTACATTTCAGTTTACAAATTATGGTAAGTACAAAAGTATTATAATGTTTATATTTGAAATGTGTTATAACTATATACTTAGGGGCCATTAACTGTGGTGTTTCTCTTATAATGCATACTTAATTAAATTTTGCCATTAGATCCAAATGGGCCCTCGTCCAAATTTTGGTCAACTGCTACTGCATCTCCTACAGAGCAGAACAGAAATCTAATATATAATATCTATTATGTAATATCTGATATTTTGTAATAAATAGTTGTCGTACATAAATAAATAAAAATAAAGCTATTACTTTATTTGCAGCATACATGAAGATGCCATAACTCAAGTATCATTTCATCCTAGTGGTAGCTACATTCTTACGGGTAGCAAAGATGGTAAAATGAAGGTACTACTGCAGTTATTGTTTTTATGTAACTCTTATGAAATATCTATGGACTTTCATAATAATATTTTGTTGACATTGCATCAAAAAACAAGACTAACCTGTCGATTGCCCACTCGAACGAACTTGAGCACACGAGTGAAGCGAGTGCGCTCGTTCGCTCAAGTGGATAATCGACAACATCACACGAGTTGCACATACTATTTTTTATTACTAATGCGGAGATGGTTTTCAAACAATTGACATGTTGTTTAACAAAAGCAATTCATTTTCTTTCATTTAAATAAACGGTTATATTTGAACAATTTGAAAACGTAATGTTGATATTTTTTGAGTTTTTTGTAGAAATTGAGTCTAAACGTTTGAAATAAAGATTTTCTTTATCTTTCACACTGATGCAATGAGTACTAAAATCGATTGTTTATTTTAGATATTCATTTTACATTCTTTTTTTAAATCATGAATTTGCGTGCGACAAGCAACATTTGCGTACGACAAGTAAACTTAAATTTTAAAATGAGAAAATATAGTTACTTATCAACCGCAAAAATGTGCGTTTAGATACTGTTTATCCCGTATGAGTAATAAACATATTTTAAACTATACTCTGCTAAATTCCATAGATAATTCCTGCAGGTTATAGCATCCTAAGTCATGATAATTTATTTTTGTTTTGTTCATTTATTTATTTCAATTACACATTTACAGATTTTAGATTTGTTGGAGGGACATCCAATATTTACTTTGAGTGGTCATAAAGGCGCTATTAACGCTGTTAACTTTTCATCAAGCGGGGAGTCATTTTCTTCAGCTGGAGAAGACAAACTGGTAAAAATATATGACTTTTTTACTCTTTTGATGTAGACAGAGTATTCAAAGCACACTAAAATTAAACCTTGACCCCTACTTGTAGCTAAAAGTATTTGTGATTACAGATGGCAAAGCAGAATCTAACTGAGATATTGCTAACCTATCGCCTATATTAATTTCTTATAATAAAACCCATTTCTTGACAGATTCTTATGACTTATGTGACGGCAACAGTATAAGTAGCTGGCATATTCAATTTTTTTTTCCTGAGTCAGCATGGAAGCAGGTATTCCGTTTGGTCTGCATTATAAATATCGTTACGAGCTGCGAGTAATAACAAGCCGGCTAAGGGTGCAAAAAGTTCATTTTCCTTCGTACAAACTGATGTCAAGAACACGCGAAACTTAATTGCGGCGGTTCCTAGTTTTCGTGGTCGCCCCTCGTCGAAATAGTCCCGAATGCTAGTAATAATAACGCATAGAAGTAAAAAGGGTGGAAATTTCTAGTTAATTACGCTAATAATAATTCGAGATTGTCCTCGAGGCCGCCTGTCTGCATGAGTGTATAGGTATATGACATGTCATCGCTCAGGAATTTTCAAAGTAAAACTTTATTCTTGTTTCTTAATTTCGCTTATACCGATCGATCGATCGGTATAAGCGATACGATACGATCTTAAACCTAGCAATGCGTTTTTGGGACATAACTCTGCAAAGCCTAGGTCTAGGAGATATAAGCACTGAAAGTCATATGTCCAGCACCATTTAAAAATCGACCTTATTGCTTGGACATAAAGTCTTCTTATATTTCTTCTACATATAATATTTCTTCTACAGGTGTTCATATGGAAAACAAATTTTACACAACTTGCCAATGAAGCAAAGGAAAATATTGAACAAAATCAGTCTTCAGAAGTCAAATCTCCATGTTCTAAACAGAGTTGTACATCTAAAGAGAAGAATAAGGTTGTCAAAAAGAGATTTAATTTATAGCATATTGAATATTGTTGTGCATTTAGGTGTTATACTTTAGAGTTAAAGATTGTAGTTTGTGAATATTTGTATATTTCTAGAATGTATATATATATAGTTAAAAGAAAATACAGTTTATTACAATTATTTTAAAAACCAGTTTAAAATTATTGCTTCCTCATTCAGGATTGGTCATTCAAAGCTGTAACAACAAAGTATACAGTAGAACTACAGAAACTAGAATTCAGGGAGAGTTGCAGCTCCATTAGACATCCATTTAAATCCTCCTCTTACTAGATTAGATAGAAAATAAATATTAATTCAATTATGTAACTCAGGCTGCAAGGATTTGGTACCTCTGCTACCACAGTACCAAATACCCTGTGATGTCATTTGTGCATGTTGAGCGGCTTGAATGTCCTGAGTCATGTCACAGAACTGTGGATTTGGACTTGCCGAGTGTTCAGGAAGAGTCAAACTTAAATAATAATGTGATTAATGATGGTGACAAAACTCAATGTATATCTACTCCTTTAGCAAGTTTTTTCAGAAGAAAGTCTTCTAAGAATTTGACAGTATCAATACAGTCAGAATGTCCAGATTATTCTCACGAAAATATATCTCGTTCTGAAGTAGATGTACAATGTCCAATGAGTAAACTTTCAGGAAGGGTTTCAAGGTTGCCCGAAAACAATGAAAACGTAAGGATTCCATCTCTATCTTGCTTTTCCAACAACGTAGGTCATATAAGTCATATACCACGAACGCCACCCACTCCAGCTACTTATACTATTCCACCTATTATTAACATGAATAAATCCATAGACAGTAAGCTGACACAGTGTTGTCCCCATGCAAATGAAGATTTATTTGGTATGATAAAACTTAAAGAAAATGATGTCTGTTATACCAGTGGAACTATAGAATGGGTGGGTAGAAAAAGAAGTTTTCCAATAAACAGTGGATTTAAAATACTTGATCATAAAAATGAGCCATGTATTAAGAAAGTTAAGAAGCTAAATAAAAGTACTTGTGGGGTTAACAATGTCCATGAGAATGAATGCTCTTGTCCAGATGTTTTACCTACTGTTAATGCAATTGTTGATCATTTGAATGCTTTACATGAAGCAGTGGATCTTGTTGATTTAAGATTGACTACTGTTGAAGATGATATGTGTAAGGGCTGATTAATGTGTATTTTATTACAATCCTAGGATATAGTAATATTGTTATTTTATTTTTTTCAAGTAGAAGAACTATGATTTAATTTATATTTTACTTGTCATAATAAATCTTTCTTTTCATTTTATGTCTCTGTACAGTGAAGTATTTTGAATACAATGAATAAACAGTTAAGAAAAAATAAATATATTTATTAAAATCAATACCAAATGCTTAAAAGCTTTGAACATTCAATAGAAAACTTTGTGACAAAAATGTCTTTTACAACGAAAAATAGTATAAATTAAGACCTAAAAAAAAAAACAAAAAATGTTTAGGTTAGTTACACTAATAATATGTAAAATGTTAACATATGATTTTGTGTTTACTTTTTAAAACTTGCATGCTTATGATATTATGTACATCAAAATATTTTATCAACCTCACAGTTTTTGTAAATGTATTTTATTCAGTGCCAATATATGTGGTCTTCTTTCCTGTTTTTTTTATCGCCTCCAATAACTGGTCGGCACTAAGGGTAGATTTGACTAACACTTTCTGTTCAGGTAGACTTATTGATACATCATCCACACCCTGTCCTTTGAGTCTGTTGAGTACTCTTTCCACAGCTCCTGAGCAACCATCACAAGTCATCTCTACGTTGAAGACGTGCGTCTGCAACGATAAAGAACAGATGATGTGTCAGCGTCACCATATGGCACACAATGTTTATAAATTACGTAGGAATTCTGTATTTTCATTAACTCGTTATAAATAGAAGTAGCGTTAATTAACTTTATTCGATTGTTTCTAAATTCATAAATGTACGTGGAATTTGGAAAGGCAAAATAAACTCACCGATGACATATTGGTTTTTCTTCAGAAGTATAAATGAAACTTATTTTAAAAGACAAATTTAATGTACTTCTATTAGTTTCTTATCAATAAGCACCTCTACTGATAATAACTGATAATAAAATGCATCTATATAAAGCGTCAATTTAAAATCAACAACAGTAAACGGATTCACAAACGAAATTAATACTTATACATCACAGTCACATTAAGTTGGATTATGTATTTCACAGATGCATTTGTAGCAGATTTGACGCTACTATCACATACTTTTCTGACAATCGTATTTTTTTTATTTTTTTTTATTTCATGGCATGGCTCCAATGACATGCCTCACAGATTAGCACATTTGCCAATGTCAAGTATTGCATTAAAGTAGAATCTAAAAGAATCGTTATTGTAAAACTCCTCCAGTAAAGTGATAATAGACTTTACTGAAATATTAAAGGACTTCTTGGAAGAGCGCGAGAACTTCAGCTATACATGTTTATTTAGCCCTACTCCATTCTTTTCACTTACACAGAACTGTAAAACACAATTAAACAAACAAACACAATATATAAATAACTTTTGTAGTTTAGAACTTCCAAAAATGTAAAAAATAGAAAGTCTAAATAAAACGACAACTTCACTTCTCCCGTTCCCGTCAAAAAGTCCGATGATCGTATTTTATGTAACTACGTACCACAGACTTTATACGTACATACCAATACTTTTTATATATCCTTAAGTAGGTCACAGATCTACCACTTAGATGTACGTATATCCTAGTGATTACGAAAAACCACCAACACAGCGCTTTAGAGGATTATTTACATCAAACAACAGAGGAGAATAGGCGTTTCAAGGTTCTCAACTCAAGCATGAAATCGAAGAAAACACAAGGTAAACTAAAACACTAATCGAAATAGAAAAGTAGCCAGAGCCTGTGTCAGATTTTTTTTTTTATATCAGGGGACAAACGAGCAAGCGTGTCACCTAGTGGAAAGTGATCACCGCCGCTCATGAACACCCGCAACGTCCAGGGAATTACGGGTGCGTTGCCGGCCTTTAGGGAAAGAATAAGCTCGTTTCTTGAAGGTCCCTAAGTCGTAACGGTCCGGGAATACCGCCGCTATAAGTTAGTTCCATAAAATTGCCGTATGTGGTATAAAATGTCGTAAAAAACGCACATTTGTAGACCACCATCCATCAAGGTGGTGGCGATGGAAGGTCAGTCGATTGCGTGACGTACGATAATGGAATTCAGCAGCAGGCAGTACTCCGAATAATTCCTCAGAATATTGCTCATGATAGATCCGGTAAAATACGCTTAGGGACGCAATGTCCCTCTTCAGGGCCAGAGAGTTGAGCCGATCAGAGAGTACCGGATCGCTAATAACCTGAACCGCTCTACATTGTATACGGTCAAAAGGAAGGAATTGATACTGGGGCGCTCTAGCGCAGAGACGGGAACAGTAGTCCATGTGAGGCCTAACCTGTGCCTTGTAAAGTTGTAAGCAATGAATCAGGGTGAAATACTGTCCCGCTCTACCAAGCACACCCCGCTTTTTCGAAGCTAATTTAGCTTTACCCTCCAGATGACAGCGAAACTGAACATCACTTGATATATCGACGCCAAGGAGTCCAATAGTCGGCTTAGCATCAAGGGGAGTACGTTCGAAACTGAGGGATACGACGACGGGACGTCTTTTTGCGGTTAACGTGCAAACATGTGTTGAGGTTGAATTGGACTAAGTTTAGTCGGTCCCAACTGGAGACATGACTTAACATGTTCTTAATATTAGACACAAGTTTGTTCCGGTTCTCAATAACGTTTTCCAAAGAGCGTTTAGCACGTCCGGTATAAAGTGCATCCCCAGTACTGTCATCCGCATAGCAATGAATGCCGCTATTGTTATGCAGCATGTCATTGATATGCAGAAGAAAAAGAGTAGGAGAAAACATACACTCCTGCGGGACACCAGCGTTCACGCACTTCAAATCAGAGCACAAACCGTTTACTGCGACTTTTATACTACGCCCAGAGAGCAAGCATAACTATTCGGGAAGCCCGTAAAATAGAAGCTTGGAAAGTAAAGTCCCGTGCCATACACTATTAAATGCCTTCGCTTTGTCCAGACTTACTGCCAGATCCTCCTCTTTACTCCCGACTGCCTCCGCCCAGCGATGCGTAAGGTAGATTAAAAGATCACCAGCTGAGCGACCACGGCGGAAACTGTACTGGCGATCACTAATCAGCTGGTGCTTCTCTAGGTACCCGAGCCCGAGGAACTGACAGTTGATAATGGATTTCATTACTTTGGAGAGTAAAGAGGTAATGGCAATGGGCCTGTAGTTGGACGGATCAGAGTGATCACTCTTTTTGGGGATTGGTTGCACAAGAGCCGTCCTCCAAGAACTCGGGACAACGCCGGTGATGTAAGGGAGCCGGAAAAGGCGCGTTAAAACCGATGCCGACTCCGGAGCACACGTCCTTAGGACAGTTGGAGGGATTCCGTTCGGCCCACTCGACTTGTTAATATCGTGGGAAAAAAGAGCCTTACGAACTGAACTCTGTAGGAACCGAACGTTTGGCATAGAGCTCGCACAATGCGGCATGGTTGGTGGTGAATTTCCCTCGTCATCCAGTGTCCAGTTTGACGACCTCCGTGGCGCAACAGCTTACCGCGTCGGAAAGTAAACGGGGGTTACGGGTTCGATTCCCGCCTCGAGTTTGGGTGTTTATGTATAATATGTATTTATTTAAAAAAGAAAAGTATATAAGTAGTATATCAGTTGTCTAGTACCCATAACACAAGCGCTGTGCTGCTTACTTTGGGATTAGATGGCTCTGTGTGAAATGTCTGAGTATATTAGTATTATTATTATTAGTATTAGTGTTGAGTTTGATGCAAAGAGAGTGCCCAGAAGATCGGCTTTCTCCTTTGCAGTGTAGGTCGGGGAGTTATCGGTCTTGTGGAATGGTGGAAGAGACGGCTGAAAGAAATTCCCAAGGACAGCTTTGGCGAGAGACCAAAATTCGCGTGTCCCTCAAGGAAGACGAATTAGTTTCTCGCCAATTTTGCCTATAAACGCGGACTTTGCTTCAGTAATGTTTTCTTAAAGGACCTGGTGGGATAGCTATACTTTCTGAATGCGCTGGTGTTTGGTTCCTTAGATGCCACCGCCTTTGCCCAGGCCTGGTAGCACACACTGGTCTGGGTGCGAGGTGAACAGGAGATACAGTAAGGAGAGTGAATCCGTATCTGGAATCCGCGTGGGCGCAGTGACCAGTTGAGATAAACCATAGGCCAAAGCGAAGTTATGAACGGACCTTCTTGCATGATCAATTGTACGTGACCCAAGCCATTCGATGTGGTAGATATTAAATTCAGCGAAAACCACAATTTCAACAGAGGGGATCTGTCGGAGGAAAGAATCTGTCGCCGGTTGGACGCACTCGAATAGTTGGTCAGCAACGGTGTTACCGCTGTAGGACCTATACAGGCACGCATAGACGCAAGGGTGGTCACCGCAATCTACGTGTAGCCATAGGATGGAAAGGTCCCTGACTTCGAGATCGCCGAGACGTTGGACACACATGTCCTCCCTGACATAAGCATAAGCACCGGCGCATGGAACAAATGAATGTTCTAGATTATACCCCGGGTAGCGCGAGTAGAATATGTCAGAAGGAGGGGATATCTGCGTCTCGTTAAGGAAAAGTAAGGCTGGCTTTTCTGTCTCAAGATGATGGTGGACGGCATTTAGGTTTGAATAGATGCCCTTGACGTTGCAAAAGTCCACGCAAAGCGTAGGAGGGGGTGCCCAAAGTTTTGTCTTTCTCCTGGCTCTGGCACAATGTTTCTCGAGCGGATTTTTGCCCTCCTCAGAACACGTAGGGCAGCCTGAGCGCGGACACTCAGAGGGGGATTCTTCTACACAGGATGTGTCAGTATTCCCCTGGGGTAATTTCAAATTAAAAATCACTCCCATGCCAAGAGAAGGGGAGGAATGGGCTACTGGAACGAAATACAACATCAATAGATATTGTTATTTCACGTCGTTATTCTGTGAGAGGGTGGCATTTTACAGGGCGAGGCGGCCCAATCTGTGCTGCTAGCAGCATGGCTCTACTACTCTAAAAGACTGACATCACACTGACATGCAATTGATTTTTAAGGTGGATAGTCAAGACGGCATAAGCGATTACAGCTCCAATACAAATTATTCGGAACTAAAACTGTCACAGGCCTGATGAACTTAGCATATATCCTGGACTTTCTATGTAGTCTGTGATCAGTGATCAGTGTAGCCAACAAGACTAATATAAAATCTGCTAAAATACTGTTAAAATTAAAATAAAATGTTAATTAATTTTCATTATTTATTACCAGGTATTTAGACGGTATTTACCTTAATGGTTTAAGCAATTATGCATGTAAAACTGTACTGTATAAACCATGAACATAGATTAATTATACTTGTTCTTAGATTATTACTGAAGCATAAAATAAAAAAAAATTTTCGTTCACTTACAATGACAGTAATTTTTTTTTAAATTGCGCTAGACATTACACACTGTTCGTCTTGTCTCAAACTAGGGCTTTCCCTGTGCTATGGGAATCAGATGATGACTATTAGGGGCGTCTCCCAGTACATCCAGACACGAGTCAATCTAGAAAAGTTCGTTTCCTAAATTGACCCGGTCGGGAATCGAACCCAAAACCTTCGGCGCTTAGAAACAACGTCTAAACCACTGCACCATCGAAATAGTAAGTAATCTGTGTACGTAATTGCACTTGACATTTTTCTCACTTCTTTCTTACCAGAAGGAGGCAGTGAAAGAATGCCGTTTGCTTATGGTTTATTGAACGAAACTTGTCGGAGAACCCTGGAGCACGGAAATGGAACGGTTATGGCGCGCTTACGGCAGGGGAACAAAACAGTTTTTAGCACTTTGAGCGCTGTCATCGATTTTATCATTAATTTGTAACGTAGCAGCGGTCTTTTGTTTCATGGTTATACTCTTAAATTATTAAAACTTTCGTGAGACATTATTAACGCACTAATTATTGAATACGACTTTACTCACGTGTAATCGGTATAGGTACCGACTAGTTTCGGACCTATTGGAGGTCCATCATCAGAGTGAGTGGGATGAGTTCGCGGCCGCGACCCGTCTCGCACTGCGCGCCTGAGCTCGCAACGCGCGGCTTGACAGGGCGGGGGGCGCAGGGTGAGCCGGCGATGGTGACGAACTCCGCGAGACCGATGCGTCTACGTCAATATTGGTGTTTATGGGCACACAAAATGTACTCACGATGTCCACTACATACTCGTCAGCACTATCGTTCTTATTCCGCGTCGTGTTTAACAACACGGGTTTTCAAGTAAGCGGCAGGGCCCATCCCTTGTCTCTATTAAAATTAGGCCGGCGGTCGATTTCGATGGCTTCAAGGAGCTTGCATGATACAAAGTTCTTTTCGCGAGCCAACACATTCACCTTATCGAACCTAATATAATGTGACGTGTCGGAGTTGAGGGCGTGCTCTGCCACCGCCGAGGTGTTGCTGTCCATCTTACGCACACTGCGGATGTGCTCGGTGAGCCTCGTATTGATGTTGCGTCCCGTTTCTCCAATGTAGCTTTTGCCGCAATCGCATGGAATTTCGTAGACGCTAGGGCTATCTATCTCGATCCTTAGGCGATCGTAGAAGACTTCTAATCTGTGTCATGGGGCGGAAAATTGTCCTGATGCTATATCTACGGAGTAACAGGTGTCCGATTTGATCCGTTACCCCTCGCATGTATGGTAAATTTGCCGAGACTCGCTCTACAACCTGAGGCCGTTGTTTGCTGGTCGTGTTTGCTAGCCGGCAACTCTGTCGCCAGTTGTAACCATTGCACTCTAACACCTGCCGCACGTGTGTCAATTCCGACTCTAGGAATTGAGAATCACATAGACGAAGTGCACGATTAATGAGAGTGCGTGGTACCGAAGATAGGTGCGACGGATGGTGATGGGAATCTGCTCTTAGATACCTATCGGTATGTGTCGGTTTTCTGAATACCGTATGTACCAGGCTTCCACTAGATTCCCGCTTCACCAGTACATCCAGAAATGGGAGAGTTCCGTCTTTTTCCTCCTCTGCTGTAAAACATATCTTTGGATGTATTTGGTTCAGATGGTCCAATAGTTGTCTTACACCCTGCCTGGAAACTATAACAAACACATCGTTCACGTATCTCCCCACCAGTATCTTGCTTTTAATGGTGCACACTTCAACGTTTCCTCCTCGAAATGTTCCATGAATATGTTGGCCACGACTGGTGCTATTGGTGACCCCACTGGCCAGTGTGAGTCAAATCGACTCGCCTACTTACAAAAGTTCACGTCACATGGCTAGCATCTCGCAGACATTGACTGGAAAAACAACGAGCTTTGTAAGAGATTCCACACATTTCATCCATCTATTGGAGGACGTCAAAATCCAAAACCATGAGTTAATGGTGAGTTTCGACGTGGCGTCTCTATTCACCAATGTACCAGTAGCAGAAACTATTGACATAATAAAACAACAGTTAATAGTGAACAATATACCTACTGAGTACCTGGGATTGATGGAGTTTTGCCTTACGAGTGGCTATTTTCTCTGGAGAGAGGATTTCTATCTGCAGATGGATGAAGTGGCGATGGGACCAATATTTTTTAGAGCCATAAAATATGTTGTATGCTAAACAACAAGAAAATATGCCAAACAACAAGATAATATGCTAAACAACACGAAAATATGCCAAATCTAGCACATGATATGTTAATTTGGCAACACTGTCTGTGATACATAGTTGTGAACCAGGGTTGCCAGCCGTGAAACTTTTTTTGCTCGTACACAAACAGCTAAAAATCTTGTATTTTGGCTTCTCAACCTCGTACATTTATCTAGCACAAAACATTAGAAAACCAAAAACAAAAAGGCATATTATATGGGTGTGATTTTAGCAGACTTTCGTTAGTTTAAAACATTTATATTAAAAGCTTCTTATTATTCTTAACATTTTAAATAATATAACCGATCGGGTATCAGTATACATAACAAAGAAAGTGTACCCTCTTTTTTACTAATGAATTGACGAGTTACAGTTTCCTACTTGTTGTTAACTCGATATAATTGTATCGATAAGATTTAGCATTACAGTACGGTACTGTGATCCGTCCCTAGACATGAACTTTAGTTTAACTCGGACCTCATATCAACGAAAAAACAGCAACGCTTTTAGAGAACTGTCGTATGTTTCTTGGTTCCTCTTATAGTCTGTGTTTAGTCCTAGGAACATTTAATTTAAAAAAAATTGTGAATTGTCTATGATTTGCTAATGTTTGACAAATGTAGACAAATGTTACCGTATGTCTTTTAGTGAGTTTCGTGAGCTTTTATAATGTATTAATTTTCTGAAATATCATGTTATAATTTAGCTTCAAATAAAAAAATGTCACTTAGAGAGAATCTCAATGATTTAGGATGGTAAATACATTAATAGAATATTCATCATTTTAAATTGATGGCAGATGATTATTTATAATGAACCTAAAAACTCTTTCAGGAATTTAAGTCAGGAAGGTATCGATACTATTAGCGAAAACGGACAAATACAAGATGTAAATATACTGAATAATAGAGCATTAGACGTAAGTATGGCGATAGTTCATGTAATTTACCTAATACAAATGTTCAGTTCTTTCTAACCCTAATTGGAATTTCCGTAAATAAATGTCATCTGTAATTTACTTTTCAGTATGATTTAAGAGATATAGGAGACACTGCTTTTCCCGAGGATTTTACTAAAGACCCTTCTACACTAGAAAAATGTATAATAGTGCAAATACAGAAGATAAGAAATGTGTCTGCACCAAAGGCTAACGAGGAGTCTACATCTTCTCCTCGAATGCTAAAACTTACTTTGCACGATGGTAAAACAACATGTACAGCGTTAGAGATAAGTCCTATTCCAAGTCTTAGCATTAACACACCTCCTGGGACTAAATTGTTGCTCAAAAATGAGGAGCTTGAAGTTTGTCATGGAGTTATTTGGTTGACACCAAATGTTATCACCGTTTTAGGAGGAAAAGTGGCTCATATGATTGAAAAATGGGAGTTAAATAGGAGTCTTGCTAAGCATACAAGAGGTATGTCTAAATTAATAAAATTATGAAAGAATAATATAATTTTAACTCTTTATTTTTTTTTCTTGACAGGTGGAATAGGAGTCGATGGTGGACCTCCACCATGGATTCCTTTTGGGCAAAGACTAGAAGCTCAATCTGTAGATAAACAATTTAAGAGCCTACAAGAAGCATCTAAACAGGACAATGCTGAATTTGAGGCCCAGAGAAAAGGAGCAATTGCAGAGGCACAAAGGATGTCAGGTGTTAAGAAGGTATTAATGTACTGTATTGTATTATATAATATATTTACATAACATTGGCATGTTTGAATGGCTGGACCAATCATAGGCCATATTCTCACAATTTATTTGTTTTGTTGAGATGATGGTTTAACTAAGCTACAATCTGAGCAGCGGCGTGTCTAGGGCTTCAAAATAGGACAAGTCCGACACATGTTCTTCATTGTTTTTGTAAAAGTAAAGGGAGGTCTAAAATTTTTTAAATTAATAGTTAATCATGAGTTTGGCACAACCAGTGGACAAAAAAAGAGAAAAGAACTCCTTGCATTATTTTTCAACACAACAATTTTTATAATACTTTGCTATTAAAAATGTATAGGTGTGAATACTTTATCAGTTCTTAACATATTAATGTTTGCCTGCCAATTAGTTATACTATGTAAAATAATGATTGGTAATAATGATTTTGTATATTGTTATTAAAATCTGTGACCATCTTTCAGGTATTTGGTGGAGGTACTAAGCCTTTATTAGACGGTAATGTACAGAAAATAGTTGATGCAGGTTTCACCGAGGAACAAGCTGAGAATGCTCTCAAATACACTAAAAACAATGTTGAAAGAGCACTACGAATATTACAAAAACGAGATAACTCTGAGAACAGAAGTAAAGAGAAGCAAAAAGAACCAGAACAACCAAAACGAAAGGGCCGCAATAAGGAACCTAATGATGAAGATGGCATTCCTGTTAAGCCCACAGGTAAAATCTCTCTATTTGACTTCCTAGAAGACAAACTTCCTAATGTACCAGATAAGGACAAAAATAGTCGCCCAAACAACTCTAATGTAGATGATAGAGGGGATAAAAATTATAATAATAGGGATAAAAACAGTGCCAAAAGTAATCCTCGTGCTCAAGGGTTAAGATATGATGGTCCTAATAGACATAGACCTGAAAATAGGGGGCATTACTCCAATGATAGTCACCACTCCTCACACCGTGATGACAGGAAGTATCAGACTCAAAACGAGAAGCCACCACGGTTTCAAAAAAAGCTAGAGGAAAAGAATAAACAGCAGCAGCAGCAACACATGAACAATGTTAATTTAAATTTATCATACAACTCATATCGTAACCCAACACAGAGCCACTACAATGACAGAAACCTGAGGAATGATCGCAACTATTGCGAAAATAAAGTCCACCAATCAAACTATAGTAGCAACTCCAATGCAATGGATAATTTAGTTGAAGCAACGTCCAATTTGAATTTACTCACTAATCAACGGCCTAACGAGGACATTCAACACTACCAACCACAAGAGCAATATCCACCAAAACAATATATACCTAATCAAAACATGCAGGACATACCTCCTTTTAGGAGAAATAATGAAATGAAGTACCAAGAACAGCCATACCGTCGACAACCACAACAACAAGCCAATGGCTATATGGAGCAGCAGTCTCAAATGTACCCCAATATAAATTATCCTGCCCATATGAGTGGTCATGGGACTCAAGGAGGGTATAACCGGCAACAATATAATTATGGGGCTAGACCACATGAATACAATACAATCCGTGGAGGTGGTCCTTTTTTGCCTGGTTCCCTCCTTGGCTTTCAGAATGCGGCTGTGAATGAGCAAGCTCGTGCAATGTTGGGTGTCGCCGATATCAATTGGAAGGTTGGTGATCGTTGCCTTGCACTTTATTGGGAAGATAATAATGTAAGTATTACTTTCTTTCATTATTGGAAAATGTACATATTAAATTATAAATATATGAATATTCGCCTGGCTTGAATACATAATATATAGCCTATGTCCATCTGGAATAATGTACCTATCAAATGGCGAAAGAATTATTCAAATTCCATTGGTTCCAGAGATTACCCTCCACATATAAACAAACTTACAAAATCTGCTTTCTCGCTTTATAATATTAGTATAGATATTCTAAATTATTTGAAAATAAAGCATTCCAACTGCCCAAGCTGCATGCACCATTTTATTCAATCAGTCAGATTTATGAATATATGTAGCAACTAGCAAGCAATAATCTACTAATTGCTCTTGCAAATAAAGTTCAATATAAATTATTTACTCGTTATGCTTTTAAAGATAATTATATTCTGTAGAATAAATTTATATTTATCACATCACAAACAACCCTTTACACATTAACTTTCAATGTGGTTACTTTAAATCTGGGTATTAATGAAAATATTATAACTCTTGGGAAAAGTCTGTGGATATGTCTAATTCTGTCATAAACTAGTGATATTTATGGCAATTGTCAGTGATGTTGAACAATGTCAGCCATGCTAGCTTGTTTCGTATTGGCGAGCCATTATCAGGTGCTATTATATATGTATGTCGGTGGAAATAATAAAAGGCACTCATTTGACTATACCATGGAAAAGCGCGACTTCCGATGACGCGCTAACGGAACGTCGGGGCCGGCGCTGAGTTAGTTAGACTACGGCGGCCGGTGCGATAGCATTTCTCCGGCGGATCGTTTGCCATTATTAAATTTCCAATTACCTACGTAATAATTGTTACAAAGAGTTTTCTGTCGTTTGCACATTAACTTTGTCTTAAGTGTTGTATTTTATGGAGTAGTTCGCCTCTTGTAAGATTAGGTACCTATTTCTCATGGCTGAGTTGCAAAGAGTTGCCCCGTGTCTTTTCCAACATGTATATACAATAATAACAACAACTTTTATTTATTTTTTATATGTATGTATGCAAATGTTAATTTGTATATTAGGTCTTTACCTATGAAATTAAAAAGTATACAAAAAGTTAAAGTATTTTTTTTATTTCTATTAATTGAAGTATGCACCCATGCTATCGATGCATCTCTGTCAGCATAGTGGTAACTTTTCAATGCCTTTTCAATTCTTGAAGAAGTCAGGTGTACGGGAGGCAACAATCTCTTCAAAGGCATTTTGTACTGCCTCTCGGGTATAGAACTTTACTCCTGCTAAGAAGTTATTCAAATTTCGGAAAAAGTAGAAATCTGTCGGCGCTAGGTCTGGTGAGTACGGTGGATAAAGCAGCGAAAATGAGCAATTAAACAAGGGTGTCCGGAGATTTGCGAGCTTCTCCATCATTGTGTCCAGTTCCTCACAATACACATCCGCAGTAATGGTAATACTCATGCCATTTGGTAAGAAACTGTGATGAATTACACCGGCACTAGACCACCAAACAGTAACCATCACTTTTCTAGGGGTAAGTTTTCGTTTGGGACATTGCCTACGTTCTGAACCAAGGTCTAACGAACATAATGATTGCTTATGATTGTCAAAAAGAATCCATTTTTCATCGCAAGTGACAATGCGATTCAAAATTCCTTGGTTTCTATGTCTATTAAGCAACCCAAGGCATACTTCAACACGTTCGTCGCACTGGCGATCGTTCATTTCATGCGGCACCTACTTATCAAGCTTTTTTACCTTGCCAATTTGACGCAAATGGACCAATATTGTTTTAATGCTAACATCGAAAGCTGTTGCTAACTCAGCAGTAGATTGAGTGTCGTCAGCTTCCACTATCGCCTTTAATTCGTCGTTGTTGAATTTAGTTTTCGGGCGACCACGGGGTTCATTTTTCAGATCAAAATTTCCATGTCGGAAGCATTTAAACCAATAACGAGTCGTGCATTCGTTTGTAGTGTTCACTCCGTACATGTCGTTAATGTTGCGAGCCGTTGATGCCGCATTGCTACCGCGACGGAACTCGTATTCCATAATTACTCGTATTTTTATCGTGGTGTCCATACTGATGAAAAAGATACAAATGTAGTGAAACTAACAAAACATTAATCAATAAACAAATGACTGAATTTGAAAATAAAATTCCATATTTTTAAATAAAATTCATTTGAATTTAGAACTTATTGCCAGCCATAAACAAATTACATTTCAAATGGCCAGTATTGTAAAACGGCAACTTCATAGGTAAAGACCTATTATTACAAATTTAACGTTACAGGTTGCACCTATTTCTTTTTTTTTTCAGTTTTATGAAGCAGAGATCACTGGCATCTCAGCTAATACTGTGGTAGTGAAATTCTGTGCATATGGTAATCATGAAGAAGTTCTTAAATCCAACTGCTTGCCTATTCCAAATCAAGGTAAGTTTGATGCAATTTTTATTTTTTAATAAATACTCAAACATGCTGGTGCATACTGATCTGGGGGTAAAAGAAAAATATAGGATGCATCAGCTTCTTATATTACTGGATAGGCTGTAACAATAGTTCAAAGTATATTGCTTGTTATAAGAAACTTGTATACCGAAGCTAGCAGTTTGTTACTATCTAGTTCTGTTTTGCCACCTGTAAGTCACCTGTAAGTAATTGTGATTTTGGAAATTGTGTGGGATTGGTATTAAAAAAAATGCATTAATCACGAAACTATACTACATATTATTAAAAACACAGTGGAAATCAATATTATATATTCGTGATTTACACTTTAACTTTTTGATTGCGTTATTATTCCCTTGTTTTAGTATGCACTTATTTCTTCAATATTCATACCACATACATACATTTTGTGATATTTAAATATAAATATGAAAACTTTGTACCCCTTTTTAAGTATATTGTACGCCTGGGAGAGTGTGAGATTTGGCATAGTTAAAGTTTATATGGAGAATTAGTCTAAAAAGTTTGGTAAAGGAAGCTTGAGTAGAAGCTTTGCTAAAGGAGCTGGTTCTAATGTAGTACTAGGTAATAGAATCGTACCTTATTAGTCTGTGATTGTACCGTGTTCAGTGTACATTCTACTCCGCCGGCAAACATCCAATCTTCGTTTGGATGTACATCCAATAGTACTACTAGGGATACGGGTCCGCGGACACGTATCCATCCAGACATACACATCTGTACTAATTACCTAACTTGCAGTCAGCATGTGACAGCCATATATCGGCCGATATCTGCAGTCAAAATGAGAATTTGTGTAATCTTTCTTTTCTTTCTTCTTCTTTTTATATACTGGCAATTCGTTTCACATTTAATAGAAACATTTCTGCCATTCTCATGTAATAGACTTTTTGGCGAGAACGGGAGAAGTGAGATTGTTATTTTTATTTAGATTTTCTATTTTTTACATTTTTAGGAGTTTTAAAGTACAACAGTGATAGTGTATGAAACACAATATACTATCACTTTTGTACTTTAAAACTCCTAAAAATGTAAAAAAATAGAAAATCTAAATAAAATGTCAACCTCACTTTTCCCGTTCCCGCCAAAAAGTCCTTCTAAAACCTTACCTTGTTGATCATAATGCGTGTCGTCGGCAGGGTCGGGTCCGGGCCCCGGCGGGGCGTACGGCCCGCGGGGGCCGGCGGGGCCGGCGGGGGCCGCGGGGCCGGCGGGGGGCGCGGGCCCGGCGGGGGCCGCGGGCGCGCCGGCGCGGCGGCCGTAGGGGCGCGCCGCGGCGCCGCCCGCCGCGGCCCGCGCCGCCAGCTGACGGCCCGCCCGCCCCTCGCTCCGCGCACCGCACACGGCCTCTGACAGCATTCATCGCCCATCACGCGTCTACATTCAATAAAATTAAGTTTTCGTTTGATACCCACATGTATTTTTGTACTTTAGTTATTTATATTTCAGACTATTACGCAAATTGTGTACACTGAGCACTAGGCTTGTACTATGGGTACCACATAACGAACTGGGTAGCCCCCAGTAACATCCAGATTCCGAGTCAATTTGGAAAAGTTCGTTTCCTAAATTAAACTAATCGGAGATCAAACCTGGGATAGCAGTTGCTTTCGAACCACACCAACAGACCAGCCAAATGTTTCTAAATTAATGTTTCTGAAATTCTTTTTTCTGTGGTTTATTCGTGACATTGGCAATATTGGCAATCACAACAATACGATTCCATTAAAGAAGAAGATTAATTCAATGAGAGTTATTAATTACAATCTTTTTATTACAAAATAACTTGTTACCTCAATCTTAAAGAATCTGTACATATTTGAAATCTAATTTCAGTGAAGTAACATCTTTTATGCTTGATCCTTCTTTACTTTTTGCTGTCTTCTTCTTTAACATAAACTCAGAGTTATCATACATTTCAATCAGACCATTTTTGTGGCCAGTACCTACCACTGAATAATTTTAGTGGCTAGTTACCAACACTGATCTGCGATCAGTATAAGTCCAGTGGAAGTTACTGGACACAAAAATTTGCTATAGCTAAGTGGCTTACGATAATGACTACGTTTGTATATTATGAAGTATTTCATTTCAGGTTAAATATATCAAAATAAAATGTTCACTGCTATTTGTGTATTCGATATATTACACAAAAAATATTATCTATGTTATACAATACTTCACAAACAGTTTTAGCATTCTTTCTGGATACAAAATGCTAGTTTATGTTAAAGGCTTTTTTCGAAGCAAAATTCACAAAATATCTGGACATCTGTAAGAAGAATCAGGAAGACATTCAATTAGACCTAGAAATCATTTTATTTATTACGTTTATGAGTGATGGATGCTGTCAATGTGCCATATCGTCGGATCAGAGTGCAACACGAGTACCGCGTGTTACTAGTCGGACTATAGCTGTGACGACGCGTGCGGCCTCTTTACGTACACACTCTATTATCAATTAACATCCAGTTGTTAATTGCTCTATTTTTTAGAAAGTTATTGTTTTGGTTTACTGACCTAAAAACATAATTTCTGCTATTGTTTTTGTAAGTAGAGAACTTATGAAATTTATAATAAGCGATTTAATCACCTCGTTATATATTATCACAACCTATTACCTAATTTTTTTAAATCGCATTAAAGATAAGAGTAGAATAGCTTAAAAAACTTGGTGGTTTATGGAATAATTCCGATAAAGCTGAATTTTTTGTATGAATCTTGGTATTTTTGTCCTGAAGAAAATCAGTATAGGCACTTACCAAAATACAGTTTCACAGGGATTTTTCGTAAATCGCTATGTTTTTACTAATTTCGTTGGACTGGTAATGTGCGTTCACATCTCGGACCAATAATAAAAATGGACGCAGCATTTACTTTACGAGCGTGTCCGTTTCTTGTTGACCGACTTCTAGACTTCTACCAATGTGCGTGACTAGGGAAGAGTCACAGTACAACAATGCACAGAGAGCACATGAATATTTTTATTTTTGTGAATATTAGTAGGCAAAACACTTAAGATTTACGAGTATTTTGCAAACAATTATTTCGTGACCGACTTATTAACTAACACGAATTGCACTGACAGTGCGAGGTTTACATACTTACTATAGCTAACTATTTTACTCGTGGTTACGCTCAACGAGATAGAAAGAGACGAAAATTCGTTTGACACACGGTGATAAGAGCGGCAACTTATTATGGCTCCGTCCATTGTTTCTTGGTCCGAGGCTTCCATCATATTTAAGTTTCGAAAAACAAAAATAAAAAAAAATATGTAAACAAGTAAGGGCCTTCAAGACGTTACAATTTGTTGGAACAATCAGCCGACCAATAGCACAGTTGGCCAAATTTTATTATGAAAAATATTATTTCCTCCAATTTGTCGGAATTAGTTGTCCGACAAATTATAACTTCACTGATTGAACTATTATGCCCGTTTTTAAATCGCTTGGTAAGTACTGAACGCCATTTGGAAGGTAAAATTAAATAGTTTTATAATAGTCCTATAATAGATTACAAAGAGGTGTCACCAAACCATTTTAGTATAAAATGTGTATAATGTCTTACAATATTTGTCTTGAAGAAGTCGTAAAGAGGTCGTAACGTACCTGCGTTGCTCCGTTGCTGCGTTATTATAAAACTAATTTAATATAACTTTATTATGTGAAACAAGTTGCTGTTTTTGGTGTAATTAATTACATATTAATCAAATTATTTTATGTATAAATATTATTTTATCAGAAAAAATATTTGAATAACATACGAGTAATATTATACTAAACATATTTTGTCATATCACAAGCTGTGTTTAAAAATGCACCTTCAAATATTTTTACCATAGACAAGTTACAATTTCGATTGCGACATTGTTGTTACACATCACTTCAGATGTATCCAAGTTACACCTGTGTAAGTTATATCGTCACATTGGTCAATTACGTTTTTGGGAGCCGCGCGGATGTCCAGTGTAACTAAGTCTAGTTAACTGCGTTCTTAATGTTTAGGTAACCTAATAATATAACTTTTACGATAATTTATTCTCAACTGTATGTAACCAATCACGTAGCTGTTAGCATGTGTAAGTGTATTTTGTTGTATTTTAGCGCATAAAGTGTATAATATTTTTAGTTTGATAATATTGATTGCATATATTTTGTTCAACTATTGTATATTATGTAAATGAAATGCTATGTGAAAACATATTTGCTTTGTTTACGAGTTTCTAAAAGGTAGGGAGTGTTTAACATAATAACTTTTATTCATTTAGACATAATGTCAGTTTAGTTTGAGGATTCTAATAAGAGCGCGTCCACACCAAATATAAAATCTGTCACTGCTGTTAGGGCAGCTGTATCATTCATTAGCGTTCGTAGGTTCAATGAGGTAAGATATTATTGCCCGTTTTCACTAAACTTAGGAGTAAAATAAATGTTTAATGAATTAGGAACTGCCTAGAACGAAAATCTATTTCACTAACCTCTAGGTAACGCCTAAGAGAGTAAATGAACGCAATCGTTTAGGTATAACCTAACATTAAGTATTACTTAAGAGTTATCTGCATCCGTGTTAGTGAAAACGGACATATATATTGCTCGTTTAGAATTAATTTGACCATTTCAAACGGAATTTCGATTTAACTTGGACATTATTAAATATTTTTTTTATGTGAATTCATTGCGTACTATATGAATTTTGATGGTTTTGATTAATATAGTAATAAATTTAATTAAAAATAACACAATAGTTGTTAGAAATAAATCATAACTCAAAATTTTAAATGGAATACTACAGTTCTGAAGGCGCCGTATGTATTATTAATAAGTAATTTAATAATGTTACACAAATGATTTTTTCGAAATCCTGTTTTAAGGTAAGGTATATTTAATTGTTCAATCCACCAAACTACATAGTGACGGACATTACGTGTGGACGCGGCCTAACAGTACTATTTGTCGTTTCAAATGTAGTGTTTTGCTAAATAACTAAATTGTTAACAAAATAAATTTTTTTAACCAAAGCTTTGGTATTTGATCACATAGCGATATCACACAGCATTATTGTTTTATTATACTATACAGATTTCTGTTGAAGTTTTTATTAACAAAAAGCTAATAAAATGAAAGTATTATTTGTTTGTTTCAATTTTTAAAAATTCTCATTCAGAGCCCTATGACAAATCGTAAGCACTTGAATTTAGGTATTGACGCGCTCGGACACTCATGTATGTGTGCGACTTTCTTAGCTTTATTGTTGTGTGAGTAACGAAGCGACTTCAGTATAAAATATAATTTTGATACTTTTCTGAATCAAAAGTTTCCATTTCCGTTATTATTTTTTTTTTGTTTTATATGAATACATATAATATTTGTAATTAGTATTAAGTGTTCTCGACGCGTTAAATGCATGTAAAAGAAATACAATAACATTCTTTAACATAAATATTGTATTTACTTACACAATATTGTTTAATATAAAGGTACTATTTTAAGAGTAAAGATTGAATAGAGGTATTTACCTGTCTAGCACTACTAGTATTAGGATTGTTTACCTGAAAAGTTACCTAGTCATGATTAGATATAATTATCCTTTATTAATCACTAGCGACCCGCCCCGGCTTCGCACGGGTGCAATATAGATACTAATTCCTGGTATCCGTCTAAATAGCTTTCCAAACTCGACATAATTTGTATCAATTTTTTTTAACACTAAAATAGTTATAGAAGGCTATCCGTATAATATAGACATATGTCATCACTGACTTTTTTGTAGTCCTAATAAAGAGGAACAATTCCATCATACATTGTTTTGGAATAAGACAGCATTTTCGATGAAAACTCTCATTCGGCTTGATTTTTTCCGACATATTGAACTATTATCGTCATATTTTACAAATTAACACAACAATATTAAACTATATGTATAAACCTTCCTCTTGAATCACTCTATCTATTGATGAAAACCGCATTAAAATCCGTCGCGTAGTTTAAAAGATCTAAGCGTACAGAGGGACAGACGACGGCAAGCGAATTTGTTTTATACTATGTATAGATTTCAAAAAAAATGATAAAGGGTTGATGGAATTTGAAAAATAAATAGCCTAAAACCATCTACAACTAATTCCGCGTCGAATGGTCATGGTCCCATGCCGATCGGTCCAGTAGTTTTCAAGTTTATCGCGGTCAAAGAAAAAAACTTTCATTATATATATATGTATATATATAGATTAATCAAAAATCAAGTTCACATTATTGACTAATTAAAAATAACTTTGCACCGTTGTAATAAAGATGAACGTTATGATATTATGCACTTTATTAAGTGAGACTCCAGTTCTTAAAAAATAGAGATTCGTATAGAAATTCAATGGCAGTCGAAGAAATAAACATACAAACACACAGACAACAATTCTATAAGTATTTATTTTGGAATTGAAACCTAAAATTACTAGTTCAATCGTTTTTAAAAAGATCCTGAATGTACAGACATGACTTTGTTGCTGTTTTATAAAAAATACAGATAGATGTCTTTGCTATGCTTATGTATGTTATTTACTGCAAGAAATATAGGATCAATGGAAAAACCACTACATAATAAAACCATATTATATACACGCAACTTAACTAAAGAGAGCTAAACGGCCGATCACGATAAAACATGCCTAATGGACTCTAGAGATGCAATTATGAAAACCATCTTCAAATTCTTGTAGTGATTATTGTAAGATGCTTAAGCACATATGTGTTGTATATCTAGACAGATAGATGAAAAAACAACATACTGTCGAATAGAGAACCTCCTCCTTTTTTTGAAGTCGGTTAAAAATTCTAAAAAAACTGTTTTGATTCCCATTAGTGTTATGCGTACCTCTGCTTATTTTTTGTATATATCTTTAATTAACAAGTGCGGATAAACTTACGGTTTAATTATTTGTGTAGTTTTTCAATTTTTACGTACGAAGCTCAGATTATTATTAAAAAATTCTCTACCTTCCTGTGAATGTCACGTTAAAATCGGTTCAGTCGTTTTGATGATTAGGCCGAATAAACTGACCGTCTAAAATTAGAAAAAACGCGTTTTTGGGTTTGGTTAACGCGCCAATAATCTCTAATTCAAAATTATAGACAGACAATTCAATTTTATCAACCGACTTCAAAAAAAAGGAAGCGGTTCTCAATTACGTTGTATTTTTTGTTTTTATGTTTGTTACCTCACAACTCCGTCATTTATAAACCGATTTGAAAAATTCTTTTGTTATTTGAAAGGATACACTTCCAGATTGGTCCTATTCAAATTTCACTGACATTGGAACTTGGATTTCGAAGATACACCAAATCACACCAAGTAACCGAGCTGGTTATAACCTTTATTTATTTATATTGATAATTCTTTTGTATATCGTTTGTTAACTATCGCTATCGCCACGTGGTATAATGTTAGTAGGGGGAAGGTATAAATTACCTGTGATAAAATAAATTCGAGTTAGTTAGCTTTCGAGCTAAACACTCGTGTATACAACAAGTGCACCGCCTCACGGAATACATCCTGGAGGGCCTTAACAGCCCGAGTCACTACATAGGCAGGGGGCGCTCTTCTTCGATTTAGAGAAGGCGTTTTACAAAGTCTGGCACGACCGCGCCGGGCTGGTGTACAATCTGCGCCGGCGCGGCGTGCCCGACGATGTCGTACCCATAGTATGGGACTTTTTGTCGGACCGATCCTTCCGCTATAGAGTCGAAGAGGTGCTCTCCTCTCCCGGCCTCATCAGGGCAGGCGTCTCACAGGGTTCTGTTTTATCGCCCACTCAAATATTTTTATCGTAAAAAGGAAGAAATTCATGACATTTCCACAACACTAATATTCAATAAGAATATATATGTACTTGATCTCAACATAATTTTAGAAATTGTTAGAACTCGTTGAAACAATGTTAATTAGGACGTCAAAGTTTCGCGTCTAAGAATTTTCCTTGTAAACTGACTTCGTAGAATGGTTATTATAAGAAATTATAAAATAAATATGGAAATATGCTACACCGATATTCAAGAAGGGAAACGGATTTATTATAAACTGCGAGCAGAATATTAAAAAATCTCAGTGTCTGAGAATTAGAGCGTCAAAATATCACTATTTCGCACAAAAATATCAAAGGGCTCTTAAGTAATATTTTGTTATAAAGATTTTAAAACAATCTTAAAGTAATTTTTGCGGTATGCAGAATGGTTGTGTACTCTTATCTCTCTTTGTATAAACATTTTAATAAAATTAAACCGGCTTCGAAACGGAAATGAAATAAAGGTGAAAAGTGAAAAGGAAAAGATAATAAGTTTTATCGTGTACTTACTAGTGTACTAGCAGTAGAGAGCATAATATTCTGCACTATTACTTACGAGAATCATCAGTGGAGCAAAGGGCAACTACGTTTAGCTTAGACCCACCCAAAATTACCGTTAAGCCTCCAGCATTTAGGATCAGACCGTTTTCAGTTTGAATTTAGAATGTGTTACATACTTATACAGTTATGCAGTGTAGCAATGTTTTGTTTTTTATTATTCACTTCTGGGAGGTTCTGACCTAAAATTAGTGTTGTGCGTGATGTTAGCTATTACTCTATTATTAAATTAATTAGGCGTGTTGGGTCACCCAGCGGCATTGCTGGCCCGTCCCTAACTTGAGTACCCACCTAACCCACTGATAATGAAAACATGATAGTAAGCAGTAACTAGTAGCACCTATTTATAATTTTCTAACTCAAATCATTTTGTATTTTTAGTAGGTACTTACCTCTTTCATTTTCATATTGGAAGATTGTAAAGAAAAGGAGATTGTAAAAAAAAGATGGATCTGTAAAAAAAAGTTGGATCTGTAAAAATTCTCCATCTTTTCGTTAGACTTTTTTTTGTATTGATCCAATCTTTTCTGGGTATTCGCAAAGAGGAACCTACATTGAATTGATAAATATGGCTCGATGAGCAAGCAACCCGAAATTAGATTCAGGCAGACTTATGGCATCTAATCCAATAGCTACAAAAAGTTAATTGCATATCACACCTTCTCTGACCCAGTTGGGCACGTCAACACGCCAGCAAAAAGTATATATCGCCTCCGAAGGCTGTTCCATGACTTGGGCTTGGTGGGGCGTTGCGTGTCCGGTCTTACTCACACGGAACCAGTTGATTTTGACCCACCGATGGCGACGCACCTGTCGCTTTAGACTTGTACGAAAAACGATAACGCTGAATGAAGTTTACGTTCCCGCGTAGTAAATACAACAAGCGACTCGGTGAAAAGTAAAAGTGATAATATTATGATACCGTTTCTCATCGATTTTTAAAGGAAACAGTGTTGGATTTAGCGCCAAATTGTTTCTACTGACGCCACAGTTCTTGTTTAGAGGTAAGACGTTTCTTTGAGAAGTTTTTTTTATGTTTTTAACGCGTGAGAGTATGTTACTGTTGTTATATAACAGAAACTTTATAAATTAGTATCTTCTTCTATTCTTTACATAAGTAATTCCGAGATATTGAGCCATAAAAACCAACGTTGTTACTTTTAAGTTGCATTTTATTCTTGAAGCTATTTTCCAATAGTTCTATTCTAGCTGTTCAGCTTTCACTTATTATCTATCATAAACAAGAGAATGGATCAGATGGACCTTGTCTTATCCACAGTAGGATTGCCTTGAAGTTACTGCGTCCGCGCACTTCTCATGCAATACCAATGTAATATAAGTATGTAATGCACATGACATACATACACAGTGACACAATAATATAGACGGTCAGTATATATACTTAGATGGACCGACATAGTCAGCTGTTCATTAGATACTAAAACACATTAGTACTTAGAATGATGTGTATGCATATAGCGATAATCGTTATAACATGCTTCTTATATTTCGATTACTAGGTACATGTAATGTATGTAAGTACCTCCTTTGGTTGTTACGAGAGCTGAATACAGAAATAGATAATTGGCTCACAATACAAAAACGAATGATTCTGTATTCTGTTTCAGAGTTGGTTCTGTACTCGGAGGTAATTGGTGAAAGGATATTATTATGATACTCGTTCTTAATTAAATCCTTTAAAACTAATTAAAGGATTTAACAGAAAGTTAAAAGAAATTTTTTTAGAGTAATCGTGTGGTGTTTTCGATCAAGGCTCTTTAAATCGCGTATTCAATAATTTGTATAAGGCGTTATTTTAAGTTACTTTTTTAACATTTTATTAAAAATACACGTCGAAATTGCTGTCTCTCCATCTCCAAAAGTATCACCCACAAATATTTGAAAAAAAATCATGAACATTGAGAATAATATATTTAAAAAAGTATAATATCATCGAAAGTTTGTGATGATGGATGAATGTTTGTTACTTTTTCACGTAAAAACTTTTGAATGGATTTTAATGAAATTTTAGAGTATCTCTATATAGTAGCTTATACATCAGGATAACACATAGCTACAATTTTTAAATATAGTGTGTTTTTTTAACTTCACGCGAACGGAGTCGCTCGCAAAAGTGGTCATTATTAGGCAGTACATTTTTATTACTTAAAAAAACAAAACCACGGCAAAATTTGTTTTATGATTGGCAGTATTTTTAATAAAAGAGAAAGCTCTACTAGACATTGTTTTGTGGTTGGTGGTTGATAACGACTGCTGATATCTACGGAAAACTTTACGCCAGTACGACACAGCCTGCGTTTTATTGCCGTACACAGATCTATCGATATTACGTTACCAATAGAATGTTAGTATTTTGTGGATATATTCCGTGGAATTTTTGTTTCTTTATTATTAGTAGAACTCCCAGAGAAAGTAAAATAAAATTGCACTGAAAAAGAATTTTAAAACTCAATTTTGAATATACGAGTACCTAATCATGTAATGTTTACGTTATGTTTTTTTATATTTATTTAGAAAAATCGTGTTTACCTCTGATTTGTATCTTTAAGCTATAGGGTATAGGTAATAAATTAATTTTATATTGTGGGTAGTGTACTAAATATCTATTAAAAAAAAAAAAATATGGTCAGTGTCAAGTTAAATATAAATCGGGCATAACAAAAATGAAGTGTATGTTGAAATTTGTACAGAAAAATATTATAGGAAAGAAACAACAAACAAAGAAACGAAGGGAAACAGACGAGGTTTATTGGAGGTAAGTCCGTTGTTCTGAGTAGCAAACAAAACAAGCATATCATAGCCTTTGAGATTTATTTGTCATTGACTTATTGTAATTTGGACATGGATTTCAAGCGGAACTAGAAAACGAATTTTACGCAAGATGTTAGTGTTACGGTTCAGAATATTATTTAACAGTTTTGAAGAGATAAGAAATATGGTTTGTCAGTTATAACAAAGATAAGGAAAGGAACATTGTTCGGATTATAGAAAGTGACGTGTGTTTGACGATGAAAAATAGAGTAAAATTAGCGGTAGGAGAATCCAAGGTAGGCTAAGATTGAATTATGAAGATCATAAGTGAATCAATTGCATCTGTTGGCGTAAATATTCTCGTATATAGACAATGATGATGCTTGAGTTAGTTTTAGTACGTATGCTTGCTTAACAATATGGAAGGAAAGCGATGGAAGTGATTTAGATCGACTATGGTTTATGTAGGGTTTATGTGTTTGTCAGTTATTTAGCTGTCAATGACTATATTTGCTTTTTGATACGTCTATCGAACTTTTGAATAGATAAAAACCTAACTCCGATTTGAAATAGTCAAAAAAAACCTAATTTTTGAGTATCGTGTTTCAAAATGTGAAATTTGGCGTAGGGATCTAAATAATATCGAAAATATCGGTTATATGGGCATAGTTTTGTGTACCAAAAATTATTTAGAAACTATCTATGAGCTAGTGTGAAAAACATAAACCGTAGTTGATGCAAGGAGTAAGAGTATTCTATGTAGTTGATCTTCCAAATCATATGCGAAGGGAGCGACATTACTTTTGGATAGAATGTTAAATACATTTTCAACAAATAATTTTTAATAAGTCTAACTGTAAAAAAATGTAGAATGTGTTGCATATCCTACGCGCAGGCCGTAAAAGTCGGCCAAGGGAGGCTCGAAGGAACTGACACAGATGATGGTTAACTATCTTGTAACAATTTCATTACACTGTGCCATTCGTAAATCAAAACACTCATTGGTAGAAAGGGCCTCAAAGTGTGACTTTATCGCCTTTTGTTGTTCTGTCCACCCGGGATGATAAATGATGTGAAATTATTTAAGTATTTGTCTGGAATTCACGGTAATAAATCAAGTAAGAAAATACGATGTTTATTGTCAACTTCTGAACCTTTTTTTGTTTTTATATTTTCCCCTCCTTTTGGGAAAAAGTGTTACTATAGGTATGCATCTATATATATATTATAAAACAAAATGTGTCTCTGTTTGTGCACATATAACTCGAGAACCACTGCTCTTAATACATGATCCGCCATAAAAAAAAAGATCATTTTTTTAGTATGGAATAATGGAATTACGTTATCTGGTCGGGGTTTACTTTTAATAGTGTAATATAGCTGCATTTGGTTCTTGAGCTATAAGCCCGCAGACGAACAAACAAACAGACAGAGAGACGGTGTGTTTTATAAAATGTATACAAGCATTATCGCAAATCCGAAAGTAGGTTAAAGGTTTGTTAACTCGTGAAATGTACTAGATCTATAAAGAACGTACAATTTAAATCACGAACTGTTTTCTTATTAAACAAGTGATTCCCAATAAACTGGTATTATAATTTATTAGTGTCAAATATCAAAGTAACCATGATTATCGTTTTGTTACTAATTAGTTTAGGCAATTGGATATTAAAAAAATCGATTAAAAGCATGATCGTTTTTAAGCGAAGTAGAAATGTAAAGTTGGAGTCATTACAGGCAGTCCTCGACTTCGTCGTTTCGATTTACGTCGTTTCAAGTTACGTCGAACAATGTTTTGACACTATTCCTCAAGCATACGTCATTTGTTTCGATTTCCGGCATAGGAGAATTCACTTGTCTTGTTGAAATTTTTGAAGAAAATGATCCTAATTATGAGAGAAGTTTCAACGTTAATAACAAAATTTGTGCAGCCTATCAGTGTTACCAAGATCTGTATGATAGCAAGAAGAAAGAAGCGAAGCAATCTAGAATTGATAGTTTCTTTAAGCCAAAAGTTTAATTTATTATTTTTCATTACATATTTTGATTACATATTAAAGTTTTATAATTATTATTAAAATTGATAACACACAAATACCAAAAATAACTAGCAATTTCAAATATAATTATTTTAAGAACTTACTTTTGATAATAAAGTATGTATATCCTTTGTTATAAATGCAGTTTTTTTTTTAATTTAAGTCCGTGTGGATCCTAACCCTTGAGTTTTACATGTAAACATATGAAAAAATATGTCTCGACTTACGTCCTACCTAACATGCCGTAAGTACGAGGACTGCCTGTATTTGAAAAAATAACTCTTTATTTAGGTAACACTTTGTTTTTATTTTCTAATTTTGTGTCAGATACTTGCACCCCTGCACCAAATTTGACTTCAGTAGGTGTAAAGATTATAAAGATGATTCCATGAAATGAACAGACAGATAAACGGATAAACGGACAGATAAGACATGACGCGACTCTGGACTTCTATTTCTGCCATTTTGCCTACAGATACCTAATAAAATCGTCAACTGTGCATTTTGAGTTCGACGAGACTTTTTTTTAACATTTTAACAATAATAAGAAAAATCGCGTGTCCATTGACTGGACTATGGCCTCCAAATTCATCTGATTTTAAGATTTGTTAATGGTTAATGAGTGAATTTTAAAATGACTAAAAATATTGCTTAGTTGTCGCATTGTTTTCAATATTCATATAGTACCAACGAGTACAGGACTTTTTGGCGGGAACGGGAGAGGTGAGGTTGTCATTTTATTTAGATTTTCTATTTTTTACATTTTTGGGAGTTTTAAAGTACAAAAGTGATAGTATATTGGGATCTAAAGTTCCTGTGTAAGTGAAAAGAATGGAGTAGGTCTAAATAAACATGTGTGCCTGAAGTTCTCGCGCTCTTCCAAGAAGTCCTATAAAACTTCACTGGAGGAGTACTGGAGGAGTTTTACGATGAGGATTTACTTATTAACACAATACATGACATTGGCAAATGCGCTAATCTGTGCGCCATGCTATGAACAAAAAAAAATCCACGAGTATACACTATGCTACAAAATTTACTTAAATATTTTATTTTTGCGATCTTATTTTAAAATGGAAACCGCTAACGGCTTATAGCTTTCATTTCAATTAACATATTAATATTTAATTGAAAATAGTACAGTAGTAGAGAAGCATGTAGATTTGTAGAACTATAGTGATCATATTTATTCAAATTGAAATTTACGTACATGAATGGATAATTTTCCGAAATGTTTCGAAACATGGAAAAATTTGAGAAACATTTCGGAAAAATTTCAAAAATGGGAAAATATCGGAAAAAATATTGAAACATATGAAAAATTTAAATTTAAACCGTTATGTTTTTCTTTTTTTATATTTTATTTATTTATTTTGCAAACGAGCAAGTGGGTCATCTAATAGAGAGTGACCACCACTGCCCACGGACACCCGCAACGTCCACGGAATCACGGGTGAGTTGCCGACCTTTAGGGAAATAGGGAAAGGAGGATGAGGGGGTAATGGGCCACCGGCACTGTCACTCACCGAATGAAACACAACAGTAATAGATGCTGTTATTTCGCGCCGATATTCTAAAATATGATAAAACGACGTACGATACAATTTACAATACAGTTTGAAATTTACGAATTACTATTCTATTTCTATTTCTATTTGTTCATGTTTTACAGAGCGACCATGGGTATGGGAGGAGCGATGGACAGCTGTGGGCGGTGCATGAAGTTTTCACTGATAACTATAAATTTTATTACATTCGTAAGTATCAAAACTTGTTTCATACCTACATGTAGATATATTCGAAAAAAATAGATTACAAATTTTCTCTTTCTTTAGTTAATAAAAATTATTTATATAACTAGCTGTGAGCGTGGCTCAGTATGGTATTACAAGTACATTGTTATTCGTCAGTTATGGTCTTGAGTTCACACAAAAATCCTATAGAAAGAAGCGCTTTCAATTTTTTTCAAATTCTCCAATTTTCGGGCAACTCTTCTAATTTTCCTTTCCATAAAAACCTCACTCGGAATAAAAATTGCCAAATTCATCCAGTTGTTCTCAAGTTTTGCACTTAGCATACATGTCATTCTATATCTCATTTCATAGTATTTCGTTTATATAAATATAAAAGGTCATATCTTCACGCCGTATCCCCAACTGGGTACTCAGAAAGGACGGAGCGCCAAGCGTCGCGGTCCTTACATACTTCTTTCGCTTCCTTAAATCTCATAATAAAAGGTAATAGAGGTTGTAAATCATTATTTAAATTACAAACAGGCACTTAACAATTTGAATGGCAATAATGCAGGTTGCTAGTTATAAATTTTTTTGTTTTCTATGAAAAGCCGACAAAGACCAATTTTAAAATTGTACACAAAACTAATTAAGCCAGTCCGAATCACACGTAACAGAATTTTACCATAAATTTAGTTCATTTAGATATAATCAGGCAATACGTTCAGAAAATAGTTGGGGTTGGATTGGAAAAGGGAAATGCAAGATCGATAACTTTTTTACTGCTGTCGACCCTTTGTTAATAGCCACGTCGTTATTTAATCATAACTGTGTTGTTATACGGTGTTTTGTTAAGCTGTTTTTTATCAACGAGCGTTAATTTTTGAACCAGTAGGTATATAGACGTGTCGGACCTTATAATAAACCTTAATAAACATTCAAATTAGTCAAATTAAAAAAGAAACGTCAAACTGAAAATTCATGTTATGTTCGCGTTCATTCATTCATTTCAAAGAATTTGAGCAACTTTGCTAACAATATATTATCAACAACCTGATTGTTACATTTCATATAAGTATACATGGTTTGTTGTTGATTAGAAGATTGTAGTACTCGTAACGTCAAACGTTCATGAACTTAATACTGATCATATAAAGATACAGATAGTTCCCATTAAGTTTTTGCAGTCTTTTGTAATACAGAATACATGCTTCGTTTATACTTATACTCGTATGGTTGTATACTTGTATGTACTGTTACTTGTATGTTATGTATGCGTATATACAACATATACGCACATACACTCTTACCCCATACGCTCACGTAACATATATACATATGTCACCTATATGTATTGTTTGTTTCTTTACCTTTCCTTTACCTTTTACATACAAGCAACAACATTAACAGTTCGTTCACATAAAAAATTAATAATGATACTAATTAAGCGTGACTTGCTCCACTATTTAAACTCGATTTAAGGATTTGACATGTCATGTCACGAGATGTTAATTAAATAGTTGGTGCAAGCCACCCTAAAAAGAAAAAGAAACATTGTTATTATTATTATCTAGTTACGATTTCTTTTGTTTTATTTAAGTAATTATATTATAGGTACACATATTATGGTATACTTGTTATATTTCCTGCGTTTTTAAGTGGTAAGCGTAACAATCTCATAGGACAGGTTTTACCTAGTATGGAGGCTATGACTCACATAGGGTAGCTTGCACCAACTATTTAAATCTCGATTCCATTTATTACTATTTAAATCTTGATTTAAGATCGATCTCCTTACCGTCGATACGTTGCTGGAAAGGTTTAGATTTTAGAACGTAGTTTGAGGAATTTTCAATTTAAATAATAGCTACTGAAAAGCGTGGTAGTCTACCACGCTTTTCAGAAGCTATAATTTCATATTTATTCTGCCACTGGCAGAATAAATATAAAATTATTGCAAACATTGCTGAATGTGATGCTGTGCATTTGATATTACTATAATTAGATTTATGTTAAATACAATATAAGAATAATGTACACATATCACGAGGGAATCTATATTTTCAATTTGTTGAATAGTTTTGAATTCATGTAAGCTATAAAACGCTAGTAAAATTAAGTATTATTTTTATCTTCGATATTGGTGATTTCATAATACTTACCTATGCTTTTTAACCGTATACCTATTAATATGTACCTAATAAATAACAAGTTGCAATCTCAAAATGTTTGTAGCTCGGTGGTGTTCTCGCCGTGGCTCTGGGAGCATGGGTGTGGGCCACGCGTTCGTTCTCCAGCACGCTGATGATGAACAACATGTTCATCGCGTCAGTGATCGTGGTGGTGGTGATGGGAGTCGCCATCATGTTGCTGTCTCTGCTCGGATGTTGCGGCGCGGCTAAGGAGGTCAAGTGCATGTTGTTGACGGTATGTTTACAATAATAGCTTTGTATTTTCTAAGATGTAAATGTTTACGACCATATATCGCTACTAGACAGATATTCGTAAGTCTATGGAGTGAATTTAATAATTTAATTCGAATCCACAAACGGATCCAACTCACGGATTCCTTGAAACCTCTGATTTTTTCGAGTTATCTACTTTTTTTATAGAACATTGAAAGTGATTCATACTCTCATTAATTTTATACAGTTCAAGTATGTTAATTGTATTTATTTATAACGCATTGTAGTCGTAGGTGGATATGTAATAACGAGGCACTAATATTTTCTTTTGATAATTATGTAATAATTTTCTATTTCATCGCAAAACCTAACAGATTTGATTTTTTCATTGCAAAACCTAACCAACTTTAGCGCTTACAATGATTTTCCTAAAAAGCTAACACAACTTTTCCAGTGTTTAGTCAGCAGTGAAGTATAACAAAAAGTAGTCAATTGTGAGTGTGTGTGATATTTATGAAATGGCAAATTTCTAAACATAATTCTGGAGATCTCTTAGACCTAGGTAGGACTTTCGTTAATATTTTTGTGCATACTTGAAATATTATATTCTCTGAAATTTTTGTAATTCTAGATCTATACTTTAGGAATAGAAACCATGTATGTGAATTAAAAAGGTTTGTGTTTTTTTCACAATCTTTATTGCTACACATACATCCATATTTGTTATTTAATTCCTTTTTGTTTAAGAAAATACGAGTAATAATGTCAACAAGCGTGCGTAGTTGTAACTTGTAAGTAGTACAGTACCAAAGAAAGATACAGTACTCATTAGTCGGTTTTTTGTCTTGTTCCATAGTTTAATAGTTGTAATATACAAAATATTGATAATTAAAATGTATGGTACTTGTGACAGCCTTTCACTTATTGAATGTTGTTATAGACAATGACGTAACGCAAAGTGCGCCTGATTGGCCGGCGCGGCGGCGTTTAAAGTTCCCAATTCCGTTTGCTGTTTTTAACATTTTTATTTTGTACTAAATATAAATTTTTATTAGCTGTATATTTTTACCGTTATATAACGATATAAGCTATCAAATAAAAATATAAAAAAATACACGTATATGGGATCGATTCGATTTTCTTTTCGAATTCGTTGGATTTAGGTATCCTTTAATTCGTCTATGAATATTTAAAAATACATTCATATGTGGGTCAACAAAATAAATCACTAGCCAAATTTTAAGTTAACGAGTACACAAGGAGGTCACACAGTTTTGTGAAAATTGAGACGGATTCACGAATAATTATTTATAAGGTATCGGGTGCGGAATATATCACAAACAAGTGTGTTCATCCTAAGGTTCATCCGTTCAAGAGCGGCGATACCATAGAGAAACACAAAAAGGCAACAGCTTCAAACATCGAATGCCCCTCTTTTCATGGGGGGTTAAAAAAACGATGACACTGACCGATGAAAGCATACTACTGTTATATTTTACGATAAAATGAATGAATCACAAACTTGGTCACAACATTTCACTTTAATGGCTGTTAAATCAGATAAAGCTCGCGTGCTCACAATTATTAACGTGTATATTTGTACACGTCGAAATGTATTGTAACACGAAACGGTGTACTGACCGCAGCTCCTTGTAACTACGACCTTGAACCTTTGAATCATGAGAAACAAATGATAAGTAAAATTGCTTGTATGCTTTTTCAGCTACCTTACTATTTAACTGCAGCCAGTAAGCGATAGCCGAATCTTGCGCGATCGATCACGATCGGTCAGAGCTCGGTCAGACAGTACATTTTACATGGAGCGCTAAACCTATAGAGACAAAATATCGGACCATCTTGTTCACCAATGATCAGTTTATTTACACTAACAAATATCAACTCTCGCTCACATTAAGCTGTACATAACCAATACTGGACATGTGTGTACATCTCTGTATATTTCGATAGATATTTAAATATTTATGTAATGGCTTATTATTCTATTTGATGGTGTGACAAAAACAGCAAAAAATCAGACTATAAAACAGAATGCAGTAACCGTATCAGTATTTAGACGTAAATCGTTTTCATAAAAAATATGACGTGACATGACATTTTACAAATATCTCATCTCATCATATCAACTCAATTGCTAGACATTTTGAACGCCTATTATCGTTAGTAGATAATTAATCTGCGTTATAATAATAGTTAATAATAGTGTTGGTCCCACAGAACAATGGCAAACATAGAAGCTGGGCTAAAACAGTAACAAAATAATACAGTTCTTTCTATTTCTACTTACAGCATTAATAGAACATTTGAAATTGATGCATTTAATTTAATTGTATACATTGTGTAGGCTGTCACAAGCTCGTTCACATGCACATGCATCACATGGATTGAGTAAAAAAGCTGTTATCGAATTTGTTTTAGCCCGGCTTCTATATTTGTCATTGTCCTAAGTCTTTTCTAGTCCTTTAAGTTATTCTGTTTTTTTTTATATGAGGAACGTATTATGCATACCACCCCTTCTCGGGAGAGACGAGGAGATTATGTCAGACTCCTACTGACCAAAACCTTACAGGGGGGTTCGGAATCGCCAGCGGTACGCAACCAGAGCAATTACCTCTACAATATGGCGGTAGTCGTTGTCAGGTTTTTGAAGTGAAAACTTCTATAGGCACGGTCGGCGAATTTTAGATGGGTAAAATCTTATGGTTTATCGTCACCGACATGCTGTGCGCGCGTCACCGACAGGCTGTTCCGCGCGCAGCTGATACACAAACATTTTCTTACATTATTACTTAATTTTAAATTTTCACTTCTATCGGCAGTCCTTAATCACTGCCTATTTTTTTTTTATTTACGTTAATTAGCGTAACTAACTGTCAGTTTAACTAACATTAGCAACCCCAGAGAGTGACTTTTTACAATACATATATATGTCTTGTGCGTTTGTGCAGATAGTGGTTGTACCCACAGTACAGGCCTAGTGAGTTTGGGTCACATGATTGGTGTAAATTGTAACTATCTGGATACTATTATCATTTCAGTATTACATCCTTGTCTTCATCATTTTCGTGGTGATGCTAGTGGGAGGGATCCTACAGTTCGTGTTCAGAGAAAAAGTGGTGAGCACTTTGGACAGGGAGATGTTCGCTTCGATACCTTATTACGGAGTCAAGCACGAATACACGAAAGCTTGGGACGACACCCAAACATACCTGCAATGCTGCGGAGTCAAGAGCTACAAGGACTGGAACACCAATGTGCCAGAGAGTTGTTGTAGAGAACTTTACCCTGGGAAAGTAAGTTGACCTTTACAAAACAGTATCTGTGTTTCTCGCTGGTTTTTCTTAGAGCAGATTTATCCAAACTGGTGATTTATTTGAAGGGTTAGGTAAGTTTCGGCATCTCAAAGTCCCGGGAATATAGACACTGTAGGTTCATATTCAAGAACTTTATTTTATACACAATAAAAATCGTACTAGGCATTAAACATAATATGCATACATACATACATACAAATCTTCACGCTGTATCCGTAACGGGGTAGTCAGAAAGGACGGAGCGCCAAGCGTCGCGGTCTTACATATTTCTTTCGCTTCCTCAAATCTCATCATTCTCCTCACACATTTTCGCCTAGTAAACATAATATTTGAAGTTCAAAATGGATATATGGGTCCTTACATATGAAATTGGCGTTTTGTACGGGAGGAATATAGTCAATTTTTTTTTGTAAAATATATTTGATTAATTAAAGTATGCACCGTTGTTATCTATGCACTTTTGCCATCTCATAGGTAGTTCATTGATCCCTTTACTAAAAAAACCATGGGGGCGAGAATCAATAAACTCTTTGAAGGCGGTTTGGACTGCCGCATCGGAGTTGAATTTTTTCCTTGTAAGAAGTTGTCCAAATTCCGGAAAAAATGGTAATCTGTTGGAGCAAGGTCCGAGGAGTACGGTGAATGTCGCAGACATTCCAATTGTAACTCATCTAACTTAGTGGTTGTTTCTTGTGCAGTGTGTGGTCTTGCGTTGTCGTGAAGCAGCAGTGGCCTAGAGCGATTGACCAATCTCGGTTGTTTAGCAGTTAGTTCTTCCTTCATGGTTTGCAGTTGCTGACAATAGATATCTGCCGTAATCGTTTGGCCAGATTTTAGAAAGCTGTAGTGAACGACACCGGCGCTAGTCCACCAAACACTCACAAGTAACTTTTTCTGAGTCAATTTTCGTTTAGGGCAGGATTTGGCTGGGTCTCCAGGGTTCAGCCATTGCGACGAGCGCTTCCGATTATCGTACAGTATCCACTTTTCATCACAAGTAATGATTCGATTTAAAATCCCTTCATTATTGTGTCCGTTGAGCAAAGTAACACAGCAGTCGACGCGTGTTTGCAAGTTCGATTCACTCAATTCATGAGGTACCCATCGTTCAAGTTTTTTTACTTTCCCGATTAGCTTCAAGTGGATTAATACAGTTTTGTCACTTACCCCGAAGCCTGCAGCTATCTCTGAAGTGCTTTGTGATGGATCCGCTTCCACAATAGCCTTTAATTCTTCATTTTCCACTTTGGTCTCCGGCCGTCTACGGGGTTGGTTCTGAAGGTCGAAATTTCCAGAACGAAAATGTTGAAACCAAAAACGTACCGTGCTTTCTTTTGCGACACCAGCGCCGTACACATCATTAATTCTTCTAGCTGTTTCTGCAGCACTGGTGCCACGGTAGAACTCGTACTCGTAAATATACCGATATTTCATGTTTTCCATTGTGCGGTAATAAGCGACGCCAAAGAAAAAATAATGAGGAAAAAACAAATGAATGACTGTTTTCAAAACTCAAATGTCTGGTACATGGTCTGGTACATAAATGAATTTATAAATTTGAATTTGGAATTCTTAACCAAAGAGGAGATATTTCAGATCAAAGTGGTCAGTACGACAAAACGCTAATTTCATATGTAAGGACCCAATATAATGAAAATTTTAAGTACATTCAGGAATAATAATTTTTCTTCCGATAGTTTTAACGGCTTGTCAGGTCACTTAAAACGGAACGAAACTATGTCGTAGATTTGTGCTAGAACTTAAATTCGTTGATGTCTTTAGTACTCGTACAAGCAATTTATTATGGCAATGGCAATTCGTTAACATAAGTAGTACATACAACGAGGTAGCCAGAGAGGATGGAGCGCCAAGCGTCGTGGTCCTTGCTTATTTCTTTCGCTTCCTCAAATCTCATCATTCTCCTCACACATTTTCGCCTGGGTTTGCGAGTGCTTTTGACATTTTCGTCGGCTAACACTCTGGCTATTTGATCTTCATAAGTCAGCCTTGATCTTCCTTGGTTTCTTTTACAAGTCGCTTTCGCTCTGTAAATTTTCTTCATCAGCCTATCATCACTCATTCTTTATATGTGCCCGAACCATCTAAGCATGACTTTCTTCATTTTTACAATAACACTGTCGTGCAACCCTGTCATACTGCGTATTTCTTCAGTGCTTATTTTGTCCGCAAGGATGACACCGCACATAATTCTAAGAGTTCGCATTTCTACTGCTTATATCTTACTTTCACTCGATTTCGGGCATATCCAGGCCTCACTACCGTACAATAAAGTTGGAACCAACACCGCGTTGTGTATGGCCATTTTGACTGAGTTAGATATATTCACACTGCCTACTAATGCGGACAGGGCACCGTTAACTTTATTAGCAGCTCCTACCTGTCTCTCCCCATCCAATTCCTATCTTCCATCCCTCGAAAACGCACTTCCCAGATATATAATTTCGTTTTGTTCTAGACATTTTACATTTATCCATATTTTATACTTTGTCTGTACATCTTCCCTTAGTTTTGTTCACATTCATATTCAACCCTTTCGCTTCACAGTTTCTTTCATGCATGTAACTAATGTCTGCAACTTCGCTTCCGATGGTAATAATAATAATAATAATACTCAGACATTTCACACAGCGCCATCTAGTCCCAAAGTAAGCTGCATAGCGCTTGTGTTATGGGTACTAGACAACTGATATACTACTTATATACTTTTCTTTTGTAAATATATACATATTATACATAAACACCCAGACTCGGGACGGGAATCGAACCCGCAACCCCCGTTTTACTTTCCGACGCGCTAAACCGTTGCGCCACGGAGGTCGTCGATGGTGGTATAAGCACAGCATCGTCAGGGAACAAAAGGCAGTTTACATACGCATAAAGTGTAAACAGGCGTTTTTGAGTCTTTTGTATATACATAACTTCACGCCGTTTCACATTCGGGATGAGCGGAGATTGGCAAAGTGATAATAAAAAATTAGTAATAATAAAAAAAGCTAAAGCAATATGCTGCTATTTCGTCGCTTACACTAATGAGTCCTATTCATTGGCCAATTTTTACGACCTGAATGCGAATATAACCAGGCTAGTATATTTCACGTTTTTATATTTTCGTTACCAGCATGAACATAGGTATTATATTTTTCTTTGTAACCAGCTATTCTATGAATTTCCGAATAGAAACTCAATAAATTTAAGCTTGAAACTCACGGTATGACTTCAAAGGAACTTCTTCTTGAGAACTGGGAGATTGAGGAACGAACCCTTTATCGAGACTTTCTCATGAGACTATTTTTTGAGTTAAGATAGTTTCTAAGCTGGTAGAGACATGGGCTGTTTAGACTATAACTATTATTAAAGGCGATAGCTAATATAGGCGATAGGTTAAGTTCGTCGAGTTTTTTGTATGTGTGAACTTTACTAAAGGCCTGTAGTTTAAAATGAAATATAGATTGCGTTATTAAAAGACTACATGGTCCCAGCTCCCAGTTACTGGTAATAATAACTTATTACTGAAGACGTCGGCACGGGGTTATTACCTACTTTGCAGACAGCGACAGCCACGCGATCACTGCGCGACCGATGATTATCTATTATTCTATGACCGTAAAATGCACTTTTCGCGGTAGATTTAGCGCCACTATACAAATTACATTACACAAATTCGCGTTTTGACAGCAGATATCGCGCGATATTAGCTATCGTCTGCAAGTTACGTAATAAGCGTGCCGCATGCTTATTACGTAACTTAAATTGTAATCAGCATGCGACAACCAATATCACACGATGTCTGTCAAAAGGAGAATTTGTGTTATGTAATTTGTATAGTGGCGCTAAGTCCACCGCAAAAGGTGCATTTTACGCTCATACAATAATAGATACGCAATCGTCATACATGACACCAATTTTTTATCACAATTAGTCACCGGGCGGGTTATTACCTAATTTTTAAATTTACTGACAGCGACAGCCTCGCGATCACTGCGGGACCGGTGACTAATTGTAATAAAAAATTGGTATTATGTATGACGATTGCGTGTTTATTATTCTATAACCGTAAAATGCACTTTTCGCGGTAGATTTAGCGCCACTATACAAATTACATTACACGAATTCTCGTTTTGATAGCAGATATCGCGCGATATTGCCTGTCGCATGCTGACTGCGAGTTACGTAATAAGCGTACGGTCACGCAGTGATCGCGTGGGTGTCGCTGTCTGCAAATTTTTAGGTAAAAACCCAGCCGGACGGGGTTTCGCTGCGCTATGACGTTCTGACCGCCACGAAGGGAAATGGCATAATGATGTGTATGTAATGAATTAGGTAACTGATTGGAAAAACATACTATAAAATTGGCGATATTATTGAAGAAAAAAAAACAGTTTGGAAAATATTCCTCTCTGAACATGCATTTACCGGCTTTATGGATATTGTATTTTAATAATTATTGTAGAATTGTTGAAAAAATGATACCTGACGGAGTTTCTTGTCGGTTTTTCTCAATGTTTAGGTTTTCTTTTCAAACCGACCTAAAGTAGATTTGATGTTCAAAAATATTTTGCAATTGGGTTTACTTGAATAAATTGATTTGATTTTGACTTTGACTTAGGAGCATTTGTAATTTCAAACATTACAGAGGTTGGACTGCAAATCTTCTCCAAGCGTGTCCGCGATGTACGTGGACGGTTGTCTCAGCAAAACGGTAGACTTCTTGAGGGAAAACGCCATTTACGTGGGCGTTGTGGCCATCATTGTCGCGATGATTATGGTGAGTTATTTGATTTGTATGATTTCTCACATAAAGTTAATATATCTACTATTTTATGTTTATGATTTCTCACCTATTCGATTACACTTAATAATTTAATATAGTTACGAATGAGTGTGGTGTGTACAGTAAATATTACATCGTATAGAGCTAGCCAGACCCGTAGCGGTATTCCTATCATACTGGGACCAGAAGAATAAAGCTACGTATCTTTGTCATATAGAGGCATTCACATTTAGTATGCCAATTTCACAAAACAAGTTTAGTAAAATTGGTATTGGTATTTAGAAAATAATTTGTCATCTAAGTTTACAGCTTATTATTTATAAAAGACTCGACGAAGATCTGAATATCCATATCATCCCTGTCTATGGTACTGGAGTTAAAACTTTCAAGCCTTTCTGCAAAATAATGATTGCGATAAGTGAAGAGTGCGTTGGTATGAAAGTCGTTAACGTATGTCTTCCAACCAAAGGCTCCGGGTTTGATTCCCAAGCCAATAATATAAGCGAAATCTCCTAAATTCACTTAACGACTTGGTGTCACTGGGTAATCCCCTAGTTCAGTGTGTGGCATTAATAGTTGTACTTTGATGTTATTTGCGTAAATGCTCGCCCATTTTATTACCGTAATTTTTGTATTATTTCAGTTGCTGGGATTAATACTTTCATGCGGGTTATTCGTGAAGATAGAGTGACGGTAGAAAACGAGAAGTAGCAGAGACAACTCGTGACAAATGTTGCAAATTAATGACTGTATTTGATTATGAACGTTTTGTGAATGATTCGCTTAGTGTCGTGTTCATGCATCAATTTTCTTATTTATTTTAAATAAAAACATCGATGTGGTTTGAACTCTTCTTTAAATTTTCATCATGTGTTGGAATCTTTTGGCACAGTGCTCTCGCGGCAATTTTGATTTTTTATAGAACGACTAGTCCAACGTTAACCAATAGCCAATAGGGGACGCGTAGTGTTCTGTCGATGTTTCAATGCTTTTTTTTTATTTATGACATTGCGCACAGATTAGCGCATTTGCCAATGTCACGTATTATTATGTAGAATCACAAGTAAATTAGTTAGTCTTATCGTTAAACTCCTCCAGTAAAGTGATAGTACTTAGGCATTACTGAAGTTATAAGAACTTCTTGGAAGAGCGCGAGAACTTCAGCTACACATGTTCATTTAGAGCTACTCCATTCTTTTTATTTATACAGAACTTTAAAATACAATATATTATCACTTTTGTACTTTAAAAGTCCCAAAAATGTAAAAAATAGAAAATCTAAACGAAATGACAACCTCACTTCTTCCGTTGTCTCCAAAACGCATTTTTATATGCAATTGTATACGCGTGTCCTATTTTTTTTTTATTGAATGAGGTTGAACTGATCGAGTGCAGCCATTTCAATAAAAATTAAAATGGTAATGGAGGCACTATCTACTCTTCTAAGGAAAAAATTACTATTTAAAATAAGATTAGGCAACGTCGCTATGAGCGGTCAGATGGAAAAAGTTGAAAAAGTTGGATGGAAAAAATTTTAGTGCAGACGCGAAGCAGTAAAACGTTTTACATACATTTGTTATCCTTTTCAAATATATTTAAAAATAAATACAAACAAAAAATATATGGAAATATCTCTGAAAGAATAAACTCCATGCAAATTAATATCCCTGTATTTATGCTGTCATCTTTTCCTGGGAGGCATTTTGATAGTGTTGCGAGTGCCCTCGCGGTATTGGCCGGAGCGAGTAAACCAACCACAGTAGCGGATGATGCAGTCGGATGTGGTCGTACCCAACGGTAGACCCAGTGCACTGATGCGTTCTAACGCTTGCGCCGGCCCCGATATTACCTGTGCAAAACAAAAATCTTCCTGAACTTAATGCGTACCTAATGTATATGGCTCGATTCTTGGCTTGATTTGTTCTACAGTTGAATTCACGTTGACGAGCCTTACTATATTATAATAGATCTTTCCAGTTGATCGTGACGCTCTCTTCTGATTGGCTAATTTGCTTTATGCGCGTGTGTTCGCGTCGCTAATTAGTGCCTACTGATAGAACTGCCATAACACCAGTACAACGCATATTTGCACTGAAAACAATCAGGACAAAGAGCGCGGTGCGTCTTCGTGGATTTAAATATTTATAAACTTATCATTTAGTTTATACAATGGAAAATGTATAATAACGGCTGGAAACGGCTGTTCATTGAAGATAAAAAAATGTAATAAGTCAAAGTTTTCTAAAGTTAAATACCATCAATTAGTCTGTTTAGAATTTGTAACTGTTTGTTTCTTCAATAGCAACTTCTCTATTGAGGGCTTAGAGGTCCTTGAACGTTAGGTAACCTGATGATAAATCGTATGATAAATAAATTGACAGACAGACATCAAATCCTAGAGTTCTTGCACTTTTACTAACAAAGCAATAGTAAAAAAGGGAACCGAATGTTACAAACACGGATTCCATTGTTCTAAAAATTAGGGTCTCCTCCAATCTCGATTTTCAAATAAAGGACATATATCAGTTATCAGCATTCAAAAGTCAAGGTAATATAAGGATACTCTAATAATAACAAATAATTTTTATTATACTTACCCTACCAAAAACAACATGCTTCCCGTCGAATTGCGATAAAGGTTTGAAGATTATGTTAAATTGTCCATAAACCTCATTGTCTGGGGTAACCACCATAGATAATACACCTATAAACAAATTATCATAATTATTGTTTAGGAATAATATATTAATAATGAAATCAAGAAATTAATTCTGAGACAAGTTATAATTAAATCATAATTAGACTTGTCTTATGTTCATTCATACACACCATCGACCGATTAAATACATGATTTGATTTTAACGAGGATTTTTTCGTATTCAGAATTTTTATTTCTCTTATGTAATATTGTACAATAAATATAATTATATGTAACACGTACAAAAGTGTATATTTCCTAGTTCATCTTTATTAATTTAGCATAAAAGATTCTTTCGCTGTAGCGTGTAGTACAATCAAAGGAGGATTTCCCATAAGGCCGACTAGATCGAGCCTAGGGCCACAAAACAGAGAGAGTAACAGAAGTAAATCTCCATACAAAGTACACTCAAGCAACACACACATAGACATCGTTCACGGACACGAAATTTCGGATCGCTCGCCCGCGCGATTGCCCGCGCGCTGCAGTCGTACGCTTCGCGAGATTTTTTCTTTCTGAAGGCGTACCGATTATCGAGGGAAATGGAGCAAAGAAAGAAAACTTATTATAACTGCTCAGTTAATGAATGTTTGAACCTCACTTTAAACAGTGAATGCACATTTTTTAAACTACCAGTTGTTTCAGAGATATAAATATCAGTGAATTTCGCAAGACGTTATGATAGGTACCGTGTACTTCTTCTTATGTAGTGGCCCCAGTTATACCTCATAAATCATTTTTAATGAAGTTAGTACTAGTTTTATACCAATAATTAATAAATATGAACATAGCAATTTAAACAAAAGCATGTATACTACATTCTACTTGTATTTAAAAAATTACATTATATTTATAATAATATACATAGAATTAATAAAAAATTCTGCATTACACTTTTGACAACCCTTACACTATGCCCGAGAGTAGGTATAAAAAATAAAGTACATACATGAGACTTACTTCTGTACTCTCTCTGTTTTGTGCTAGGGCGGTCAGTTATTAGGCTCGGCTAATAATGGCAAAAAACACACTGATGACATCATAATATCACATGTCTCAGTAAACGATGGAACTAGAAGTAGACGGCGGCTGGCACTACACGGCCTAGGGCGGCCAGGACTGTTAGTCCGCCTCATGGAGTATTATATTACATTAGAGGATTATGTACATTATAGATTCATTCATTGCACTACACGTCAATGCTTTGTTGTAGACCTGTGTCAATCATTTATTTTCAAAGATTCGATCGTTCATGTATTGATATAAAAAAAGATTCGGTCGAATGATCCAATCAATTCAATCGAACGATTGTATGAGTAATCAGATCTTTTGCGATATTGATATTTTTCAAGTTTTTCTTATAATTCTGCCGCATTCGTAATTTTATTCTTAGTGTGTTATGTGTGTTGGGTAGTTTTTTTGAATTTCACCTTTTATCGCAAACCGACATAGACAAGTGTTAACGCAAAGGACGGAACGACTTGCTAAGGCAGCCCACAGGGGGGTCCGGGCTTCGATCACAAATCAAATAGGCAATATTTTTATTACAATTTGTACGTCATTGTCGTGAGGACCCCCCACTTCATTAGCGCACTCGACAATAAACGGTCATGTGAAGTCGCATATGAGCATATAACTACCTATTTCTACTTTTCTGAATTTATATTTTTCTAAAATTGTAATTTTTACAAAGTTTAATATAAGAGTTTTGTTGAAAAGCATTTATTTTGTTAAATAATTAATCTTGTGGCGGACAGAGAATACGGCAATAGGCTGTCGTGTCCGGATTGTAAGAATACTGCTATAGGGTGTAATTATAATGTAACTTTTTGCTGTTAATTTATAATTGTTGATATTGATGAGATACGATACTGATATTGATATGATATTATTATTTGATATTGATCTATTGATATAAGTGATGTATTATGGATAATAATAGCCCATCTTCGAGCTGTTCGCATTTTTAATTGTGATAACCCACGGTTTGTGCTCTTCGACAGAATGGAAGTTAATATCGAGTACTGTGATCGAATCGGTCAAACGATTGAATTGATAAACGATACATTCGTTCGAATATGATTGCAATCATTAATACTTTTAAATTATTGCAATCAAATAGGAAACCAAATGACCTAATTAATTACGAATGACACAGGTATATCACATTGTAGCATTTTACGCATACCCACATTATATGACACATCTATTTACGTAGATAAATATTAGTGTAGTCCGAAATCTATATAATGTAATCGTATTTAAAAGTTTGAAAAGTTAGTACGTAGTTCTATTTCCTTAGAAGTTAGTAATAAGTTTCATAGATTTAAACTTTTCAGAATAATTGCCTGATGTTATATAATATCTGTTTAATAGAACTCAAGCTATTACCAGACAAAATGACAAATGTGTTTTATTTAAAAATCTAGTAGTTCCCGTGCCCGCGGCCAAACCTGTTGGTAGTTCGCGTTATCGTGGGAATTTCATAAAATTTGTCTGAGGTCAGCGGATTCCTTTGTTGGTGTCGTTCAAAACTACTTATAACGTCTATGAAAACTATTTGTATAAATTCAAGTTTGAATACTTCACAATCGCTGAGATTTCGTTGCGAGTCAGTGAAATATTGCGTACGTAAATAGGTATGTTACATATTAACAAAAAGGATTTATTAACCAGGTACGGTATGCTTGAGTGTGTAATTTTCGGCGCCCTGAGGATCTGTTTCGCCTTCTGGCACATAGCAACCGAAGCCGTTGTCTTTAGCAACGTCTCCACCTCGGCAGTACAGATTCGGGACGATCCTTGTGTTATGAAATACATATGAAGATGTATAGTCAGTTTGAATCCAATTTCCCAAAAAGACATAATACATATGATAGATGTAAGGTAAGTTTGAATCCAATTTACCAAAAAGATAAATAAAAAGACGTTAAAATAAATAAAAAAGTTTTGGATATAAATTGCGTAATTAGACTGTTTTATTAAAAAAAGTTAAACTTTTTGATAAATTGGGTGACGTGATAAAAAGGTAGAATGTACTTTTACTTACATTTTTAAACAAAATCCTAATATACTTTATACTTTAACAAAATCTTATACTAAAAGCTTATTCTATATTATGTATGCAAGGACCGCGACGCTCGGCCCTCCATCCTCTCTGACTACCTCGTTAGGGATACAGCGTGAAGATATGGATGTATGTATGTATTATTCTATTTGTACTTAAACAAAACGCTAGCTAAATCTAGCTATAGTTAAAAAAGTGTGAGAAAAAACTAAATGGTATCGGTAAAAGATTATTCAATTTAACCAAAGCGATTGCTGTGAGTAAAAACTTATACTAAAACAATTGCTAATGCTTTGTTTTATCCACATCACTGATTAAAGTATTGAAATGGACAGTTTTCCGTTGGTTTTTCGAATATAATGTACGATGGAGATATATAAGAAGTCAAGGAAGAGCAAGGCTAACTTATGAAGATCAAATAGCCAGAGTGTTAACAGACGGAAATGTGAAAAGCACTCGCATACCTAGGCTAAAATGTGTAAGGAGAATGATGAGATTTGAGGAAGCGAAAGAGGTATGTAAGGATCGCGACTCTTGGCGCTTCGACCTCTATGACTACCCCGTTAGGGATACAGCGTGAATATATGTATGTATGTTTGTATGGAGATATAAAGATGGGAAAGTATATAGGTACATATATTGTGTATGTTATACACAGTTAAAGAGGTTAAATAGTCGGTAAATTCGAATGAGAAAAAATATTATAATCTTAGTTTAATTTTTTATCGTTTTATTCGAAAACAGAATGTTGGTTTGGGAGAGAAAAATAAACTAAAACTTTTTTAATAACCCTACCTTTTACTAGAGTTTATTGTGAATCAACCCTAAAAGTATGTTTAACATTTCAACTCAATCACAAGTGGAACTATAAATTAAGTTGCAAAATTTGACCCACACATACCAATAAGTGGAATTGAAAAAAAGCTTGGAAAAACGGAATGTATCGGTTGCTTATTTTCCTGCACAGATCGTAAAGTCGGCCCGGGGCTGTCCCTTAGCTCATAAAGAATGAAGGCGTGACACGCGGATCGCACGCATCGTTAGTCACGTAATAAAGTATTCTGTGGTCGGACAGTCGGAGCGGTACATGTCCGGGGACATGGAACCTGAAAGCGATTGTGCGGAGTTGGATCCGGGTCTGTTTTTTAAAATGTAGTTTTTCTGATAACGCGGGAGAATCCCGTTATCAAGCACTTTAGGAGTCAGAACAGGATCCGGAATCTACTACGGAACGCACTGGAGTAAAAAAAAGTCGATATTACCTATCATTAATCACCCCTGCAGTCTCGACATAGATAGCAATCACTTTACGACCGATTTCAGGTGATAAGTCATAACGATTAATTTTTAACGATTTTTGAAAGTTTAAACATTAAAACTATCGAATGTGATTGGAATCATATCGAATTTAACTGTCAACTTTACGATTGCTGATAATGTTAATTTGACAGCTCGCAAAGTGTTCGTGCTTATCGTTATATGGCAAGCGATTTTATTCGTTATTTTTATTGATCAGTAGTTTACGAAAATAATCACTATGTCGGGACTGCAGCCCCAGGATACATACCTAAAGAATCTAGTGCCGGCGTAAGCGTAGCCGTTACCATCACCTTTCACCAAAGACAGGAACAACTGACACGTGCGTGGAACTATGTCCGTAAACAGCTCTATAGTCACTTTCCCTATTTTGGAGCCGCCCAATACCCATATTTCCATTGCTATCCTATAACAGAATCACAATTAACAATACCTACCTATTTGCCCAGTTTCGTTTGATGGATGGTAAAAGATGGTAAAAGAGTCATCATGATAGATTGATTTCGTAGACTAAAATCCTATTTTGTGATCTTTCATCGAAAATCGTAACCATTAAGTCATTCAATGACATTTATTTACACAATGATACTTATATTTTTACTAGCTCGCGATTTTTTTAGCGACAATAATTAGCGATAAAAGTAGCTTAGATTATTCTCTGAAGTCTTCAATCTGTTAATTAAAGTCTCATTCAAATAAATATATGAGCCATAGAAAGTCTTTATTTAAGAACCATAGACAGGAACTTCGATTTTATAAGTTATTTATTTGCGTAGGTAGATAGTACAAAAACTCCATATTTAGAGAAAAGGAGACAGCATGTATTTAAAAGAAACGATTTTCATAATGGGTAGTTATACTACCTATTATTATTTATAGTTTTACAGCCGAAAGACCTATTTTACATTCCTTTTCTTTATATTTTCGGAGTATTTCTGTAAGCTGTAAAGGACACGAGAACGTGGACACGACGTGGACAGAACGGGGAATTATTAAAATCGCTACAAACAAACAATTTTTGTGCTACAATGTTTGAATTTATGCCGTTCCGAGCGGGTCACTGGTATTTCTCCGCCACATCGCATACACGTGATTGTATGCGATGATGTCCTAACTGATTACGATTTTGCTCTCTTAGTAATTAGAAAACTTATAAGTAGTACGTACTTAGTTCTATTTACGTTCAGTGGTTTATCAAACGCAGGATCTCTTATGTCGCGATCAATCTTCTCTGTTTTAAAGAGAATAAATGGCAGCCTGTAATCAGGATAATAACAAATAGTATTTCTTTTTTTCAATGGCAAAACTACTCTAAATGTAAACTAATACTCACGATGCGCCTAAAATTAATTTATGTTTCGTGTCCTTCCAGCACTCGTCTAATTCCTTAGTTAACGGCTGTTCTGATCTCTATGGACAACATGAATAAATTGTTCATTCCTTATATCGTTATTTCCACACCTTTCCTAACGGATGGACAGAGGAGTTGCACATTTAGGGTCATAGGGAGCAAAAAGGTCATGTTCCATCGCTTTTGAGTTAGCCATGAGATTTCCGATTATGTTAGGAGGAGTATCAATTTCTCGAATCGTTTGGGGAATAGGATTTTAATCTGCTATAATTCAAGTTTTGAGAAATCGAAAAAAGATTATCAATCCTAACTTTTTAATATTTTCATCGTTCATGTAAAATGATTGTACAGAAATAAACCATTTTTCAAATACCTAAAAAAAATTGATATCTTTTTGCAACAATTTTAAATTTGCTTTCCTGAAAAGTTAGGGCCAACGGTACTTTTCCCTCGGTCCCTTCAACCTTTTCCGTCGGTACCTACCCTTCAAATATCAGGTGCGACGAGGACTTACAACTTACTTCTGACCAATTAATTTCCAGTTGTGTCCTAAATTTGGAAGAAAGGAATGAATGAACTATGAACCGCTGTACAATGGAGTAGAGGATTACGATACAAATAAAATTAGAAGTAGAAATCCATACATGTAACTTTCAAAAATGATATGGAGGTTTCAGTGACTTTATTATTTAAGTTTTTTCTTTACCGATGGAAAATGATCACCGCCGCCCGTGGACACCCGCAACGAAAGTACAGTAATACCTCGAACTTACGTGATAGGTGGGACCGAGCGATAACCGCGTAAGTTGAATTCGCGTAAGTCGGGGTATAATTTCGCATATAAATACTTATAAATTATTTTTAATTGGGATCGGAAGCTAAAGAAAATAATAATTTAAACAAAAAATGTTTAATAAAATCTTAGATTACGTTAAGTTTACATTCCAAAGATAAAGTTTTTCTTTTTTTGTTTGATGCAGACGAATCAGTTTTACTTCGTTTGGATGACATTCAAGTCTTCGTAGATATAAAAAAACACGGTATAAAAACATAATAATAAACATGCCTTCCGTAGATAAGAAATAAATATTATGTACATAATATAAAATAAATTGTAGCTATGCGTTGATTCTGCGCGACAAGTCCGAACATTATGTACATTAACTGAGCAATAGTGTGGGGGCAGTAAGTCTATAATCGATAATCGAGAGTTGTGTGACACTCATACAAAAGACGAATCGACGAGACGAAAATCGCGTAACTCCGAGTTCTCGTAAGTCGGGGTAGCGTAAGTCGAGGTAGCGTATGTCGAGGTATTACTGTAATCAGTTGCTAGGATAATATCCACTTCTAAAGTCGTAAAAATTGTGTCCTTCCTTTACCTTTTCAACTATGGGGTGCAAAAATTTTGAAAAAATTATAAAGTAGTACAACTATTAGCGAATATTGATTGAATAATATACGTTCTACAGTTTTAGAGATTTAATAGCACGCTCAGCGATCGTAGAAATTACTTGGTTTTTCAGTGTCATTAGAAACACTATGAAATTAGAAATACAAAGTTGTTCTTGCTACCAATTAATTGAATACAATGTATTCAGACCTATGCGTGACCCGACACACACTTGACCGGTTTTTCTGTTTGTCGTGTTGTGTTGTTTTTTAATATGTAGTCGTGTTGCCTTGTATCGTAGGTGTGTTGACACTGCATTGTAGGTTTTTATGAGTACTAACAGCAACTAGAAGCCTTGAATAAAAGTATATATTATCTTTACGTATGCTATTTAGTGTACGTTGTCTCTGTTGAACCAACAGTCGATTATACGTATCTGTTGGCTCAGGCCGCATCCAGCAATCGACAAAACCCTGAAAACAACAATTAACGAATTACATAAGTATATTCCATTCGATCACCGATCAATCGATTTTGTGACTGCGAATGTACAAACTAAATATCACAACGAAAGAAGTATGTAAGGACCGCGAATGCATCCAGTAAATCCAAACTCCAGAACTAGGTCAGATTATTAAGGAATCGATCAATTTGGAAACAAGATTATATATTATATTTTAGGATTAAAATAACTTGATCTGGCTGGGAATCGAATTCATAAAACCTGGTTTAGGACGCCGGTGTATTAACCACCTCACCAATTGCTAATTGAGAATGAGCTGATTTAATCTCAGCACTATACCCATCACTAACTTTACAGCTTATATATATTTTTTTATTCATACTTATTTTCAGAATGATTGCTTAAAAACTAAATCATCTAATTTTTATATTAGATTCTACTACATTAAATAGGGATCTCCAATTTATGTATACCTTGAGACAATTTTTGTTCATTACAAGATTAAATAGGACATATTGTGTATACATACCTACATATTTCATTTTATTCATGAGATTACGCCGAGCCCTCAAACGTCATTCTAATCTTACACTTTTAACAAAGTATGAGAGTAATTTCATAATATTACTGATATTCTAAACTCACTGAAAAATTCTTAGTATCCTGCTGCACATATTATTTTATGCAAATTCTTTTTAAAGTATCATACATATCAACTAAAATAAAATATCAAAGTTTACTAACCCCAGTTCTCTGTATGATATTGATTCGTTTCAAAAGCTCTTTGTTGACATTCATATTCTCTTCAAGTTGTCGCGCATAACAGTCTAGCCTGCGAGGTTTCAGGTATAGCTCTGGATATAGCTCCGGCGGATGGTCGTCTACTTTTGCTTTGGCCAACATCAGCTATTGTGTTTACATCATATTAATTTCATAAATAAATTAGAATTACACCATTTCAGTGTCACCTGGGCTATTAGATAAAATAGTTTTAAATGTTCTGTACGTAAAGAGGTAAGGACCGCGACGCTTGGCGCTCCGTCCTCTCTGACTACCTCGTTAGGGATACAGCGTGAAGATATGTATGTATGTTCTACACGTCAGTCATTATTAAATAACTAGCTCTTGCCCGCGACTTCGTCCGTGTTTTTTTTTACTAAATTAAATATTTCAGAAAGCTTCGCTGGCGTACGCAGAACAAATCACCAATCACAATCGGATGAATGGTTTAGAAACGCATAGGGGACAAACATACAAACAAAGATTGTATTTTATGTAGAAGTAAATAATTACTCTGCCAGGAACGGTCAGACGTAACTTAGTATAGGTATTACATGTTTTAGTACACAGCAAAATTTTTTGTGGGTATACTAGACCTGTTCGAATTGATTCGAAAAAAGATTTGGTCAAATGATCCAATCAATCATTGATCCATTGATTGTATACAGATACAATCATGATTGTATTTTATACTAAAATTATTCTTTTACAATTTTGATATTTTTCATCGTATATATTATAATGTTGCCGCATTTATAATTATTGTTCGTGTTTTAAAAAATATTGTGCGATTTTTCTGAAAATCACTTTATCACATTAAACGGCGTAAACAGTAAATTAAATATCGACAAGTACAGAGTTCAATCGGTGAAATGATCCAATCGATGAACGATACGTTCGTTCAAATGTGATTTCAATCGATACTTCGAAATGATTGCAATCGAATGATCGAATCAATCACGACCGACACAGGTCTAAATTCATACTGGGAACATATACAGACAGTAGGAACATCATTGACAGTAGACAAGAAAATTTTGAGGATAACCAATTTTGTGTTGTAAATGCAGAAGTGAGAACATTGCATAATTTTTATTTGCCGCTCCAAAACGAGAAATTTTTTTAAAATCGTTTTGAAATTAGATAATAATAAAAGTAACTTAAAAGCAACATTATTGCATTTTGTATCTGACATGTACAACAAATACATTAACTATATAACTGTGGAAATAATACACTCTTGTATTTCAAATCATTTATTGTGTCTTGTTGGTTAGTCAAATTTGCAAATGTAACTATAATATCTATGCACTGTATCCCTAAAGAGTAGACAGAACGGACGGATATACTTTCGTCGCGGAATGTGAATTTTTTTTATATGTATATCAGTTATGACTATTTAATTTAACTTTTTTATTGCAAATTATGAGTGTTACATATTGTAAGCGTTATTTAAGAGAACAATGTAAAAGTAATACCTGTTTTTTATGATTGACCCATTTTTCATAAAAGTCTATAGTGAGTAAAGGGAATCTGGGTGGCTGAAAATAAGAATTAAACATTTTTAATAATTAAGGAATGTAATTATTATGCGTAGTGAACCCTCGGAGCTATATTCGGGAGGGAGACACACGCATTGATTGTCGCGTTTATTTGGCGTAATTAATTCACACATGTAGGTACAAGCAAAATATACAAACATCACGCCATTTTCCATTCGAAGTGGATGGATCGTCAATACGTAACAAGGCCACTTTTAGCCATAAATCTTATGGTTAAATTCTGGCCAAATGCGAGTCGTAGATACTTGCGAAAGTAAGACGTCGTTCTCTCAATAATTGTTACAAACAATCAACCGTAAGACAAAGTTCGTTGTAGAGTTTTATGTATATATATATACATATATATATACATATAAAATACTGCCAACCGCGATACAAAGTTTGTAATGGAGTTTTCATTTTATGTAAAAATGGGTCGTGACAGACAAACGGACGGGCGGACATGGTAGTGATTACGTAGTATATCCGTATCCGTGTCCGCGGTTATCCCAGGAGAAAAAAGATCTGCATTCGTATCCGTCGCGGTTACTTTTTAGCAGATTTTTTATATTAATCTTTAACGGATGTTTTATATTGATGAATTTCATTAAATTGAATTTAAAAAATAGATAGCAATGAAATATAATAACTTCAAATTACTTTTTATTTTTTAATGTTTTGGCACTTTTTATTTTCAAAAATCAAACAAATAATAGCAAGTCGCTCTATTTACATTAAATAGGATTAATTTAATTGTATTCGAACGAACAAACGAAGTACGAAGGTTGAAGTCCGTATCTGTATCCGTATTCGCGGATCTAAACACTAATAATCCGTAGGTATTATTCGTATATTCGTATCCGCGGTTATATATTTTTAACAATCCGGCACATCTCTATTACAAAGTGTTCCTTTTTACAACTTTGGAACGAAACATTCATAATGAACTTGCTAGTAACAGGTGTTAGCCCGTCACTCCTATTCGAGTTCTCTGTAATTCTTAATCGTATCTCTCTGTTGATTTTTACGAGCGAAAAGATGAGTATTTGGATTATTCTAGAGACCCCATAATCCGTTCGGCATTCTTCGCCATATGTCAGCTATTTAGCAACACGAATATTCAAATTAAAAACACTTGTCATTATTATATTGGCTAATTATTAGCTAGAAGCACTATAAGTATTGCAAGGTACAAGATTTGATTTTAATTTCAATAGAAAAGTTACTTTTATCGTAGAATTATATTGTATATTACAGTTTATCAGCTGAGAACGGGCTCTCTAGTTTTAAACAGTAGTGCTCTTCAATTATTTGTTATGATTGGTTTATTCAAAAGAAAAACGGACTGACTTCTGCAATCGAACAATGAATTCAGAGCGCCACACTGACTAGAGGCACAGTTTGCCAGAGCACAAATTCCTTTAAATTTTTCTGATGTCATGATAATTATTTTTATAAACATTTTGAAAAATATTTATAAAAATCTCAATTCTTGAGTATTCTAATATTATATATATTATGTGTGTATGTTCCGTTCTAGTTGTTCCAGCATAAATTCGACAATGATTTATTTTTTTATGTTCCCATATCTGAAATGGCGAAAGCGACCAATACCATAGATTATTAAGTCTATTTCTATGTCTGTACGTGTGTCAAAGTCAATTTAATCTTTTGCATTTACGTGTACTGAGCTCAACGAATAGTATTTCCGAAATCGTTGACTGAGCTGAAGTTTGGTATGGTAAATTGGTAACCCAAGACCAGAAATGAAAAACAAATGCGAAAAAAAAAGTATTTGGGACATTTGTCATTTTAATTATTTTATAATTTAATTAAAAAGCGACCCGCCCCGGCTTCGTTTGGGTGGGAAATTGAATGTTTGCAACGCACCGATTTTTTTTTATTGAGATTGTCATACAAATATACCATTCATTTTAGACTTTTCCGGTAGATTACTTATATCAACATTTTCTTTCATACAAACCTCGCCTGATAGTTACGAATATAACAAGAAAAAGATCAGTCAAATTGCTCTTGCCGTTCTCAAGTGATTCGTATATGCGGCTATGGATTTTTATTTATATAGATTTATTAAATGAAACTTTAATTATTAACTGAAGTTGCTATACGGAATTCGTCGTTAATGCGTGTCGGTCACGCTCTTACACGGTTATTCCAGTTTTGTCGTTTGTTGGTCCGATTGATATGTTAGAATTTACGTCGGTAGGCAGTCCCTGAGTATTTTCGAATTCTCGGACAATAGCATTCTCTAGACAATCAGTAATTGTATGACGCAAGACCTTGTTAGCCCTAAGATAGTAGGTACTAACACCACTACAAACCTTAAGCATTGTCGCCGTCACGAAAAAGTACAAATTATGCAAACAAATATCCAAGCTAATATTCGAGTGTTTGCATACTTTGTTTTGACGTACACGCAGAATGTACGGTGTGTTAGTTCCGTACAAAGATATATTTAGGGATGTTTCCTAAATATTAATAGATAAAGATGAGCACAATAATATAGTTTATTGATGAACTCACTTAATCTAAAATGGTATAGTTTAAATGGTTATGAGCACATGCGACCCGATTGGTGATTGGACTTGTACTGACGTAAGAAATGGTTAAATTGCCGCGTGTCAGCATAAACGCTGACAATTTACAACGTGATGTACGCTGCTAGCATCGTACACATAAACTATTTGATGTAATTAACTAAAGAACTGGGAATAAGAGGGGGCCCAAAGACAGGTGTGAACTACATAAAGAGAAACCAAGGAAGACCAAATCTGAATTATGAAGATCAAATAGCCAGAATGCTAGCTGACGCAAATGTCAGTAATAGTGAAAACCTGTAACTTTTACGGTCTTACGTTCACAGACAAAATAAGCAATGAAAAGATGCGTAATATAGCAAAATCGAATGAAGGTTACTGTATAGGTAAATGAAGACAGGAATGTGTAGATGGTTAAAGCACATACAAAGAATAAGTGTTAAACGATCAACTAAGGAAAAGTATAGAGCGATAGTGAGTGGTACCAGAAAATATGGCACACCAAGGCTGAATTATAAATTTCAAATATATTCGTGAAAGCGTGTGAGGAGAATGACGAGATTTAAGGGAGTCAAAGATGTAAGGACCGTGGCGCTTAGCGCTTGGATATATTATGTATATGTATGTATGTAATATTTTTCATACATATAAAAAAATGTAAGAAAAAGGTTTAAAGGTTTCGAAAAAACACAAGTACAAAATAACTATCTTTTACTAATCAAAACTCAAGTACAAAAATAACTTCATAAATACGATCAAATTATACTTATATTAAATAGAGATACTGAAATCGGTGCCAAGCCTACAAACTAATAGACTTTCTGTTGTTGCACATTGATTTGGCACCGACTTCAATAACTGTCAAATTATATAGTTATTTGTATCGTATTTATAAAGTTATGTTTGTACTTGAGTTTTGATTACTCCTAAAGGATGGTTATTTTTGGTGTTTTTTAGTACTTTTCAGTGTTTTTTTTGAAGTCGGTTTAATTTTTTTCTTAATTTTTTTTTATTTTTCCCTTTTGAGTGACTTGGCCTAAACAAATACGAGTAGATCTACAATTAACTACTTTTCTAATTCTGAACCGAAATGATATACAAAAGAATCATCAATATAAATAATAACTAGTTAGCGTTATTTGATGTATCTTCGAAGTCTAAACTCCAATACCAGTGAAATTTAAATGGGACCACCTCGGAAGCATATCTTTTCAAACAAAAAAAGAACTTTCCAAATCGATCCACAATTGACGAAATTATCGGCAAACATACATAAAAAAATAGAAACAGACGAACATAGAACCTCCTCCTTTTTTTGAAGACAGTTAAAAATTGCAGTATTGCAGTATTTTTGTGTTTGTAGCATAAAATAAAAGTAAAAGATTTTGTTGAGTGTGCACTTGCTTTTTAATAAATTTTCCCAATAATAATGTATGAAACTATGACGTAAGAAAAAACAAAATACGTATGTATTTTTTTTTTAAAGTTTTGTTTTTTGTGTAAGCAAATAACTTCAACCATATTCCAATCAAGATTGAGCATGACACAAGAAAACGATGGGTCTAATGTTGTAAGGCCATTCACCGATAGTGTATCGCTACCAAAAAACTAAAATAGTCGGTATAAATTTCCCACATAGAATTTCCCACGGGCATTGTATTTATTTATCGCTTACAATCTGTGTGCTGTGGTAATTGCCCGTACTAACTTTCAATACCTATTGTAAAATAGTAAATTTTTTTGTGATGAAGATTATTAAAGTAAAGTCATTTATTATTATTTGCTCAAATAAAAGTAAAAAATCCTTTAGATGTGATCCCTATCTTTCAGTTCAACTTCTATGCTGGTTTAGGAGACAGAGAAAAACATAGTGTGCCAGCAGAGATGTGCAAAATAATTTATTAAAAGTATTTAAATATAAAATGCAAATACTTAGTTATTTTTTTATTTCAAATACAAATACAAAATGGTTTTGAATAAAAGTATTTAAATGAAAAATATTCAAATATTATTAAACTTATTTCACTGATTTTAACATTTAGTTTTTTTCGAAGAGTTCATCTTTCATGTTCTATGTGGCCTCTTAATCATTCCACCAAACGAAAATAGACCTGGAAGTGTTTCCAGGTCTATTGTAGTCACAGATTTATATTGTAGTATTAACGTTATTGACATTGGTAATGGGACAGAAACAGTTTGACTTGCAATGATTATTGGGATTATTGTTGGCAACATTTAGGATGGGTGCGTTCTTAAATAAAGTAATTATGAATTTAAGAATGATTAATACGAAATACGATTTAAAAAAATTTACAAAACCAATTTGCATTTCACTAATACTAAATATTTGATTATTTCAAATAAAATTTAAAATCCATTTTGCAAAAAATTATTTCAAATGCAAAATAAAAATAGGTATTTTGCATTTTGTATTTGCATTTTAAATAGATGTATCACATCTCTGTGTGCCAGCCACAAACACAAATGTCTATGGTGCTTGTTGCTTATCTTTCCCCGCAGGTAAAGAAGTGGGTAAAGGACATGATTCAGTGTAAGGTACTTGTGCAACTGATGGTCTATGAATCGGTCATTATTTAATTTTGCTTTAATATCTGTAAGCCTAAATAATACTTATTGCTAAAAGAGGCCTCAAAGTCTGACTTCGTTGCGCTTCTACACTATCTGCCCGAAAGAGGAATGGGATGAAGACATTTGTTTTTATCATAAGAGGAATATCTTATACTGTATTTAATATTTTTGATTTAGAATTGAAAATCACTAACCACTTTAAATTCCCTTGGCCGCCTGACCCTAGGGGGTCGCGGCTTCTCGGGCTCCGGCGGAGGCGTTTGCAACATTGGTGCATTAAAATAAGCATCACACAAACGCTCTCGCAGTGGGTTCATTACACAAATCGTTTTCTATTAATAAAATATCCTACAAACAGATATAGTATTATTAGTAAAGATATAACGCAAATGTAAAATGGTTTAACAAGTTTAATAAAATTAAATGGCCGATGTTGGACATTAATTCGCAATTTCTAGAAGAGATTTTGGTAACGTAAGATTACAAATTCCTCTATGAAGTGTGAACAAAATCTGTTCTCAAATTGTTATTCCATTTGAATTTCGAAGCTGTGATTAGTCAAGAGTAGTTATAAATTCTCTTACCATTTTGAATAATTTAAAGATATCGTTAAATATATAAATCCAATTTCAGTGGTAATTGCTTCAAATTCTGCTTAAGTTATTATTGTAACGTAATGTAATACGTTTCACTTAAAAATTTTAGTAAATTATTACTATAAAATAATCTTAACCTAAGTAACGTTTACTCTATTAGAACCTAGACACCACTGTTTTATTTTTTGTCGTTTTTTGTCTAATTTTTTGACGCTAAAATGCCAAAGTTTTCTTCTTTTTCTTCGAGGATGTGAAGTTTGTAATAAATATTCAAAGTAATGGATTTAGTAAAACAAAATTATTTATAAATATAAAGAAAACGTATATTTTTTGATATATGTATAAATATAGTTAATACCAACGTACTTATTAACACTAGAGTTGGTCAGCACACACTTTAAAAATAACTATCTTTCTTTCTTTCTTAGGGGCTCTATTTGGAAACGTGCTAACACACTGCTAGTACAGTGTGTTTTTGCACGTTTACGCGAAGCTGGAGAAACTGTGTTGGAGAAATGGGGATGCACCCGTTGAGCGTTGAATGCACGGTGCATGTTGCACGCCACTTGCATACACTGTGTAAGTATGCACGAGGCGACGACTCGCGAGTGGCGAGGATGCGTACATGAGGCGAGGACTCGCTAGTGGTGAGCACAGTCAAAATAGGAAAATGAATTGTATACGTCCCCTCGCTCGCACGCAACAAGTACGAAAGAAATTTATGTATTATCTCAGTATACCTACATTCACCAGTTTAAATTATCTAATCGTACGAATTTAAACATAATGTCATTAGCCATAGATAATAAAACTTTGAATAATCACTCAACTCGCGCCTCACTCATCGCGGTTCGCGGCCGGTTCAATTGTGTAACTGTGCTAGTGTGCTACCACAGTTTTATTCTACGAGGCTCTCACTCTTTTCCAAAACTGTGCTGGCATAATTGTGCTCACTCGCGTGCTGTTTACCCAACGCTAATTAACACTATAAACCTAAAAGTGAAATTAGGTCGGAACGCCTAGCATCGCGTCCTGAAGTATACTTCTGTCCTCCTCAAATCTCAGTATTTACCTTTACCATTTACGCCGAGGTAATTGGTAGAACTATTTTCCCGTGGGTGTCGTGTAAGAAAAAGAGGTGGTCAAATTACTTCGCGAAACTTAATATAAGGTGGTGAAAGCAATTTCTACTTCTATTTGCCTTGTACAACACCACAGGAAGATATAGGAGTGTTCTCTTCCCGATTACCATAGTATGTATGTTGTCAAGCTATTACTAAGTAACATGTTCTTACATAACGTAAATATATCTTAACTCTCAAGTTATTAACATTTCCTACGGATATATTCCGTATCAATACCTTAGGGTTAGGTTGACGAATATGTATGAATATTAAGTGTATATATACTGTATATGTATTTATAAAGAGTGTACGTACTCGTATACTGTTAAGGGTACGAGGCCACGACATGAACAATCCCGAAGGGGTATGTAATATAATAAAAATACAATTAAAATTATGCGGTACAGCTCCAGGCAAGACCACTGCGCGTGCTGGGCTCTTTATAATTACGGCAGGGTAACAAACGTGACGGGAACTGCGCCGACATCGACCGCGATACGTGGCGCTAATAAACAAAGTTGTACAAATAAGAGAGGCTAAATATTTTAATGTCCGTTAGTCTTCAGGGCGGTGGAATTCGGAGGTAGCTTCCGGCGCCGTAAAGCCACGAAACGGAAGATAGATGTGGATCTATCTTCTTTTTCAGACTGGAAGAGGTTAGGAAGGTGATAGCTGCCCATCACCTTCCTAACCTCTTTCAGTCGGCGAACACAACGTAACATGTAAACACGACACGGAAGAATTTCTTTTAGCTTCAAAACAAATAAAATAATTGAGATTTGCAACCAATATTCCATAAACTTTCCCTTTTTCTTATCACAAAGCCACCGACGCATTTTTAGACTTCTCCATTACAACTTCAACTCACACACTAAATTACCCACATACCAAAAAGAAATAAACTAAACCGACGCTGACGGGACAACTATCGCCATCTCTCGGTATCAAGAGACAATAGAAACAACAATATGTTTTATTCCTAACAAAAATATTATAAGAAGGTTTTATTTATTAATAAAAAAAATATCAAAGAGAATTAATCAGCGCTTTCTTTGCGATTTTCAAAATTATGTGACATTCCAAGTCAAATTAAAATTATACATTATTAATTGTTATTATTTGATTAATATTTATTACAGAAAAGTAAAAAACAACAACCATGAGAAGCAGTGGTTTGGTATTATTTTTGTGCGCCGGCCTGTTGCTCGTAAGATAATAATTTCGTACTACAAATTCATCATCATTTTTTTATCATCTTTTCTATTTACCATCGTTATTTCAAGTTTAGAATGTTCTAAGACTGTAACAGACAAGAGTTCGTGTATTGAAATATCGCATTATTTACGTCTTTAACACAATTAAAAATCTCCGAGTGGTAGCGATGTGACTATCGACTATTATCTAAAAATTTGCAGACGGCGACAGCCACGCGATCATTGCGCGACCGGTAACTAATTGTAATAAAAAATTGATATCATGTATGACTAATTGCGTATCTATTGTGCCATGACCGTAAAATGCACTTTTCACGGTAAATATAGCGTCACTATTTGTAACAACATCATTGGCGCCACTATACAAATTACATTACACATATACAAATTCTATACAAATTCTCGTTTTGCCATCAGATATCGCATTTGGCTGTCGTATGCTGATTGTAAGTTAATAAGCGTGCCGGAGTGCCAAAGAAAGTGCGCTAAGGCCGAGAGTGTAATTTATAATGAGTACATATTGTATGTGGTTTGATAAAATGTAGGACTGTTTATTAAAAATTAAAATAGAGGTTCATTGTGATTTTAAGTTCAGAGTCGGACTCTTGATCTCTCTTTAAGCATTCTAAGGCTATCATTGAACATGATAGAGTCCTGTATGGTCCACGCTGTCGTATACGAGGGTGCTAGGGGATCGCTCTGATCTCTGAAAATGCTTCAGTGTAGCGTTAGAGGAGCTCCGGTGCTTTCCATAGAAGATGCTGGAGCTCCTCGGTATGTACTGAGGACAACCACCGCAGGAATATATGTGTGTTAAAATTCCAAATAACTTAGTTTCACCTCTCAGGGGTTGAATACATTTTGAAGGTGGGTTACCAAACAAAAAGATCTTATTTACTTTAGGATACAGATGTGATTTATGTATATACTATAAAGTATAATGTTCACATGGAAAACTCAACCTATACAGACGAAATATCGGACCATCTTATTCACCACTGGTCAGTTTATTTACACTAACAAATATCAACTCTCGCTCGCATTAAGCAGTACATAACCAATGCTGGACCTGTGTGTATATCTCTGTATATTCAGATATTTAAATATTGATATAATGGCTCATTGTTCTACTCGGTGGTGTGATAAAAACAGCAAAGAATCAAACTATAAAACAGAAAATACAGTAATCGCAACAGTTTTCGGCGTAAATTGTTTTCATACAAAATAAATGACATTGCCATTCTATAGACTGAGTGCCCCGTGAATGTTCAAATGATGTAAATTGCGTTTTCCAATAGTTACTATGCTATACAATGTACGCACTTATAATTACAGAGTGGTGGCGCTATACTGGGTGCGTCGGCAACATGGAATCTGCTGCGTATGTCGTATTATTTCTGGACGACGGATCTAGGCGTGGAGCTCGGCGCCGGCGTGCTGTTCGTGAGCGGCGCCCTGCTGTGCCTGCCCGCCTGCTGGCTGTCCACCCTCGTACCGTACCACCCTAAGTCAGCGCCGCTGATTACTACGGCATGTATATTCATTTCTCTAGTAGGATACCTGTCTAGGCCGCATCCTGCGAGGTTAGCCTCCGCTGGTGAAATTTTTAGGTTGCCGACGATTGAGTTGGGTTTGAAAAAAAGTTTATATGATTTCTCGCATACGTCTACAGATCTATCAAATGACGTCACTAATATTCAATGGTCTGGTAAGCCTAGCTTGGAGAGGAGAGAAGAAGAACTGATTTCTGTTGAGGTCCATATGTAATTCCGACAAATAGTAGCTTGGTAACTTGAAGGTGATCTAAAATGATATACCTATGGATACTTATGTCACGTAAAAACTGCTAACGTTCAGAACAATTACTTCAAAAAAAGTTAAATTTTCTTATTTATTTACAGTTGATGTGTCTCCTGTTATCTTCAATGGTTATGTTAGCCATTGGACTGGCGTCCATCACGTCTCTCTCACGCGTGTTACGTGAGCGGAATGCACTCAATAGTAGCATGTTACACGCAATGACTTACGACAATTTCGATCCAGCCGTTAGGAGCTCTTTCGCTGCCATGCAGTTGGAGGTGATATCAGCATTTTAACATATTGTTTACTAATAAGATCTCGCGTTCACTAGTCCGCCTGGCTCCGACAGCCAGACTACTGCAACAAGACCAACATTGAAATATCTGGCCTCCAAGATCTGGACACACAGATACAGTGTGATATAATAGATTTAGTTATGGAAGTCGACCTAGTTAGCGAGTGCTAGCTCTAATATTGACAGAAATACACATACTTTATTTTAAACTAATTAGAGGCCACACAAAGTAGAATTTCGCTTAGTCTTATTTCTCGCATTATTTTTATCAAACAATAAGAAAAGGAATATGCGAGTACTTTCATGGCCTTTTTTAAATAATAGATAATACTGCGGGGCTATTCACAAACGTTGGATACTCAATTTTCCGTATCCGACAGGAAACTTTTCGATGATTTTGTCTATACGCAATTCACAAATCTGAAATCGTATTATATTTATATATTATATTATATACAGTCGTATTCACAAATCCAAGCCGTCGGATTGAATTTATGCTTTCCGGCCGAAAGGCCGATGCCTTTCCGCCACGGAAAGTTTCCGACGTTTGTGAATAACTCCCCTGGTAGGTAGTTGATAAACGTTGCCCTTTAATAAAGAGTTTGCTGTACTTTACAATGTAGAAAGAATGAGTGAAGACTGACTGATGAAGAAAATAAAAAGACCGATTTGTAATAATCGAAGTCTCCAAATACCAAGATTTATTTATGAAGATCCCGTTGCCCAATGTTATCTATAAGTCATAAATATTAGGTGATATAAGTAAGGAAAGTTATTGACTTGTAAGAAAGTAAAAGAAGACAGTAATGCTTGAGGATTCTTCCCGCGTTTACGCCTCTTGAAACTTAGCTACCTTAACTATAGTAGGAATTAATGTTTTAATTGTTACCAGTTGAAATGCTGTGGCGTGACGTCACACAACGACTGGTTCCTACATAGACGTACTCTGCCTCCTTCTTGTTGCGGACGAGTGTGGAACGGAAAGGTACACTCTTATTCAATTATATTGTAATGATATATATATATACGATTAACTACACTTCAAGACAAGGCTTAGTTTTGAAGCAGACAATTATAGTCATTAAAAATTACCTTAATAGGGGGTGCAATTTATAGAGCACTACTTATAAAAAAGAGTACTTTGTTTGCGCATCCATATCAAATATCTGTGCTTCGGAAATCACATAGGTCTAGCGATATATTTGGAAATGTTAGCCGTATTTAACAATTATAGCTAAAGAGCGGTAGTCGTTAAGGCAGTTTCGAGGCTTTAAAGATTCGAAAATTGAATAGTAATGAGACATAAATAATTAAATTTATAGTCATACGTAGTAAGGGGGTATACATAAGCAAAATAACAAGGGAGTAAATAGTAGATTGTATAACAAGGGAATAAAATAATATTTTTCGGCGAGGCGCTATTTTATAGAGCGGAGCGAATAATTCTAGAGTAGAATTCCAAGTGCAGCAAATGATTCTAAAGTAGAATCCTGAGCGCAGCGAGAGATTCAGTGTACGTCGCCCGATATGAAAAATTGATTTTAGGTAGGTAGTAACCTACTAAGTTTTACATTTTTAATTTCATTTTTCTGGGGCACGGTTACCACCGCCCCGCCAGTAATATTTTTCCATAGAATATTTTATCAGAACATTAAAAATAAATGTTCTTTATTCACACTGATTTTCGCCCTCTGTGAAAGAGAAAAGTCCTATTTTGGTCCCAGTTATCGAAGAACTAATCTTCGTTCTTCGAATAGATGGAATGAATAATAATATTTATACGGTGAGGTGCTATTTTGAGTCCAGAGCGGAGCGAAGAATACTAGAGCAGAATCCCGAGCGCAGCGAGGTATTCAGTGTACGTCGCCCGAGGTAAAAAAATAATTTTTCATTCTATCTGTTCGAAAAACAATGATAGGTTCTTCGATAAGTGCAACCAAAATGAGTCTTTTCTATTAAAGATATTCATAAAGAGAAGAAATGAGTTAAGATGACGGATTCATCTTTAATGTTCTGCGACCAAAGAGGTCGAATTAATATATTGTAAGAAGAATTTTACTGACTGATGATTAACCTGGGCGGTAATAGGCGCGTGACAAAAAATAGAATTTAAAAATACACAATTCCTTGGTACTTACGAATAAGTATTCGAAGGATTGTATAGAGCACTACTTCGCACTAAAAGTAAGCGAAGAATTCTAAAGTGGAATCCCTCGCTGTGCTCAGGATTCTAAGTGTTATAGATTTTCAGAAATGTTGTTTAATTTACCATTTTATAAATATTGTACGGAACCTTTTGTACGAGAGTCGAACTCGCTTTTAACTGATATTTCATTGCTAATTTCACATATATTCTAGTGTTTTTTTAAGATTTTTCTTTGTTGAAGTATGTTTCGAAAGCTAGTAAAAGATCCTTAGCAATGAGATCGCTAAAATTGCATTGATTTCATTGTTCTTTATAGTTCAATAAAAAATAAAAGTAGCATTGTACAAGGCATATAAGGTGTACCTTTTATTCAATTAAACAAATTTAAAAACTGTTTCAGAGATCACCGGACCAATGTGAAATCCCAAGTCACGTAATAGGCTGCCTGCGACCAGCGCTCTTGGAGCTACGGAGTTTCGTGAATTCGCTATCCGCTCTCGCTTTATCTATGATCCTGATTATGGCAAGTGTAATTGTATTTTAATTTTACCATCACTGAAGTTTAGCAATATTGTATGCAATATTGCATAAGCAATATTGTATACAATATGCAATATTGTATAAGCAATATTGTATAAGCAATAATGACATCTGAGCATATCCATGGTTTCTAAGGCTGTTAGTTCCGGTTGTCACTAAATGGCGGAAATTTGTAACAACGACCACTTGCTAAGTCTGAAATCATTCTTCGGTGTGTTAAGTAGGGGATTCCGAAGTTCCTCGATAGTCCCTCGATAACTCGCCGAGGACTACCATCGCAGAAGTTTTAGTGATTAAAAGCCCCACATAACACTGTCTCACCTCCGGTAGCTGAGTATTTTTTAAGTTTCTCCCTCTCACCAAAACAATTAGACAAACAAAAATTTCATTATTATACAAAGCGTTCTACACGTTATTTTTTTATTTACTTTATTAGGAAACTCCACAGCTACAGGGCGTTTTTATAATTTATCGTTGAACGTTTTTAACGTCACGATATTACCGTCCACGATACAATAGGTAAACAAAATGCTTCCCTATTGTGTCGTCAAAAAAGACGCCTTTCCAACGTTAACGGCATGACGTTATTGTCGACGGAAATTTAAAAGCGTCTTAATACAACTGCATACATTTTACTTTCCTATTGTATCGTGGACGGTAAAATTATGGCGATAAAATCGTCCAAGGGAAAATTATGAAAGCAATTATACAAATGAAAATAATATTTAAAATTTAAGTTGCTAATTATGAAGATAGAGAAATTACAAACCATTTATACAATACGAGAGGGTATGGAATAATTATTATTGTTTCTGCGTATGAAACTATGTATTATGTACATATGAATGTAGGTATGTGTGTACATTTGTGTCAGCATGTGCGTGGCAGTGTGTTTACATGTATGAGTGAAAATATGTGTGTGTATGTATTTATGTTTGAAAATATTATTAACTAGTAACTACTACATTTGTCAATATGCGAATGATATAAAATAGGTTTTCTAAACTTCAGCTCTAGACATCTATAAAACCTAGGACTTTTATTGTATTTTTCTGTAAACTTTACATTGCCTGAATTTTTTTAAATCGTAGGTCCAGTAGTTTCATAAATAAGGAAAGGAGAATGGACGAGTTGAGTTCGACTATTTGATTTGCGCTTTCTTTAAGTCATCTATAGTGTTTTAAAATGTTAATATATCGGTTAATGTATTATAATAGTAATAATAATAATAATAATACTCCAGACAATTACACAGACTGTGTGACCCCAAACTAAGCAGTAAGCTTGTACTATGGGTACCACACAACGAACTTTAGGGGAGTTCCCAGTAACACTCTCGACTCTAAGCCAGTTTAAAAAAGGACCTAAATTGACCTGACCGGGGATCGAACCCGGGACCCTAGCTTGGAAAGAAGATGCATATGCCACTGCGCCAACGGGCCAGTCGTATTATGCTTTATGATTGTACATCGCATAATTTCTAAAAAATCGACTGCGACAGATAAACGTATGAGCAGTCATAAGAGAGTTCAATTTTCCTCATAAGGTATGGAACCACGAAAAAGGTCTGAAACCTTGAGGCATGGAATTTATTAGCTACCTGCAATAATCTACACTAGATACGATCAATCTCTTGATCGCATTCGTGACGAGGACAGAAATGGAGCCCATATAAGCTGTTGAAGTGACCTTTTTAACTGTGATGGTTTATAAAACCTTGAAATCTATATAAATAAAAACCAATTGCCACATGTATGACGGAGCATCACTTGAAAACGTCTCGATCGATTTGCCCGATTTCATTTTTGCTGTATACGTAATTGTCAAGACAAGGTTTGTGAAAGAAAATTTTTGGAAAATCAATGGAAAAAGTCGGAAATTTGGATGGTATTGTCGTATGAAAATCTCAATAAAAAAATTCGGTGTGTTGTGAATATTCAACATCCCACCCGGGCGAAGTAATAAATAAAATTAATTCGTTCAGACAATCACACCAATTTTATGACTCTAAATTAAGCAGTAGGTCTATCGACGTGTACTACAAAGCGAACCAAGATTAACACCCATCCTAAAGCGATTCAGACAAGTTCGTTTCCTAAAGAAGTATAACCTTTATTGTTGCAGGCAGTAACACTCTTCGCGGCTGCGTACACTCTAGTTATTGGTGTCGTCGAGAACTATGAAATGACATCATACAAGCCACAGCCACTACGCATCGCATGTCTTACATCCCACACACCTTTCGTTCCACTGACTCAACCTGTTGCTATTCCTAATGCCCCTATCACTAATCAACCTCAATTGTAGACACTGATGAAGATTTCAACCAATCATTCGAACTGCACCACCTCTTCTTGAATAGTTGATATTTATTACATGGACTTTTATATAACTCGCATTACTCTCATATACCTACATATGCTCTCATTTCACAATTTCATATCGATACGGAACACCTTGCTCGTGAACGGACGAGTGGACCATTCGATTTCACGTAAGGTTTGGTCACAAATACTTGACAATTCGTTGACTGCACTGCGTGCGGACCTGGTGGTAACCGAGCGTTGTGACCTTTAACCTCCGGCAAGCTTAGGGGAGATTGGCGTAGTTAATTAGTAATTTACATCTGTATAAATCGAAAACGTTATTCAAATTTCTAATTACTATTGTACTTTCTATAATGTTTAAAACGTATGTGTTTCAGTTGATCTAAGGTGAAAGATAAAGTTGTTAGTAATCCATCTTCTAGTTTCGCTATAGTTGGGTAAATAAATAATTATAAACGTAATATAACTGAATAATAGTGTTGTAGTAACTTTTTGAATGATTTCAACATGAGTAATCCTTACTAAATCGTTGTAAACTCTATATTTGATGAATCTGTATTGCGTGCTATGCGTTGTTGATATTTCCGATAAAAGATTTAAATTCATTTAAATCTGTAGGTATTTACATATTATAATTCTTCTCCTTGATAGATAACATTTAAGTAATGTAATTTTATGAAATTGTTAATTCAAAAGGTCTCCTATTAGAAGTTTTTATTCTCCCTAGACTATTTCATATAACTTAAATGATTTAGGTGTCTTTTGTATTTCATTTCCGAATTGTGACCACACTCTTTCGAGAATTTGAATTTAGTTACCTAATCGTTTTGTATTAGACAGGTGTCTATTAATATTTTTTTTCAATATATATAGTTTACATATGAAGTCACAGAAATTGCCTGTTTATCTTGAATTAAAAATATCTATAACCAAACGCCTTTTATTCGGTTGCTTTTACGACTATTTAGACGTTCAATCTTACATAAGGTCAGTGCATGATCTGGTCTGAATTAATGTCAGATTTATCATATATGCGCGGATTGACGGATGGATTACATTGATTGTAAAATATCCGAATAATATTATTTGCGGCCCCGATCTCAGATTGACAACAGATTGTCTATGTAATTGTAATTCATCAATATCATATTAGTCACTCGCATACCTATGGCATTATTTTCATTTGATAATAAAATTTACGTAATCGTTATCTTCTCTACGCACCGTGAAGAGTTTTTTAGTCGGTATGAACGTTCACGATTAAAACTTAAGTACCTGGGGCGACCGAGCTTCGCTTAATGTCTTTCCAGTTTATTTTATAGTGCCGCCTGTTGCTTCTGAATACCTAACTAATATTAATACATATGTAACTAATTAATCTGTGCTGATACCATGTGAGATGGCGTTAGAATTTTATTCCAAAAAAAGACTTTTTTTTTTTGTGTAAAAACGAGCTTTTTCAGAGATAACGCCTATTCAAACAAAAATAAAACATTATTAAGTACAGAATTTCATCCCAATCGTTTTAAATGTTTCCGAAAAATAGGAATATAGAAAGTTATTCTGCGGTCGTTTAGCATGTAAGCGAAAATAACCCATATCTCAAAAACTACCGAATAAATAGAATATTATTATTTTAATCAATGTTTAAATTCCACTAGGTACTAATTTTCCACTCCATACTTGAAAAGTTAGAGGGGAGCACACCCTAGGCATCTAGAAGCGCAAATCTCACTAGATATTGACGTAAATAAAAAGCATACCTTGAAACATCTATATCATGTTTAAAGATCTATCTAAAGATATCTCACAAGCATCTCTCATGTATCAAGTATGTATGGAATGCCACCCCTAATTTTATTACACTGTTGTTTAGAAATTTATAGAATACATTTTCCAGTCTTTCATCTACGTATGAAGTGCCAATAGTCTAAAATGGCTTTGACATACGCACAGACAGATACACAGACGGACAGAACGAAATCATAAGTTTCGTTTTTTTTTTGCCATTTGGCTACAGAACGTTTAAAAGGGATTTATATTCATCTTTATTGTAGCCATAGCGGTGGTTACTACTGTTATCTTGTATTGCCAGATACAAGTTTTTTTAATATTCATTACATCGGAATATGTTTTACCTATATAGCTGCTCGATAAGATCTACCTCATTTGATAGTGTTAATTCCTCAAAGCGCCTCAGATAAATCTCGATCCAAAATTACGGATTTAATTGAAGCTGGATTGATTCCCTAATGGTTACTTACATGTTTTTTAATAGGTATGTCCACAGTAAAAAAGAGATGTATTACCATCTAGTGACAGTATAAAATGGGTAAAGTTTCAGACACAATAAAACAAATTCTGAGGATGTCTTTTTAATTTTAATTTTTTGAACACAATACAACATGCAAGCATCAAAATGCTTTATGAAAATTAAGAAACAATCATATCATTCTTCCATATTTGGTACCTATTTTTGGTTACTTTGAAATTATACAAGAAAACGATCTATACATAAAGACAAACAAAAACTATAATATATTATGAAAAATTCCGTAAATGAGGATGCGAGAGCGCGGTCGTTCCGCGGCCGACACTACGCTACCATTTACAGGAGGGCTAATACTAGTATTACGTAATGTTTATAATTGAATAAGCCGTCGAGCCGCGGCCCCGCGCCCGCGCGCCCGCGCGCCTCACTAAGTACGGCCGGCGCCCCCGACGCGCCGCGTTCACAGCGCTTCGCTAGCACAGTATGCATTGAGCGATACTATACATTATATTCACAACAATAGCTAAATAGTACCGTTATAAGTCTAGGATAATAGTTGAAGCAATCGTATTGTTAAATTTAGAATTTGAGGATTATCATAAGGACCGTAGCGGTGAGAACGCGTCGAGGGTCGAGGACGCACGCGAGTTACAGTCGATCCGCGGCGAGAACTTTGGGCCCGGTACAAGATCGCGTTTAGGCAGGACTTGGAGTTAGTCGTCGTTCGTGTTCACTTATAATCACAACCTTGCACCGGGTCATAAGCACGGTATGTGCTGCCTTTGCGCGACAATGCGCAGTTTTAAGCGAAGGTGATTATGAAACTTCTAACTATTACAACAAACGTAGCTTGTCGCGCAAATTCGGCGCACAGTGTACGTCACTCGGCGCCGGAACCGCTCCGCCCTCGCCGGTGCCGACCCGCGCCCGCGCCCGCGCCCGCGCCCGCGCCCGCGCCCCCGCCGGCGCCCCGGGTCCCGCGGGGTCCCGCGGGAGCGCGCAGCGACCGTGCACATTACAATTACATCATTTATAATAATAGAAAGGCAATCGATCGAAATTTGCGGCACACCGTTCTATAACCCTAACTACTCGATAACACTATATAATATTGCTATAACGAAGATAAAATACTTTGATATAATCGACAGCACGCGACCCTTTCGTATAATAAATACAGTTCATTTCGTAGATATATCACATGCGGCGGTTCCGAGCGTCTCGCGGCGGGCGCGACTCGCCGCTGGTTAAGGCCGCGTCCGTGGCGCGCCCGCCCGTCGGTTAACATTAGGTCTATCTAGGATACATGTGCGCGCGCGCCCGCCCGGCGCCGCTCAGGGCGGCTCTAGCGCCGCGCGCCGCGGTGCTTGCGGTGCGCCGCGCTCGCGCCGCCCCAGCCGCCCCACCACGCCGCCGCCAGCGCCAGCGCCGCCGCCACGCCGCGCCGCGCTCTGGCACACACCACACGCGACCGTCGCCTCACTTCACTCACTTCACCCCGCTTCATCCCCACCTCACCCCACCTCACCTCCTTGTCGCCTGACCCACTTTGGGCGCCAGCGTTTTGTTGGCGACGAGGAATATTGCACGGTTTCAGTAGCACAAGTAACCTGCGCGACGGTCGCCTCATCATCTTGTCGCTTGCCCCATTGTGGGCGCCAACGTTTTGTTGGCGACAAGGAACGTTGCACGATATAAGTAGCTCAAGTAAACAAACATACATACGTTAGCATTAGCATACTGCAAATCTGTCTAAATTGAATCTTGTGATAGTCTGTGCAGATTTCAGGGGATGTTGGTCCGAACTACATACTACCCTAGGGCTAAATGGAAGACTATGATTGATAACAAAAATAATTATGGAATACAAGTTTATGAGCAACTAAGGACCTATTTGCATGCTTTTCGAAGCGTGGAATGACAAATGCTAAAAAAATGTCACGATGCCTGATGGATGGATAAAATGATACAACATGCAACGTAACATGATATTCAAAATGAAGTAAGTTATCATTTTAACCTTAAAATGACCACATCTCATACTAATATTTTGATAAAATTCTAGGTCCCATGTTTAAAGGTTAAAACGAGAACGTTAGCGTATAAACAAACATGTGTTAATAGAGCAAATGTATGAATGAATAAGAAGAGTGAGGGTGGTTACCGATGCACACAACACGCGATATTGCTCACCAAAGTAGCACACTGCCCGCCCTGCAACAAGCGGAAACGAGCCTTCACACGCTGACCTTTAGAAGCGAACGGATTAGTCGCCCAAGCGTCTGGTAGTCACAACACAGTCACTGACATCACACGACTTAGGTTCGTCCAAGGGTCACAGTCACAGTAAGCAAAAATGTCGGAGTTATTAAAGCCAGCCAGATGACCACGAAAATAAAAAGCGTTAGTATTCGTTGGCAATCCATGCTTAATTGAATATTGGATCTGCATAGGAACCTGAAAGATTTGATGATTAGAACTCGAGTCTATTCTTTAAAAAAATTATATTAATATAATTAGATATAATATTAATACTTTACGGAAAATTTTTGTTGTTAATGTGTTGTATATATTGTATTTGTACCTTTGGCAGTTGGATAATAGGTATTATTTTAGTGAATGTCAAACAAGGTACAGAACTGTAAATTGTTATCGATCACTATTTTGATAATAACTATCTATGCGGATTGCAACAGTATTAATAAACGCAACGATAAAATGGAAATATCATCAATCGGCACCATCATTAATTTATTCCGAGTTGTTCGTTTCAGTGCAGGCATCTTTCGATCTAGTAAGACCAATTTGATTTAAAAAATATTTTGTGACGGAAGTTTGATTTTGTTTGGACAAAAATATTATGAAGACTATATCAGGTTTTTAGGACAGAATAGACCTCGAGATTACCATCGCGTGCCCGTCATCTTGTAAGAACTCTATGAATATAAATGATTCGTGTTCCGTTTATTTTCGTGGTCGAGTGCCTGATGAGGTCGGCAGGCGCACGCACCTGGCAGCCGGGGCAATGCGGCGGCGCGCAGCCCGCTAGCTCCAGCCGGTGCGCGCGCCACGAGTCTGCGCCCCCCGCCCCCACCCCCGCCCCCGCCCCCGCCCCCGCCCCCGCCCCCGCCAGGCCCAGCTCGCAGCACCCCCCGCCCGCCTCTTCACACTCCGGCTCCCAGCAGTCCACCTCGCCCAACTGAAACCATCACAAGTGCCTAATCAGGACTAACGAAATGCAAAGAGTGTTAAACATTTGTCTATGGTAAAGTAGAGAGAGAACGATTCCCAAATCTCATTATTTTTTTAAATATTGTCGTTGAAGTATTTGAATTTCATAAGTCTTTCGCATTTATCCTCACGAGTCTTCCGTTCTTCTTTTTCTTCATTTTTACTACAAAATTTTTATCCAACCCTGCCTAGATCCATCAGCACCGCATGGGGTCTACGGAAACGAATCCATCCGCACCTAACCATGTGTACCGTAGAAATACTCACGAGACACTCGCAGACCTGGCACTGGTAGAGCCAACGCTCGCCGGAGCGAAAGGTGACGTGGTGCATCTCTTGGTGGCGGCAGTGGTAGCGCGGCTCACAGTGCGGGCAGCACGCCGCCGGCGCCAGCATCAGCGACATTTGCGAGCCCTGTAGCTGTTGGCGAAACAATGTACGCTGCTGACTGCGACTTCACAAATAGGAAATGAGGAAACCAGAGTTGTCCTCGTTTATTATAAAAAAAATTGTAACGCTACGCTGGTCTCGGAGAAAAATAAAATCGGTCAGGTGCGTGTCGGATACGCATTTACTAAGGGCTCCGCAATTTAGTTGAACAACGCAATCAGAAAGACCAAAAACACATCCTTTATTTTACCGTTTTAAGATTGGGAGCATAAATCCCTTTTTAGCAGGTGCCTAAAGAAGTCCTGTTTAAAAGTTAAAATTTCTAGACACAGCGGTTTAAGTCGTGCATTGATATCTCAGTCAGTGAGTCGGTTTTCTCTTTTATGTACTAGAAGATACGTACGTATTGTAATACGAGACACATAGACAGATTTTTATTTCCTTCTCAGAATAGGATGGAATGAAACATTATATCGAATATGGTTATAATTACATGTGGTACTCAGAGACAGAGTACCTGTATTATACCTATATTGAGCTGTAATACATATGTACAACACCTACAAAACATAAAGTGTGTAGACAAGTAACCCGTTATAGTGTGTTCATACGTGTATTGTGTAGTGAAGTAAAAAGCGGGTATTATTGTAACATGACAAGTGTTACCGCGGCCGTGCCGTTCCCGGCGCCGTCGCCGTCGCCGTCGCAGGCGCAGGCGGCGGGCGCGCAGGCCGCCACGCCGGCCGCGCATTCGCACACGCGGCAGCCGCCCGCCTCCGCCCAGCGGGCACCGTCCGCCATAATCTCACCTTGCCAGGAACAGCCTGCAGCAGAATACGAGCGTTTCGCTACATTTTTTTTATGGCGGAGGGGGCAAACGAGCAAGCGAGTCACCTTTGGAAAGTGATCACCGCCGCCCATGGACACTCAACGTCCCAGGAATCACGGGTACGTTGCCGGCCATTAAGGAAAGAGTAGGCTCGTTTCTTGAAGGTCCCTAAGTCGTAACGGTCCGGGAATGCCGCCGCTATAAGCTGGTTCCATAAATTTTGTCCTCAGTTAGTCTGTTTGTTATGTTAATAGTCCATTAGTTGGGGTGTGGTAAAACCTTGTACGGGGTTCGTCTGGATAACTACCGCTATCTTACTTCCTAATCCTATTACCAAACAGCAGTGCGTGCACTGCTATATTCTAGTGTGGAAATTCAAAGAGTTGCTGAAATTTCGACACGAGAGGAATAACATCTAAGTCCTCGGGGTTACCAACGCATTTGTTTTATTAACCGTAACGTTAAAACGTCTATGGACCACTATCCATTTACTATCAGGTGGGCTGTTTGCTCGTGTGTTTTCCCCATAGCATAGATTAATTAGATACTAGCTTAAGCAAGTAGTTTAAAGAAATCTTTAAAACAACTATACGATAGTGACAATACTAACAACAATGGCCTCCAGTAAATATTTAAACACTAGGCTTACGTTTAGATGATTCTTCGTGGAAGTATTACTTCATCAAAAATGTAACTATGGCAGTAAAAAAAGCCTTTCCGAACGCAGAAAACTTACTTCTACTGTGAAAATCTGAACTAGATCCAGTTGACGCTTCTATTTAGTAACGTCAACTGGTCGGAGGTACTCGAATTTTAAAATATTGCCAAAACACAAATTGCCGAGCGACGGTTACGGAAGATTCCGTTCCTCTTCATCGACCGGCTATATATAGGCTATATACAGGATATCCGTCGAATGAATCAGTTTATTGTAAGTGATCGAAATCATAATAAGGAAACAAGAGAGTAAACTACTGCGACTACTCCTGGAAAAATACTATAGCGTAGGAGACTGCTTAACGAAGACTACACAGGATGATTACTGCAGCTAAGAGCCGCTGTAATTAGGTTCACATGCACTTATTATCTTCGTGTATACCTTCGGGAATAAACTCTGTGAACCCTTAAATTTTTTAATTCTTAATTACCAATAACTCATATTATATTTATAGCATCATAAAAATTACGACATCAGCAAAAACAAAATGGATTTCTAAACGTGGTTAAATAGTATTACTTACTAAGTTCACAGGGCTGTGAGTCACATTGGCATTGAAAACCACCATCGGTGTTGAGGCAGTGCGCACTTGGGTGACATGTGTGTAGGCCTTCTGCGCACTCGTCTATGTCTGGAACATTTCAGGACGCGACATGATTACTTATTTCTGTATTATAAATTACAATTTAAGTATAAAAATGGTGCGAGAAGACCAAGACTTATTTAATCAAAATGTAGGAAAATGTAGGTCTATTGACTCTATAAAACACAGGAGCGGCAGAGTAAAGTTGCGGTGGCGGATGTCTAACATTTGCCATGGTACAGTGGAAAGAAAAAAACGAATTTTTATTCTAAAAATTAAACAATGAAAGTGTTATAGATTCTGATACCGTACGGGTTCGTAGTTGATCATAGACTAGGCAGGAGAGGGTGTGATCAATGGTACCACGCTACGTAACGCAGACGTAGGTACCCACCATCGCAGTGATCGCGCGTGTGGCCGCGGCGGTAGCCGGCGCGGCACTCGCAGTAGTAGGAGCCGGGCGTGTTGACGCAGGCGGCGCGGGGCGCGCACGGCGCGCGCGCGGCGGAGTGCGCGGCGGGGTGCGCGGGGGGGTGCGCGGGGGGCGAAGGGGGCGCGGGCGCGCCGCACTCGTCCACGTCGCGCTCGCAGCGCGCGCCGCTGAAGCCGCCCGCGCACGCGCACTGCTCCGGCGCTGCGCACGCGCCGCCGTTCAGGCACCCGCCCGTGCACACCGCTGCACACACGCGCGCGCACACCGCGTCAGTATTGGAGACCATACACGTTAGGGTTTGCATGCACAGTTTTGCCCGTACATTCCAATTGTGCATGTAAACCTTAACGTCTATGTGCCCCATGAAGCTCGGTTATGCCTGTTGGGTTTGCATGTACGGTTATAACCATCATGCATACAGTAGCGTGTATGGCCTCCATAATAGGCATTGACAATATAAAAAAAAAATGTTGCGTGACAGCTGTGACACGCGACTGGAGTGTACTCCATACAAGTTGAGTATATGCGTGGTACACGTATTAAATATAGGCCGCGCGAATATGTTGCACGAACATTGCGACTTCACTTTTTGTTAACACTTGTTTTCTTTTCCCATCTAAACCATGTACCGTGGGCTATGTTCGAAAATCGATTCTTAAGGAGGAAACTCCAAAAATAAATGTCTTTTAAACTTCGTTGTGTATTTTACGTGGATTGTTTCAATGTCAAGTAACCAAAGTAATGACTTACGTTTACGTCTAAAATAAATAGATCGATCAACATTAGACGGTGGATTTACTTTAAATTGATTTGACTGAACTAAACATAAAAATCTCTGTTCAATAAACTGTTTTATATCAAATTAACAGTTTAGGCTGATCAACTTAATTGATGTAAATAAAATATATGTCGTATTTATAGCGCATTTTTGGTTGCTTTGTTTTCCAACCACGTGATACGGAGTCTGTAGTTTTATATAAATAAATTATAATCAAATTACAAATAAGTTTGACACTGTGGTTTGACTATTATCTCAAAAAAATGATATCATTATTGATGTATGTATACTTCACAGCTGGTCTGGGCCAGAATATAGAACGTCTCAGATGTCAATTTTTCCTAACAGGCCGTAGAAATCGAGGGGTTTAATGTAAAGGACGTAATCATGGGATGGGAACTTGTTACTATCTGCCTATCTGGTTCCTCTTAACTGTCTGTATAACTGAATAATCGTCAGAAGTGATGTGATTTTTGCCGCTTAATGCTGTGTCTAACAGTAATGAATAAATGCGGTAATGTTAGTGAATACTGACGTGCGCAAGAGTACCCGTCGCCGGTGTACCCCTCGCGGCAGCGGCACGTGTACGAGCCGGGCGTGTTGGTGCACTGCGCGTGCGCATGGCAGCCGTGCGTCTCGCCGGCACACTCATCCACCTGTATTCACAATCGCCAAATGTTAAAAAATTTCTTAGAGTCCCGTATATTAAAAGAAAAAATGGAGTCCTCATAAATTCACTCGTGCGTCTAAACGTCCGTCTGTCTGTCAAAGCCGATTCTCTCAAAAACTATGTAGAGTAGTAGTAGTAAGTTGAAATTTGACTTTGAATACATACTTTGAATACATCTCAATCAACTCATATACGTTGCACTAGCCTTAAATAGGTTAGTTGAAATTACAAGAACTTTTAGTGCTTCAATTCGTAATTCACGGAACAAAGTCCATATTAGCTAAATGTTTCTGCTTTACCTCAACACAGTTGAACTTGTCTTGCCTAGCGTATCCTTCGAGGCACTGGCATACGTAGCCACCGGCCACGTTGACGCAGCGTGTGTTTGAGTGACAATGGTGGCCGTATAGGCCACCGGGTTCTTGACATTCGTCCACGTCTAGAAATTGGCAAGAAGAATATTGTTAACCTCCCGATTTCTAAGTTTAAATAAACTGTAATATTAATACATCCAATTTAAGCAATAGAGTAGACCAACGCTCAGTGTTTTCAACATAGAAAATTCCCACCCCTAAAATCGTCTGAAAATCTCAAAGGAACGAAAACTCAAAAATCAAATATTATTCTAACAACTTGTAGAATCGGAGGCATTTTTTCTTTAAAATAAAGATTTTAAATAATTTTAATTGATTAACGTCACGTGAAAAAATTTCATTGCTTGTGCGGTTTGCGGTCCTTATCATTCCAAATTTTTCATTCTATGGATCATATGTTAATAAACGCCGTAACATGCGTTTAATTATTTTGTATTTTTAACCCCTGATGAAAGAAACTGCAAAGTAAATATTAATTCTTCTTTATCTAACTTTAACAACTTTTGTAAGATTCTGTAAAGCAGAAAATTGGGAGAAAGATACCCCCAATGGAAAAGAGGGGCATATGTTTGCCTATCTGTTTGACTATCTATCTATTTATCTATCTATCTATCCGTCTGGCTGTCTGTTTATAAGTATGTTTGTACGTGGTATTGCAACTTTTGGACGGATGAACTAATTTGCATGTAGTATTTTTTTGTTTAATAAGTGCAGTATTCAAGAATGTGCTTACTTCTTAGATATGTTCAGTGAAAATTAGTTTAGATTATTATTCTTATAGGGAGTTTTAAAATTCTTAATATTAGTTACTGAACGTCCAAGCATACCAGTTATAAAACTTCAGTGAGTTGAACAAGTAAGCAACTCGATCTCAAAAGTAATGAAAAGAAACATTTTTTTCATTCATAATAAGAATATATTGAAAATAAATAGCTCATTACCTTCACAGGTGAGTCCATCACCCTTAAAACCTTGGTTACACTTGCAAGTGTATTTTGTGTTGAGATTCATGCAAGTCGCGTTTTCATCGCAGGAATGCCCCATGCTGCAGTAATCCACGCCTGAGGCCATATTTTTTTTATTTTATTTAACGAATGAATAAAAAAATTATAGACTCCTAGAATCATGGTGCTCTTTATTTACTTATTTAGATAACCAGTTTCCTGTCGTTAATTTAATAAGTATAACATATATTTTATATACAAAGATTTTGTATATAAGTATTTAAATCATCCTCGTTCGGAATCCTAGCATATATAGTACTTTCATCCTTTACTAAAGTACCGGATCCCAGCATATCCCGAGAATTTAAGGTCTATCCATACTTTTGACAGTAATCACATCCATGATTCCGATCACTGGTTATCATTATAAAATTACTCAAAGTCATCTGTGGGATTAATGGTCTGCGGTACTGAGAAAAACCAGTAAAATCTTGGTAAGGAATTGAATATTAGAAGTAGTTTGTTGACACGGTGGTTAATAATTTAACTTCCAATCCAAAGCTATCGGTTTCAATTTAGGAATCGAAGTTTTGAGCATTGTTTTATATATTTTTGTTCATTAAAACATATGTATATAAAAACATATATGAGTGGAAAATACTGATAAAGCGCCATATCTCTTCGATCTTGCTTTTAATGTCTTGAAGTCTGGGTATACTAGGTGCTTTCTAGTTCGTTGTGTAGTAAACATAACATAACATATCTTCACGCTGTATCCCTAACGGGGTAGTCAGAGAGGACGGAGTCAGGCCTGGAGTCGCGGTCCTGTGTATGTAGTATTCAAAGTTAAAACCTAATGCATAGTTCGAGGTCACACAATTTGTGTAAGTGGACGACACAAGAATACGGAATAGATAAACAGAATATTGAATAAAAATAGAAAAAAGAAAATCGATACGATTCGTAATGACAGTTCACTCACCTGGACAGAACTTGCAGCATTCACCGGGTACGGTGAACTGGTCGGGAGGGTCACACGGCAGAGGCGGGCAGACCGTCTCGGGGTCCACTCTGGTGCACTGCATATTCCCATCGTGGCACACGCACTCTGCGCACTCTTTTGGTGCGAAGCGATCTCCATGCTCGTACAATGTGCCTTTGAGTAGACATTGCCCTGAAAACAATACATACATGTCATTACGTTGTATCCCTAATGTGGTAGACAGAACGGAGCCCCGTGTATTTCGTTCTTTACGTACTTCTTTTACTCCTTTAAACCCCATGATTCACACACTCTTGCTAAGATAATAAGCCCATGCTTTTAAAATGTCTGCCAATAATACCCCAGCTACACTGTTTTCGTCAGTCGTTCGTCGCTAGTTCTTTTGATTCACATGTTCGAACCATCGTTTATTCCTTTCTGTATTCCAGTTTTTGTTTTCACAATAACACATTCATCCAACCTTGCCCTATTGCATATTTGTTTATTGTGTATTCTCTTCAAGATGGTTACGCAGCAGGTATTTGTTTTCACATTCATCTCTCTTTCACTCGATTTCGTATTTCGATTAAATGGAATATTTTTGTAATACACAAAAATAAGAAATGCTTTGAGATTAATATTCAAATAGCTATCTTTTATGCTATCTGCTATACTCTCTGTAAGAGCATTTTCTAAACATTGAAGTCATAAAACAAATTCTTATTTATCGTTTTGATTGACCTATATTTTTTATCTTTGCCTCTCTATATTTTGTTATTGATTCTTTTAGAGATAAAGTGATGTTCAGTATTTTTTTTTTTCAAAAAGTATTGAAAAAAATGTATCACAAAATAACAAACACAAAGTAACACATTTTTCATATTATTTTGTTTATCCCAATAAATCTCAATCCCAATATATCCCACACGATAAACCAAACATTTTCTTTTACTTTTTATTCCCCCAAAACCTACCTACATAAACATATACAAATCCTCCCTCTCCTATCCCAGACGTAATTCAAAGAGGATGGAGTACCAGGCATCGCGATCCTTACATACTTCTTTCGTCTCCTCGAATCTCATTGTTCCCCTCACACACTTTCGCCTATGTGTGCAAAACCGACCTCCAAAAGCAAAAAATCAATTTTTGAAGTTGACATCTGCCTTAAGGCCACAAAATACAACTATTCCAACAGCGTTTTATCTTAAATAGACGGCTTAGGCTTAGACAAACAAATACCGAAGTGATTGCTTATGTGTTCTTATTTTCCAATTTTGGAAAATGCTCTTATTCTCTCAGTTTGATTAAATAATCAAAATCTCTGTCAAACAAAATGTGTACATTCAAATGATATTACATCAAATATACCAGTACTCACGTAAACAAGTTGGACAACATTCTCCAGGATGTAGCACAGGATTTTTACACTCTGCTCTGTCGCATTCAACTGGCCTGCACGTTATTTCACCGTGCTGAAAACAAAACTAAATGAGTTCCACACTACTTTGTTGATCACAAAACGGATCTAGCACACGGGAAATTAACACGAGTACTTTATAATTTGGCTTGATGTTCCAGACGAGACGCATCAGCCCGTTCTCGAATCTGTTGTGATCGAGACTACAGCTGAAGCCACTCGGCCAAATCGTCAAGTCTAATTAAAACATAATCGCGGTAATTTCCTGTATGTTAGATAGTTTTGTAATGCAACGCGAAAGTTCAAATGTTAATAGATCATGAAACGTGTTTAATAATAATTCTTACCACGCAGGAGCATCGATTACAGTCTCTTTGCCAGGTGGCACCATCAGCGTGCACTGTACCATTGGAGTAGCACGATTTCTGACAATCGCACTGCTCCAACCGCGCCAGTCGCGCTTCGGCGCCAATCAACTATGGACATAAAAATCGAAGAAAAGAATCCATCAACATCAAATATCAAAGTACTTTCAATTTACTTACTATGTTTTAAGAGTTCATTGTTGATTAATGATTAACTTAAATATCACACACCACAGATAACAAAATAGATCGTAGTACAGCACAGTTGTGTCCATTATTAATAGAGAAAGTCACCTTGAGTGAAAGGTCATGGATATGTGCGGTAAGTTCTTGTACGGTGGCCTGTAGTAAAGCGAACTGTCCGCAGGTGGGGCATTCGGAATCCAGGCCCGGGCACTGTGCAAGGTACCCGTGTGGTCCACTCACCAGTCTCACCTCTTGAAGGGTCCCCTAGTAATAAATACAATGATATAAATAGTAATTACAGTGCCAATTACCTGAAATTCTATGAAAGTTTTGCTTTTAAACGACATAATTATAAAATGACATTTGATGTGTCGATGATCTCATAATGCTTTATTAGCTTATTGGTTAAAAACGTTTGAAAATAATTAGAATTAAAATAACATAATCATGGGAACCGAAGAGAAAATTAAGTGATGTCGAGCTTTTTCAACAATGCGGCTAAACAGTAAACTTTTGTACCTTGAATAGTGAATGTTTGCTATTCCTTTGCCCAACCCACAATGTGAGCTGGGGTTGAGAGAAATTTCGATCAGGCGGCGATATGAGGCGTCGGTACAAAGGATGACAGTCGACCAGCAGAGTGGCCTGCGCCCCTGAGACGGCGAGCGCGAGTCTGTGCCACGCCCCGTCCGCCAGTCGGAAGGGAAACGTCTCCACGCGAGCATTAGTGCTGCCCGCCGCCACATAGTGTAATCGCACTTCATCTCGTCGTCCAGACGATTGTACCTCCAAATACCTGAAGATTATACATTATCCAAATGTGTTTTAAGCATTTTTGAGACCCCTAATGATATTGGTATCTTTGATATACAAAATATGAATATGTCAGCGAGATATGCCACCGCGCTCTCGGTATGTATCCGCCGCTTCGTCGCGAACAGTTCCGAGGTACACATAAAAAAGCAAACAACACAAAGATATATTCGGAATGGCGCGGGATCGTCCGCGAGCAGACTTCGAATCGCTCTACATCTCAAAATCGCTCGGCCAGGATAGGGGACCATGTACCTCGGAACGAATCGCGTTCGGTGTCGACAGAGTTGCTAATGTCTCATATAGCTATAAAGAAATAGAACGCGTCTCGTGCTGATGTGTCAGAAATAGTAACAGGACCTTTAGAAAAGAAATTTAACGTTTAACTAACAAGGAATGACATCTTGGATGTAATATCCAAACGAAACTTTGAACTTGTGAACAGACGTACATCGTTAGACACAGTACGAGACGCACAGTTACGGATTCCCATGTCGCTTGGAATGCAAGTGCGGCCGAGCGCGGCGTAGTCCCCACGGGCGGCGCGAGCACGGGCTCGCTCCGGTCACGACACGACAAACATCCACATCCAGGTGAGCAGTGAGACGGGCATGAGGGGCGGTTAGACAGACACAGTACACAACACGTCAAGACACAGAACACAAGACGGCGTGCGGCGGGCGGCGCCGCGCGGCGGACGCATGCAAGCCGCGCGCCGCGCCCGCACACACACATATGGTCATGCAGAGGTCACAGTGAGCGCAAGTAGGTCAACGGATGGATCGAGGAGGACATTCCGAGGCACAGGACATTCCAAGATACATGATTCTCCCCTATGCGCGCGCACGTATCCGCCGAGGGCGAGATGCGTGCACGCGCGGCGATGTTGAGATCTAGAACTCACCGTAAAGCCTCCGCGCTGACGCTCCGTTGCTGCTACACATTACTCCTGAAGCATTCTGCTCGGCACTTCATCGCAACCGTCTACTCGACACCAAATTACTTTGTTAATTTTTTTTCGAAACCATCAAAATTCATATTACCTAGTGTGTAACTATATATATAGCAGAATTTAATAAAAAGTAATTTCCTAATAATTAATTATTATTTAAATTTTTGAGAACTCTAAGAATTGTAAGAGGAAAAACTGAATCGAAGGATTTCTTTACTGTTCTATGTTGTAGAAACTAGGTATACTCCAAATGAATTATATGTTTGTTGAATGAAAAGTATGTAGGAGGAAATAGTAGCTCTTCATAATATAGCTTCAAGTAGATTGCGGTAATCAAAAGGTTGGTTCGCCCATATTCTTAATTAATCTAACATTAAACATTCGTTTGATTGTCACCTGTTGTAACCATGGGAGAAAGACAATATGGTTCCAGAATTAGCGGGCTCTTGTTTCAAGGCCGCCAGCACGGTGAACTCCGGGGAACGTCGCAACAGCTCCGCAGCACGTTCAAACGCAACTCCCTCGATTTGTAGAGACCGTGAATCACCTGTAAAATATATGAAGACAAAATGAAAGAACCGGGATTAACATTCAATTGTATATGTTATAATGATAAAAATTTACGATACTTCGCGATCCCTCCCGTCAAACTCATCGTTCTCTTCAAAAAACGCCAAGATATGCGAGTACTCTTATAAAATGATGTGCAGTACAATAAATTTATAAAAATCGGTTATCAATGTCCTTGGTTCATAACGATCGCTGGCAACTTGCCAACTGAGCGAGCCTCCACTAAATGAGTTAGGTCATTTGCATCAATTTCTGTTACATAGTAGGAAAGCACTTCAAAGCTATGTAATATAACAAAGTAGTATTTTAATATGGAAATACATTTATACAGTTTGTATTTATATGCTTTTGCTTGTTGTTTAAGAAATAAATGGATATAAGGCTTCATATTTCAACTAGAAAATGTAAACTCTAAAATAAGTGTACATAGTTTTAGGAACAAATGCTATAAATCCTTAGCTGAAAAGTTTTATGTGGGAATTATTACTGTCAAAAACTACGTCTGCAGAATTCTTTCGAACAAATCTTTGCCAAACATCTTAACTACTGAATGATCGTATTCCGTAACTGCATTGCGGATCACATAAAAATCTACTTTGACGATTTACATTTCTTTTGGATTGAATATAAATGTCTCAGGACATAAAATGTATTTAGCAGCTGCCGTTTTTAAAAAGAGTCCCTCTTTCGCAAATGTTAAATGTAAATCAGAAAATCAGACAGACAGAATCAGACAAAGCAGGTATATCACAAAGATCGCATGAACATTTGCAGAATTAGGGAAGTGAACACAATTTTGCAAATTTCCTACGGCTTGACATAAAAATTTCATCATCAAGTCAGGATCATCAGAATTGACGTATCCCACGAAACATATTAGACGCTAGGGATAGACATTTTTAGATCATTATTCAATAATTAATAATTTTCGTTTTCGTTGTGACCAAAAGCCCGCAAAAATGATGTTTTTATATAGCTTATTTTAAAGCTTAATTTGAGTTATACATTTCATACATTTGTAGATGGTTCACTCATTTCTATATATTTTCTAATACATACATAACGTCAAACGTTACATAATCGCCATAATCACTAATATAGTTCAATATGACCGCTTCGATAATATTTAATGTTTTTACAGTCACGTCCGGCACGCGACTGCCGACATTTGAAACAAGGAAATAATAAAGTGCAAGATACAATTTTGAGGAGGGTCGCGCAGAATATGATGAAATGATGTCGCTAGGAAATGTTGCGATAACCTCCTGCGGTGACGCTAAATTGCGCGTAAGGGTCCTTTTGAGTCTTTTAGAATTTTTCTGTAGTTACTGACATTTTATGAATAATTATGGAGATTTTATGTTAGTTTACATTTTTCTTTGACCCATTTTTCTCTCAACTTTAATTGCGAGAGGACGAGAATGTATCAGTCGGTTTCAAAACTGGTTGACCAAAATAATTTTTCACAAAAAGATGACACGATTATTCCAAATTACGAGTTACCATTATACTATTATACTAAAACGTACTGATTACTTACTCAGTGATTAAGTGATTATACTTTCATCATACCTACATATTTTTCTGACACATATCATAACATTAATAATTTTGTTTATATTTTTATTTCTCTTTACAGTCGAAAAATATGAAACACTATAAACTTATTGTTGTCACCTATTTAAAGAAATATACGTATATTTTCATAATATACATATTTATACATTTATATTGAATAAATAATTTCGCTTGATAAATGATTTTTGATGCCGATCATACCTGCATATATTTAATATATTATCAAAATATATTTGTCTTAGAAACAATTTTTTATCTTTTTTAAGGTTACGTAGACGAAATCTAAAAAATGTACCGTTAGTTATAGTTTCATGTTCGTCTGTGCGTTCGTCTGTCTGTCCGTCTATCCGCTTGTCCATGTGTCCATAGTCGATCTATTCCGCCATGTTTGCACCTATCGTGTTGTTTGACACGGTGACGTATATTACCAATATACGTCACTCTTGGACGTATAATGGACGCAAATGTTAAATGTAAATCAGTAAATCAGACAGATATACATTATATATTACCAATATACGTCACCGTTTCAAACAACATGAACCAAAAATTAAATAATAGATAATATTTTGATCCCAAACTCATTTTCGATTTTTTTTTTATTAATTTGTACTTGTCGGAAATTATTACGAATGCTAGACGCACTCTTGATCAGTTCTTGTTTCTTGTTTATCATACATATATAAGTGGTAGCCTAAAGACTTAGTGAATAACCAAGTCCGATAACTAAAGCCTCGTCAAAATACATTTAGCGGTTTTAAAAAAGAGTTTGGGAGTGCCTTCAAGATGTAATTTTGCTCTGTCCACCGCGAAAGGAGAATGGTGTAAAGACATGTGACGTAATGCAACTCTCATTTTTATGTAGGCAGAAGAGGTGATATGCAATACCCTAACGTATTCTGACTGAGGAAATAGGTGTTAAATAAAAAATGTTTATTAAAAAAAATTAAACTACCTTCAAAAAACGCTGAAAAGTGTAAAATAACTATCCTTTACTAATCAAAACTCAAGTACCATTAAAATAACGTTATAAATACAATACACATACCTACATAATTAAATTTGACAGTTACTGAAGTCGGTGCCAAGCCCACCAAACTAATAGACTTTCTGTTGTTGCACATTGATTTGGCACCGACTTCAATAACTGTCAAATTTAATTATATAGGTATGTGTATTGTATTTATAAAGTTATTTTAATTGTACTTGAGTTTTGATTAGTAAAGGATAGTTATTTTATACTTTTCAGTGTTTTTTTGAAGGCGGTTTAATTTTTTTTAATAAACATTTTTTATTTCTCCCTTTTGAGTGATGTTGGTCTAAATAAATATCTAGGGCAGGATTGCAATTAACTTCTTTCTAATTCTGGAGCGCAACGATATACAAGAGAATCATCAATATAAATAAAGGTTATAACCAAGTCGTGTTATCTAGTGTATCTTCGAAGTTCAAGCTCCAATATCGGTGAAATTTAAATGGGACCACTTATGAAGTATTGCCTACCAAATGAAAAAAGAATTTTCGAAATCGGCTTATAAATGACGGAGTTATGAGGTAACAAACATACAAAAAAAAAACAACATATAGACGAATCGAGAACCTCCTCCTTTTTTTGAAGTAGGTTAAAAAAGGAGAAGTAGGGGAAAAGTTTTTCCCTAAAAGCGACATTACATTGTTTATAAATGTGTCGAGTGTTATCTGTCAGTCCATTTATCCTGCTTTTAGTTGATACCGTGAGGAATTGGTTAGTTACGACATAAATAATCTTTATCAAGCAGACGTTGAAGCTCTATTTTATTCACTTTGACAAATATGTTGTCTGCGGCATGGCACGAGTCAAGGCGGAGCGCCCTTCGGTCACGTGACCCACCGCCGATGAGACATCGACTTATGTATGTCTGTCGTCAAAATGAAAAAACGAATTACACTCCATTTTCTTTTTTATCTGCAACAGGACGAATAAATAACCTGCGTGTCTGTTATCAAGTTGTTCGAAAGTGGTCAGATCGACTATTTTCTTTGGTTAGCGTTTTCTTTGGTTAAATTTAGGATACAATTTATAATGACGTCACATTATATTACAATAATGATATCTCGTTTATAAATAGAAGGATTTTAGCCAATTGGTGATAGTATATATATATATACTTATAGGTATATACCTGCGTGATATACACACATCCATATCCACGAACGTTTCAGCGATAAGTATTCCCGTGGTTTTCTCGTACTTGAGAAGAATGATCGTTATCATGAATAATGATTGATCATTCAGTTTTATCACATGTGATGAGATATGATACAAATGAAAATTCCATTTCAGTAATTTCATTGCACCTTGATGATCTGTCCACCCTAAAAGTGAAATAGAAGTTGTGTTTATACGTAAACGGAAAATTGTCTATTTGTCTGTGAATGCATCACATAAAAGGTACTGAACCGATTTGGATAAAGTATTTAAAAAAATTTAGATTCCTTAGCTCACCTCAGACGAATATAGTTTTCATTTTAACTCATTTGGACTACTCAATTATAGCATACAGAAATTTTAAATTACTTGAGTAAATAAAGCTTCGATTACGTTGAACGAGTGAGCGAGTCGCGAGAAGCGAGCTATTATCCAGTGAATTCACTATCTAGTAAAGTCATCTAGTAAAGTCGCCCGGTGTAATCATATTCACTAGGTAACTAGCAGATTATAAACAATCTAAGTAGGTACTAGAAAAGTTGAAAGCCGGGGTACTTTACTCGCTGGCGTGTTGGTTTTTTATTTAGTGAACTCCACCGTGTGTAGTTATAGTTGCTAGTAAACTAGCTGCAAGTAGCTCAATGTTATGTGGTTTCATATAGTCTATAAAATGTCGACGGAAGCAGTTCGCGAGAGAGTCGTTATTTTTGCTCAAGCTATCAAAAAGGAGTTAAAAGGGAAAAAGGGAAACAAAACAGAAATTGAGGCACTAAAAAGTGTGAGTAAAATTAAATTAAATGACAAAACGCGAGATAGAGTAAGTTTTATGTACCGTCATCACTAACGCGATAGCTGACTCACTGGCTTTTAAACACTCCAGATGGTAGCTAGTAAACTCGCTCAATAGTCAAGCTATCTAGAACGTAGGAATGCTCGAGGGCCTCAGGACTTCCGAATAAATGTTATTATGGAAAAAAAACAGAATTCCACTACTTGTTACTAATTTTGATGGTCAGTGTGTATGAAGAAGCAAAACCGCATTAGCACTATAAGGATTAGGTACACTTTCCATAAGATATATTCGAATTTATACTGTTTTTATAAATTTAATTCTATGTCATTTGAAATATCTAGTATAAATATCTATCGATTCCGAATGATCCTTTAACTACAAAAGAAATTTTCAAACTTCACCGACGAGTTCGTCGACTCTCGCTGATGTTATGAGACACACCTACATTTTCGTATTCAAACGGTATTATTACGATTCAAAGTAAGCTAGCAACGGAGAGAGGATTTCTTGGAATAAGGGAGCGAGCGAAAGTATTACGTAAGCCTTTTACAGTATAAATATCTATATTTCGCTAACTTGAGTGAATTGGATAATGTATTATTCAAAATTTTCACTATTATAATGCATTTTTATATTAGAGACAATAGGCAACGTCTGTATTTCTCGATATTTTATTCGTTTTTTAGCTACGTCTATTTATGATATTTTATTCGTTTCTTAACAAAGTTTTCAAGAAATAGACAAGGTGGAGTTGAGAATTTAGATACTTATATGTACTTATATTATCACTGTCTGACAATTCTGGATACGATAATCTTAGAGTGGGATTTAGTTTGGACATTGCTGATTTATTTTTTAATAAATATTTGAAACAAAATTCTTATAGTATGTTACTCGCTTACAGCATAGAATTAAGTTGGACACAACCGTTAGAAGTACATGTGAATACTGCCTTTTTTAATTATCATGTGAAGCATCGTCAACTTTAATTATTTATCGGTTTGTCGTGTATGTTGAATTTATTGATATAATAATTTATTCACAGGCGAGCACATCTCTACAAAAGATATCTTCTAGCTAACCTTAGAAAATGTGTAATTACTTTTCTCAAAAACTTTAAAAAAAAACGTTAAATATTTTAAAAAAATTATACATGTAGCACGCCAACGAATTGAAAATTTTGACTCCTGGGATCTCAAATTTTTTAAGCGTTTAAAAACGTATGAACATGATATTTGGTAACCTGATTCTTCATTTCATTAACTTCATTTTACCAGTTGCGATACACGATTGGCTAACTTATTTAACAGAAAAAAAAATGTGGAAGAAACCTCTTTTAAAACAGAGATTTACATTTTCGGACTAAAGGGATCGATTTATGCCCCTAAACTTTATTTGTAGATTAATCTAAACACACTTCAAAATGGTTACACACTTCAAAATGTCAGTTGAGTTTTTTAAAATAAATTATAGTTTTTTAAGCGAATATAACTGTATTTTCAAATGCCATAGTGCGCGCATGTTTGTATGGAGAAAGTACAGGCGCCGTAGCTCTATTTTAGATTAATTACGCGAATAACACAATCTTTTTCAAAAAGAGCCGACGTATATTCAAATTTACTTATGTATGCACATAATATTTAGTAACATAACATAACATAACTTCACGCTGTATCCCCAACGGGGTAGTCAGAGAGGACGGAGCGCCAGGAGTCGCGGTCCTTACACACCTCTTTCGCTTCCTCAAATCTCATCATTCTCCTCTCACATTTAGTATTTACTCCTAAAGGACATTACCCTTCTCTGAGCAGTGAGTTAGAAAGTTACAAACCATATTAAAAGTTATACAAATATGCATGCTTATGTAAAGATAACAGTTGCATAAAAAATTTACTTATGTATGCACATAATATTTAGTATTTACTCCTAAAGGACATTACCCTTCTCTGAACAGTGAGTTAGAAAGTTACAAACTATATTAAAAGTTATACAAATATGCATGCTTATGTAAAGATAACAGTTGCATAAAAAAAGTTATTCCTGCAGATTCATCGTTAGTTTTAAACAATTTATAGACAAATTCGCAAATTGCTTCAAATAAAAAAAATCAGTAAAGACTTTGTAGCAGAAAGGTATTTATAAATACATCTTGATTATTTTCAATTTTTAGCTTAAAATCAAGATATTTAACTGTCACCGTCTCCGTGCTGTCTCCCCAATTCAAAACTTATAAAACAAGAAATATCAAATAACAAAAGAACTCAAAAGGCAGTGCATCGTTTAATTTAAACTGTCTAACGATAAATAATGTATAAATCTCTTCCCCGACTTCTCATTTCTCCCCAAGGTATATTATTATTTAATATCAATCAGCTTACACCACCATTGAGTTAACGACTATCATATTTTGATCTGGTATTACCCAGAGGAAGCTTTACAAGTAACGATATACCGCAGACCTGTATAAGATGGGCAAATTCACCCTTGAATGCCGTGTTGAGGGGTAAGATATTTTTTAAATTGCTTCATATTTCACTTGCTTGTTACTGAAAAATAACATAAGTGGATAGCAAATGAATTCTAGGATCGGTTTTAAAGGTGATCGGAATCTATATCTATACTAATATTATATAGAGGTAAAATAGTGTGTTCGTTTGTGTGTTAGGGGTAATCTCTGGAACTACTGAACCGATTTAAAAATTCTTTCACAAATGGAAAGCTACATTATCTGTGTCAAATATAGCTATAGGCTATATTTTCTTTTGTTACAAATATAAACAGAAGTGAAGCGAGGGCGGGCCGCTGTATGTCATAAATTTTCATTAATACAATAAAACAGACCGCGAGCGTGTTGAGCTCGCTCATATTTGCCAAGTTCCGTAGCTATTCGTTGAAGCTTATTATTTTACAATGACAACTCTTTCACTAAAAAAGTCAAACACTGCTATTGTTGTTGTTGAAATGATTGTGGCATACATAATACATCATATCCTCACGCTGTATAGCTAGAGCATAATTTTCATCGTGGTTTTGTATATTTTTAGCAAAAAAATATCTATTAAAAATACTTTTATTCGTCATTTTTATTTCATGCTTTTTTTGTTGTAGTAATATTTGTATGCTGTTGGTATGCCAAAAAAAATGAAATAAATACTTTGCACTATCTAATTTTTTAAATATTCACAGGAGAATTTAAAAAAAAACTTTTATAAAAAAATTAAACCGACTTCAAAAAAGAACACTGAAAAGTGTGAAATAACTATCCCTTAGGATTCGAAACTTAAGTACAAAAATAACTTTATAAAAATACGATACAAATACCCATATAATTAAATTTGACAGTTACTGAAGTCGGTGCCGCCAAGCCTACTAAACTAATAGACTTCCCGTTGTCGAACATTGATTTGGCACCGACTTCAATAACTGTCAAATTTAATTATATGGGTATTTGTATCGTATTTTTATAAAGTTATTTTTGTACTTAAATTTCGATCCCTAAGGGATAGTTATTTCACACTTTTCAGTGTTCTTTTTTGAAGTCGGTTTAATTTTTTTATAAAAGTTTTTTTATTTCTCCCTTTTGAGTGACCTTGGCCTAAATAAATATCTAGAGCAGGTCTACAATTAGTTTATTTTCTAATTCTGGAGCGCAATGTGTTCACTTCCATTCTATTGAGGAGCACAAACCGTGAGCTTTCACAATAAAGGATGCGAACAGATCGAACATGGGATATTATTGCCCATTATGGCCATTATCAATATCATCAATATAATATCATATCAATATCAATCAGTTATAAAAGAACAGTGTAAAGGTTGCATCCTAATTACACCCTAGCAGTATTCTTACAATCCGAAGACGACAGCCACCAGGCGTATTCTCTGTCCGCCACAAGACTGACTCTACTGACTGAATTTATTATATCACAGCCAATTTATATCTTCTCCCTACTTTACCATTATACCATACTACCATTTTACCATGTGGGGACAACGATAGTTAACAAATGACATACACGAGAATCGTCAATATAAATAACCAGGTCGCGTTATTTGGTGTATCTTCGAAACCAAAGCTTTAATACCAGTGAAATTTCAATGAGACCAATCTGGAAGTGTATCCTTTCGAACAAAAAAAGAATTTTCCAAATCGGTTCATAAATGACGAAGTTTTGACTCCTCCTTTTTGGGAAGTCGGTTGAAAGGGGTATATTGGGTATGCGAGGGTACAGGAGAGGGCTCTGTCTGTAACCCAAGAAATGCTTTGGCACAGCACGAGATGGCTCCAGTGCGTTCCGTAGGAAACTTCGAAGCTCTTCGTCGACGTGTCGAAGATACCACCATAGCAGTTTTGGTGGGTAAAAGCCCCACATAACCCCGTTTCTTTCCCAGGGGTCTGGGTGTTTGTAAGTAGATTCCTCTTGCGTGACCAAAAAAAAATCTAGAATTTCGATTCAACGAATATAAAGCCTTGTCAAAGGAAAAAACTCGTATTAAATCGATTTTGTCGTTGATAACAATCGTAGCCATAATCTCTTTACTGAGGGATTAAAGTCCAAAAGCCCAAAAACATTACCGACAAGTGCGGGTGATTCAAGAGATAATAATTCGATAGAATAATGTGTGTGGTAGACCAATGCTGCATTGCAGCACGAATTGGGCCGGCTCGCCACCCTCCACCACCCTCAGAATATCGGCGTGAAATAACAGCATCTAATGCTTGTTATACGATATATAGTTCGGTTAGTGAGAGTGCCGGTGGCCCATCTCCCTCATAGCCCCTCTCTTTCCTTAAAGGCCGGCAACGCACCCGTGATTCCCCGCACGTTGCTGGTGTCAATGAGCGGCGGTAATCATTTTCCATCAGGTGACTCGCTTACTCGTTTGTCCTTTCCGCCATAAAAAAAGGCAAGAGTAAAAAAAAGAATACTTCACTGAATTTGACGTACAAGCGAACAGACATAAACTATAAACGTTTATTATTTGATTACAGCGCCCTTAAAAGCATATTTTTGAGCCTTATTTGTATTTATAGTATAATTATGTATAATGTTATGATATTTATTTAAATATCTAACTCTGTTTTGCGTGTTGTAATCGGTTGGAGAATACAAAGTTATAAATTAGGTTTTCTTATTACAGTACCATTAAATACAATAAATCAGTGTGTGCGGGAAAGATAAACTTTAGGTAATAAATAAATCCGCGATAGGGTGCCATTCATAAACTGTTTACAGACTGCCCTGCAAATATGGTTGTCACGATATTTGGTAGGGCGATTTAATTAAACCAAAATATTGCCGAGGGTACGATATGAATGCTAATGTTTGAATTCCACCATAAAAATAATCGTATTTTGTATAAACTTCACGTGTTATCTAACGGGATGAGGGATCAAATTGCGTACCTATCGATTGATCTTTCATATCAATCAAAATACATGAATGGTATTCTGTCTAACAAAGAACGAATGTTTGAATCATTTGACCGAATGTTTTTTCATATCAATACTATGAACGATTGAATCTTTTAATGAAGGCGTTACTGTAATGGACAAATATTCGTTTATAAATATCCCCGTAAAAGTAAAACTTCTCTTAATGGCGACTTTAAGTTCTAGTGACATTTTGGAGGTACTTCCACGGAAACATATCTATTTGTTAGTATAGTTATTTTAATTTACTAGTATATCAATGCCGACCACGAAAAATTCTCGAAGTGTATGGCGAACATGCGTTAAGGGTTGGTTTCATAAGCAATCTCGGGAAAGATAAAGGTTAAATTTGAGGAAAATTGGGAACATTCCCATTTGTTATGCATATATTTCGTTGTTTAGTATAAAGGGGTGTATCCAGTTGATTTCACTTCACCGCTGATACCTCAGTTCATTGAGCCAATGAAGATCAGTTGAGCTCAGTGACGTGTAGAACCATCGCTGAACAAGCTTTAACGATAAATGAAATCTATTTTTTTAAATGTTTATTATTTAAAAAAATATTAGATAGAGTAATAAAGAAAATTTTGCACTTGAATTCGACATTCCTCCCCTCCTTGCTTTCGAAAATACTAGACCTAGAGTTTTAAATATTCTAGGGATCTGAAACGTTGCCTAATGTTTATAGGAAAGATATAATGGAACTCTAAGTCTTATAGATCTCCAAAAATTAACCTCCGAAATATACGATTTTATAAAATACCGTACGGAATTCTCTACGCGATTTACCAATTTTTAGTAAAGTTAAATACCCTAATTTCAACCCTAGTTTCAATTATTTTTACCCTATTTTCAATTTTTATATTTCTTGTCTACTTTCACTATAACTGTATGACGCAATATATTAAACGTCACATCCACTCTATGCCATTATACATATTTACACTCACTCAACATTTGCTGACTCTCAAAATGATTCACCCGTGTCACGTAACGCCTGCCACAACAGTGTTAGCAATACCGCACGGACATGTTGCCCTCGACATTGACAAGGCGTTATAATATTCATGTCGTGTGCTGTACGCTATACCTGTAGATATGGTACGCTTGGCCTATCTAGGGCGCTCTAACCTCTCTATTTACATGTTTGGCTTAATGATTTGTTTTTTGACTACATTTATTTAAGAAAATATATAATAAAGCCCGGTCTATTAAAATTTCTGGTGTTGCAGGTGACAGCGTCTTCTCCCAATGGACACATTTGTAACAACTGTCTAATTTGATCATAATTTGACAGAAATATAAATGTTATTACATACTACATTTGAAATTAAAAAAGCGTAGAACAAAATTAATCGAACAATTTCATATTGACAAGTGCGAATATCTATGAATGCTTGTATGCATGGGCACAGATTAATTAGTTTGCTACCGTAAAGCATGGGTGTATAATTGTGATTTATGTTATATTATGTACATGGATGTTTCCGCTATTGTATTGTGTAATGTTACGTAACGTATGTAACGTATGTAAGTACTTAGGGCTCTATGACACTATTAGACATATTATGTTTCTGATCAGCTGGCTTATTAGTGAAGTTAATATATTTTTCTAAGTCGAGGGTCTATTCTTCTAAATTGCCTTCAAGTTTTACTGAACGCAATGTTCCCATATTTTGGGCACAGATTTGGAACATTATAATTAGTTCTTCTGTAAATTATTAAGTGTAATTACTTTTTAACATCTGTTCCATTTTCTTTACGTTATACGCATTATATCTTCAGGATTTTATGCCCAAAAACGGAAAAACAACATTCTTACAAAATAACTTGAAAGCGTTCACCCGTCTATAAAAGAGTGGATACTGCCTGTTCTGTATTGAGTTATATTTTAATTAGTTAGCAGCTTCTACACCTCAAGTTAGAAAATGGAAATATTTTTTTACTTTTTGAGGGTTTTTTATATGTCGCGGGCTTTTTTTTTAAATTTATTATATCAATTTTAACGGCATGGATCTTAATTTTTCTAAATAATTACAAAACGTATGAAAGTGATGTTTGGTAACCTGATTCTTCATTTCATTGACTTCATTCTAACTTTTTTAATAGAAAAAAAAATACCAGTGTAACCTCTGTTAAAACAGAGATTTACATTTTTCGAACTAATGTGACAGATTTGTGACTAAATTTTCTGTGTAGATTAATATAAACACACTTTTCAAAATGCCTATTGTTTTTAAAATTAATTATAGTTTTTGATATAAACAAATTCGTATTTTTCGCGCGTATATATGGGCGCAGAAGTTCTATTTTAGATTCATTATTGTTTATCAATGTCACTTTAATTACGAGTGTATTACACAGAAAAAATATAAACTGTCATGAAATTAAAAAAAAACACACACATCATGTATTGCATTAATTTGTTAACTGAACTTCATAAAACACTTGTCAACGCGCAAAACATCACTTAGAATATTTCCGCTCCAAATGTCAGCTTGTAAAGCGGAATGCTTCAAAGCTTCGTATTCTGTACAATAGGACTGCTCTGCTTTCGACGTTTGACACTCGAAGCAGCGAGACAATATGTCTCTCGTTTTGATCCCCACAAATTAGGGCTGACACCCTTCGACAATTACGCGAACGTGCGCAAGTTACCTAATGGCGCGGATTACGTTACGCTAAGTGAAACGTGACAAATGCAGCAGGTCCTTTTGTAGGGTTGCGAACAAAATATGAAAGTCATTAAATAATGTTTTAATGTAATGAAAAATTTCAAATTAGTTTTTAGGAGTTTTCGAGCTTCAATTTTATAGATATTTAGTAGAAAATTAATTGATTCTGTGTCGATTTATATTTTTATACCTATATTACAAGTATATAAGCGAAATACCACACACTGCACTGACTGACTTATTAATCACAAAATCTTAGAAGCTACTAAAGCATGATCATTAAATTTGGTCTGATGATAGTTTGCGTAATGTAGAGAGGGGTTCGCTAAGAAATTATTTTTTAAGGAGGAAATGAGATGAGGGGTTTAACTATGTATGAATTTTTTATTGGAAGGGAATATGGTTATGAAATTGAGTATTGTACAAATATTGCTTATCAAAAATAACAAGACACATGTTTCACATTTTTGTAAAATTTTATTCGCGAAACTTGAATTTGATACATTGCTAAACTCGGACCGACCGACCAATCGACCTGGACCCATTTTAATGAAATTTAAAATTTAAATTTTGAGTAAATTAATCCCTAGGGCCATAGGCCACTTTATTTGATTCCGCCTGGACGAAGTCACAGGCAACAGCTAGTAATCGAATATTCTATTATTTAAAATAAATTATTTGGCGCCAATCGTTACATATATTTTGAAATATTATACATATATATACTGACCACACCAGCACGCTTCGGCCACACAGATTTCGTTCTAAAATGTTCCTATAAGCAATGTTTTTATCATTTATAAATTGGTATGGACCTGATTGTCCGGGCGCGATATTAGCTTTCGCTATCTTTATGCAACACTTTAGCAAGAAAAAGACAGACAAACAAAAAGCCTAAGAAATTTTAATTAATTTTTTAACAATGTTAAGAAGATGAAGAAAAAGATGTTCTGCAGCGATGGATTGAATACTATGGAGAACTGTATGAGAGTGGCGACTCGGTCTCTGATACTGAGAGCAATTCTAATAAATTGCCACACTCAGGTCAGGGACTGGAGGATGCCATTAGTATGAAAGAGATTGAGAAAGTGATAAGAAGTTTGAAATGTGGAAAGGCTGCGGGAATTGATGAGGTGACTGCTGAGATGATCAAGTATGGTGGTCCTAGGGTCTGGGATACCCTCTGTGCACTCTGCAACCTTTGTTTGCAGAAGGGGGAGATTCCACAGGACTGGGGCACCGCAGTCATAGTACCTCTCTATAATGGGAAAGGTTCTCATTTAGACTGCGCGTGCTACAGGGCCTTCAGCTCGGTCAGCTTACCAAGTAAAGTCTATACTAAGGTATTGACTGAACGTATAAAAGGCGTTTCAGAAAGATATTTGTGGGAGGCGCAAGGTGGTTTTAGGAACGGTAGGGGTTGTATGGATCAGATTTTCTCTCTTCGCGTTATCGTGGGGAAGTTTCTGGCTATAGGTCAAAAAGTTTTCTGCACTTTCGTGGATCTAGAAAAAGCATTCGATAGAGTAGTGCGAAAGAAATTGTGGAGTCTTCTGCCTGAGTACGGCGTGGGGGCTTTTTGAAGTCATTATATAGCGGCCACAGAGCTTGTGTAAGGATAGAGGGTGACACGTCGCCCTGGTTTGATGTCTGTTCAGACGTTAGACAGAGCTGCGTGATGTTTGCCCGGCTGTTCGTGCTGTATTTGGACAGTTGCCTCCAGAGAATGAAAGGTAGTATGAGTGGTATGATATGTGTTGACACAGTGGTAAACTGCCTATTGTACGCTGACGATGCTTTCTTTTTAGCACCATCAGAAGCAAAGAGATGAAAGAAGAATGTGAAGTAAAAGGATTGAATATGAATGTGAACAAAACTAAGGTTCTGGTGTTTAAAAGGGAAGTGGTACAAACGAAATGTGAGGTTTGTGTAAACGGAAAATGTCTAGAACAAGTGAATGAAATTGTGTAACTGGGGAGTGTATTTTCGAGGGTTGGAAGATGTGAGTTGGACGTGGAGAGACGGGTAGCAGCTGGCAATAAAGTGAATGGTGCTCTGTCCGCATTAGTAGATAGTGTGAATATATCTAACACTGCCAAAATGGCCATCCATTATGCGGTGTTGGTGCCAACTTTATTGTACGGTAGTGAGGCCTGGATATGCCCGAAATCGAGTGAAAGTATGATAAATGCAAGCGATCTCTTAGAAAGATGTGCGGTGTCACCTTGCGAACAGGATAAGCAATGAAGATACGCAGTATGACAGGGTCGTACGACAGTGTTATTGTAAAAATGAAGAAAGGAATGCTTAGATGGTTCGGGCACATAGAAAGAATGACTGATTCTTTTCTCTTCCATAATATCAATCACTTCATTCATCTTCTCCTCAATCCCACCTCTCACATTCCACGCAGCTACTCTGCACTCCTCCCTCCACTTCCCGCCGCTAGGTGCACAGCGTGTTGGGTGGCGGTCCCCAACGCCGAACTGCACTCTGCACACACCAGCGGGGACAGACCGGTGTACGTCGCTTCCGGGAGACGCCCTAACATTATAATTGCCGTTGTCCCGCATGGTATGCACAGAAGAGGAATTGCAGCCCTGAAAAGGGCTGGCAGGGGTCGCGACGAGCACGCTTCCTCAGTTGACCCCCTAACTTCTACTTCTTTTAGCTTCTCAAATCTCATTATTCTCCTCACACACTTGCGTTTAAGTATGCGAGTGCTTTTGACGTTTCCTTTAGCTAACACTCTGGCTATTCGATCTTCATAAGTCAGGCTTGGTCGGACTTGGCTTCTGCTACCTTTCACTTCCCATCACTCATTCTATGCGCCCTAACCACCGACTGACGAAGAAAATATACAGAGCGAAAGTGAGCGGTAAAAGAAGCAAAGGAAGACCAAGGCTGACTTAAGAAGATCAAATAGCCAGAGTGTTAGCAGATGGAAATGTCAAAAGCTCTCGCATACTTAGGCGAAAATGTGTGAAGAGAATGATGAGATTTGAGGAAGCGAAAGAAGTATGTAAGAACCGCGACGTTTGTCGCTCCGTCCTCTCTGACTACCCCGTTAGGGATACAGCGTGATGATATGTATGTATGTTAAGAAGTCGGTCTCAAGCATTTTTTTTCAAAAATAACTTCAATTCCTACAAATACTACAATATGTGACACTATGTATTTGTATAGGATATGTCAAAAGTAGAAATAGGTAATGTAGTAAAGTTCAGCTGCTTATAATGTGCAAAATGCTTTGAATTTTTTTCAATAGACGTACAATATATTTATCACCAGTAGCAACCCTAGACTATCCCGCGAACAGAATTTTGGACAATTGCACGGCAAGTTAAGCACCGACCACATGGGGATTGCGGACATTTCCCGGGTGGATTATGACACTGTCGTTATAGTCCCAGCCTGAACGGAGATTACTATCAATTTTCATGTCCGTGTCCGTGTGATGCGAGATTAGAATGGCCTAACGGGATTAAATCTCTCACGGTAGGGATGTAATATTTCTTATGCTATAGTAACATAATTACTTAATATTCATTTTAAAATCGGGTTCCAAATATCCATTATTTATTTATTTTTAGAGTTCCGTAGCTCAAAATCCGAATCCTTAAAAGATCACATAAGCGCCTTTCCAAAGTGATATACAAAGTTGTTCAGTATCCATACATCTTGTTAACTTACGTCATTTATGAACACTATATAACATTTTCGAATATTTATTCTGACTTTCGCACCGCGCTCGTTGGTAGAGTAATTAAATTCCAAGCCGGGACCTCGGGTTCGATCTCCGATCAGATAAATTTAAGAAAGAACCATTTCCAAATTGGTTTGGAGTCTGGAAGCTCCCCCAGTTCGTCGCGTGGTGGTCTCGTGGTACTCATAGCACAAGCCTACGCTGAAAAAGTACTTTAGATAGTTTTACAAAAGTTTTATTAAACTCGTGAGTTAACATCGTACTAACACACGGAAATTGCTGATTTCACTAAACTTAAAATATCGAAATATTTATGAAACTGTTTTGTACAGTTAATAAATTTGTTAAGTAATATTAACTAAGGTAAGTCCGATGCACACCATCAACATACTCGTAAACTTAACTCTTTAGAAATACTTGTTACAGATGTTAAAAAGTAAGTATAAAGTATTACTTTCTACCGATAGAACTGAATGCGAGTGGTAAATACCACTCGTTTTTAAACTTTCTATCGGTCGTATGTAAAAAATACCATTTCATCAAAAATCGCCCCCTGCACGAAATTAAGTTTAAAATAATATTCATTTGTACAAAATTTTAAATCACCGAAAGTTCTTCACCGATTGTTTGGAAATTTTAACACAACATTGCATTCAAATACGTGCTTGTATTTATCTATACTTAATATTAAAAAGAGAGAGATAGCGGATTTCGCATGCGTGTTTGCATGGTGGAGGGTGATCTCCGGAAACACTGCACCTATTATTTCAAAAATTCTTTTGCCGTTTGAAAGTTAAATTATTCCCGATGCACATAGGCTTTATAATACGTATTCAATCCGGTCGAGTCGGGACAGGCCGCTAGTATACTGATATACCTACTAAGCCACAGCAACGCGTGGTAGGGTATAGCTAGCAGTAGAAAGAAAAATAAATTACAATCCATTGTGTTGTCGTGTATTTCAATGTGTATTCCAAATCAATTTTTCTTGGAGTACATCGATCGTATTTCCGACGGTTCTAAGGGCGCGTGCCTATTGTTATTTTCCCCATAGCTTTTTGAGATTTGCAATTTGGCAGTGAAAAGACGATGAGAACTTTGCAGCGTAGAGGAAATTGAGCGTCACGCTGAACGATGCTTTTATTGCTTGAGATAGGGCAAAAGAAAGATTTTTAATTACGGGGAAGTTATAAAAGAGGCGTTTATTATTATAAGTAAGTACTTCTTTGCTCAGTTAGGTTAAGAAATGAAAAAAAGTAAGTTGTCTAAATCCAATTTTACTTCCATAGTGATATGTATGACGAATTTTTCTTCATCGGGAACATATCTGCCGAACACAACTAATTTGGGAAAGAATAAAAATCCTATGCAAATCGTATAAGTCGGCTAAGGATTTTTAATATAAATAACTTATACATTGTACTTAGGCGAAAAAATAGTAAAGAGAAAATAATCCGTAAAAATCATGTCGACCGTCGTACGTTCCTATAATTGGAAAGATCGGCACGCTTTATGTAACTTGCAGACAGCATGTGACGGCCAATATCGCGCGATATCTGCTGTCAAAACGAGAATTTATGTAATGTAATTTGTATACTCGTAGTAGCGCTAAATCAACCGCGAAAAGTACAGTTTATGGTCATAGAATAATAGATACGCAATCGTCATATATGATACCAATTTTTTATTACAATTAGTCACCGGTCGCGCAGTGATCGCGTGGCTGTCGCTGTCTGCAAATTTTTTGACATTTATGTATACATTCAGTCAAGAAAGTATCGGGAATGGATGATTTATTTATGGTTCCAAATTCAATTTTTTGTATTTTTTGTTGTTGTTAGATTGGCACGACTGTTTTCCACTTTGGCGCGGAGTTTGAGTTGCATCTGTTATTTAGATTAAATAAAGTGCTGTTTTTAGTTATATCATTCTAGTGTATATTGCGAATTTCATAATGGACAAAAACATCGAACAAAGAGTGTCTTAAATTTTGCATCGCCAATGGAATTTCGTGTTCGGAGTCACTGAAAATGTTACAGAAGACTTACGGTGAATCGACTTTATCAAAAACACGTGCTTGTGAGTGGTACAAAGCGTTCAAAAGCGGTCAAGATGTGATGGAAGATTTGCCTCGCTCTGCTAGGTCATCAACGTCTGCAACTCAAGTTAACATCGCAAAAGTGAAGGAAATAGTGACTAAAAATGCTCATTCAAGTTTGAGAGAGATAGCCGCCGAACTTTCTGTGTCTCACGAGTCGATCCATACCATTTTAAATAATCACTTGGGTATGATACATGTTGCCGCCCGGCTAGTCCCAAAAGACCTGAATTTTCTCCAAAAACTCAATCGCATAAGAGTCGCTGAGGACATGCTAGAACGAGTCAATTCCGACCCAACATTCATGAAACGCATTATTACTAGTGATGAGACGTGGGTTTACGAGTTTGACATGCAAACTAGTCAACAAGCTTCAGAGTGGCGTCTTCCAACTGAACCGAAACCGAAAAAACCACGAAAAGTCGATCAAAAGTCAAAGTCATGTTGACTGTTTTCTTTAACCATCGCGGTGTTGTGCACTCGGAATTCAAACGGAAGGTCAAACGGTAAATAAAGAATATTATTTGGGCGTTATGCGGCGTTTAAGAGAGCAAATTCGACTAAAAAGGCCAGATTTGTGGAAATAAATTTCTTGGATTTTGCACCACGATAATGCGCCTTCGCACAAGGCCATCATTGTGAATGAATTTTTGACCAAAAACTCAATAAATACTATCGAGCAACCACCTTATTCACCAGATATGGCTCCAGTCGACTTCTTTCTTTTTCCTAAACTCAAATTACCACTTCGTGGCACCCGTTTTCATTCGGTAGAAGACATAAAGGAGAATTCGCGGCGAGCACTGAACTCAATTCCGGAAAAAGCGTTTAAAAAATGTTTTGATGATTAGATTATTCGTTGGCGTAAGTGTATCATTTCTGAAGGAGCATACTTTGAAGGTGAAAAATAACTTTGGATGAATAACTAACATTTCGTGTATTATTGATCTTTTCCCGGTACTTTCTTGACAGAGTAGTAAGTCCAAATACTATGAAATACTGTCATGCACACCTATCAAAGATAGACATGTTGAGAATCTAGGTATATGTATTATATCTATATCTAACACAACATCAGTCTGTAATGAGTACTCATGTCAACAAATAAATGAATTACATGACACAACACATCTTCTCGCTGTATCCCGAATGGGGTAGTCCGAGAGTATGGAGCGCCTAACATCGCGGTTCTTATATGTTTCTTTCGCCTCCTCGATTCTTATCATTCTCCTCACAAGCCTAGGTACGCGAGTGCTTTTGACTTTTCCATCAGCTAACACTCTGGCAATTTATCTTCGAAGTCATCCTTGGTCTTCTTTGGCTTTTGCTACCACTCGCTTTCGCTTACAAATTTTCTTCGTCAGTCCTTCGTCACTCATTCTTTCTATGTTCCCGAACCATCATAGCATAAGTTTACTTCATTTTACATAAATAAATAAATAAAACAAATACTAATTCCTACGAATATTGTGCCGTGTGATTTTGTCATGTCTTAACACTATGTCAAATCTAAATGAAAAACTACTCCAAGTTTTATAGGGAAGTACAAAATTATAACCGTGTTTAGGAATGCTCAAATTTGGTAAGTAGTGTTTACCTTACCTTGCAATGTGTAGGCGATCCGCTGTGATTGCATCCCCGGCGTTGCGCTCACGCCGGCGTGCGTTGTGTTGTGCAGGGACAAAGCGCCCAGCAGGTCCAGCTCACCGGCTGGAACAAATACAGTCGTCAATTCTTTTCCTTTAGAAAGTATTGTAATCTGCTCCATCTTTACCCAAAGTGGTTCCTGGTTTAATGAAAGCCTCGAAATTTCGAAGTCCATGTCCATACATATATTTTCCTCCAATTATATTGAACAGAGGCGTATTGACATTCAAGCCCCGAAGCTCCGAACCCCCGAAGCGCGGGCTTCACGAAGGGTAGAAACGAAAAGCGATTTTTAAATTGTAATTATTTCTTTTTGTAATGCGCCAGTAATCATTTTACTGCCATTCTACGTAAGTACATAATTATGCGTATTCTGTAAAAAATTGAATTCGTTCATGGTAAATTATGGATTAGTTCTAGACCTCGTTAAAATCTCAAAAATAGTCTTGTCTCGCAAAAATTTGTTGCCGACTTTTGGTTTTGTACTTGACTGCTAAATTAATATGCTTTCATTTCAATACACTTGCGAGCATAAAAACTGACCTAGCTTACATTTTGAGTCACATAAACTTATGAGACTGGTTAAAACTGCATAAATCTATGAATTTCTAAAGGAATAAAGTAGATATCAAGTTTTCATAGGCGAAACTTGAAGCTTTGAAGTAGGCTTGTAATAATAAATACCTACTCATTATCTATTCTCAGTTATTATAAGACTTAATAGATAATAGCTTTCGTATACATTATTTTAATGGTTATTGTTTTCTCATTGCTTTCATATAGTGAATATTTACGAGGCACTAAGACGGTGTCCTACATTCCGACAATCAATATATGTACTGAGTTGGAGGAATCCGAATACGGGGCTCGCACAATGTTATCGATCACTAACACTTGACACAAGTAATGACTATATTAGACTTAGGAAAAAGAAATCCCTTCTTTTCTTATAACGTTCTAATAGTTTGGTATTTCTCCGGAACAAAAAGTCGCTTGAATTATTATCTCCTAGTCTTCTAACTGCCACTGATAATACCGTCAGAATCGTTACTGCCGTCACGAAGATTAACCCGGTCAAATAATAACTTGGTCATTTATTTATTTAATTTTTTTTTTAACTATTTATTAACAAAAAGTACATACATATGTTAATATTTACAAACTTAAAACTACACATTATCTTAAATAATAAACTTCCTCAAAGTTGCCTCAAAGTAGAAAGCTGTCATTGCTCAAGGTACCTAGCAGACTGGCAGCATTGCCTCTTTGAATAGCCAAACCGATTCGTTGGCGGAAGAAGCTGCCAACTTTATTTAATTAATTATATTTATATTATTGCTACCTCAGATTGTGCATGCGTGCATATTCGTAAACTGCCTATTGCCTATGACTGTCATTATTTTAATATATTTTAATTCTACCTACTATATCAAATTCATTATTGTATATATTTGCTGTATTTTTAGAACTCGACATTGTATTACTGAAATTTTCAAGAGCTGTAGATTTTGAGAAAATAAATAAATAATTAAACAGACTGACAAGAATTTTAAAAACATGTCTTTGCGTTTTAGTAACGTGCAAGTAACCATATAAGCTTAAGAAAAGACTTTATTTTGAAAATTAGAGATAGACATTTTGATTTTTTTTATTTGTATAGATAATCCACATGAACAAAACAAAACGAATAATGAAAAATAAATATCATTTACAGCGAGTATGAAAAATTATACTTCAGTCTTGCCATCTATGAACTCAAATCGGAACAAGTATTGTTACAAATTTAATTATGACAATATATTTTGAAAAATATGTGTTTCATATTTTCCAAAAAAGAAAAAAAAATACAATATGCGAGTAGCACAGCTCTACTTACAAGAAAGTAATTTCTTTAAACGTATATATTGTTAAAATAATGTATTATTTATTATTGGTGAAATAATGTAATAATAAAAATAATGTTCTTAGATATAAAATTATTTTCCATATTAAACTATTATAGTACTACGTAATTGACTAAAGACATACATTTTTTTATTTACTTATTTTTTTATAACTTTGGTTTTTGTAGTAAAAAATGAACTGTTTTCGGCCATCAAGTATGCATACATTTATCCAAAGATATTAAGCGATTTTGACTATTGTTTGGCCTAAAAATATAAATATTTATGATTTAGAAGAAAAGCATTCAATTCAATAATGTTATTATAAAGGAACACATAAATTAATATTTGAAGTCGAATCGTTGTAATACCCTTACTCAAATCACTGAGCTACACTACAAAATAATACAGGTGCTTGTAGAGTCCGAGAGCACAAACAATCCATCTCGACCGCATGTAACCCGGTCACGTAGCGCTACACAACATCGTAGCCGCCGGCGTAGGCTACAACTAGGCTACGAGTATCTTCACATCTAGCATATTAAGTATACGGAGTAAGCTTCAGATTTTACGAATTTTCACGGAAATAAATTACGATATGCCAATAAAACAGTAGTAAGGTCTACAGTACTACTAACAGTAGTCTTTGACGTAGATTAAAATTATTTATACGAATATAAAAATTAATTCTATTTTATAGTTTTAAGTAAATTGTTTGAATTAATTAAATTGTTATTAATTTTTAGACTGTTCGTTGTAAGTTTATACAATATAATTGTCAAGACGATGATGGTGCATGATTGTATAAAAATAATCATTAGTATATTTTGTGTATTTTGTATTGTGTACTTTGCATTTTGTACGGAAGATACTTATCCAGAAGTACTGATTTCATACCATATAATTGATTTTAACAGCATTTAGAAGAATTTAAAAAAATGTCATGTCATAACTCACAACTTTTACAAAATTATATTTAGGGTTTAAATTACGTGACGGTACATTTATGTTTAGGGTTTTTAAGCTCTATTAACGCTTTAGACAATTAGTATCCATCTTTTATTGGTCTTTTGATTTAATTCATTCTCTACTCCTTTATCGTAATTAGAAAAATGGGTCAATTACACGCAAACGGAAATCGAATCAATGGTTAACTTAATTGATATATCAAACATACGACAATTTTCTGACATAAAAGTCAAGCGGACACGTAATCGTGAGAAAAAATCCTCTTGTTAATCCCTCCTCTTCAATTAGAAACCGTCACAATTTGAGTAGAGTGGCTCTTCTCTTCACTCCACTGGTGCTAGCTCCAATTTACAACGCCTCTGACATAGAACTCACAGAAGTCACATAGCCTGCTTATAGGGTTGACACTTTATACGTTATGTGTATTTTGTATTGATATTCATTAATGTTTTATTATTAGTCATTAATTAATTATGTCAAAATGATATAACTATTCATTTACATGGGATGAACACGCGGTGAATAGATCGAACGAGCAATGGTGGGAAGAACAAAAGAGGGCGCGAGGAAAAGGCAGAAAAGAGTTGTATGTTTTATTAAAACTAATTTTATTTATTATTAAAAATAAGAAGCTTATAGAGTACAACAACAGAGCTTTGAACTACTTTGAAACACACAACTTTGAAACAATCAAAGAGTACTCTAGAAACACATTAGTACAATTAGCTATTTAATCCTTTTGATTGTTTCTCTTAATATTAACTAAATCGATTTTTATTTATTTCAAAAGAAAACTTTTCACTTATAATTGCCGCTAATTAATGTCATCAACATTCTAATGCTTAAAAGGAAATTCATTTCGCCTTCTCGTATTTCTATGACTCGTGACACACGACTTTCCAATAAATAAAGTACGTTAATTTTTTAAAAACCAAATTCTAATAAAACTTTACACATACATATGTATACCTTCCTCACTATGCACACGATCCGGTAGACAGGACTTTCTTAAACCTCGTCATAAATCTTAATAAATTAATGTCAATAAAATGGTTGCAGGATGTTACCTTCTACATTTTTCACAGTGACGATGTCAGTGAAATGTACGTGTCAGCCCTATCAAATATGTAGGGTGGCCGACGGCGCCGAGCCGACGCCGACACGTCTGCCTCCCCAGTTCTACGAAAGTGATACAAAGCGATGCTCCAGATTACCTCGTAAACTGCCACCGTCTCTGTTGCAGGCCGTACCAGCTTATTTTCATGACAATCATAGCAATTGATTCCAAACGAGATAGATTTTATGTCCTATGTTTAGTCCAATTTTCAGTGTTTATGTTCAGGGCAGATGATTTTAATAATAATATCTTCGGACAAATATAATAATTTGGATAGACCTTAATTAAAGATTAAGCTTGAATACGAACTATGGGTATCAACCAGTGAATATGGATTTAATCATTATAAAGTCGATTACAAGATAATTTATAAAAGGTCGTTGTTCACCTCATCAGATATGGAGATTTTTTTAGTATCGCGAGAGAAACCTTCAAAAGGTACTCAGCCCCTCGGAGACAAGACTGTATTGTGCGAGATTTTTACCCACTAAAACTTAAGTTTATAAGGAACGCATGAAGTCCCTCAGGGGCGATTTGGGTGTCAAACTTAGGAAGAACCCTTAATCCTCACGCTTGCGGCTTACGGGATACTAAAGGTCGATATGATGGTTAGAAAGTGTGCTGCTCTGTCCTATGTCGACTACACGACCTAACCTCACGATTCTGTACACACTATATTTCTATGTACGAGCATATTTTTTGTACTTCAGACCCAAATTGCGTAACCCCAAATTAAAATTAAGACAAAAAGAACTAGAAAAGCCCCCGGTAACACCCAGACTTCAAGGCCAATACAGAGAATTTCGTTCCCTAAATCGACCTGACGGAGGATCAAACCCGTACTGTGTTGTGTGACCTGCGTCTTCAATCTTCATACATATCTAGTTGCTGTAAAAGACGCGATTGATGTGCGAAAAAGTTGTTATTAATTTCATATCAATATTATCCATTGTTAGTACCATCATACTTGCTTGTATTAATTTGTGTAACGTTATCTCAACACGTGCCAACCCTTCTACTAGAATGCCTATAATCCTGTTCAACATCTCATTATAATACGGAGCTTACCGCCTGAAGTCCGTAAATCGTATTCTCCACGCGATCGTAAACGTTTCTACTATCGCACTATTGCATTTTAATAGTACAAAATACGTGGGGTAAGTGCTACTAGAATTGTTCTGGCGATACTGCAGTTAGCTTCCTGTCTAGCCTTTAGTAATCTCTTGCTATTGGAATATGAACCTTATGTTTAATTGAGCAAAAGCTGTTGAAAACTATACATGCAAATGAGCAGATAGACGAAAGTAGAAGTTTATAGTCTGTAAAACTGCATAAAAATGTATAAAATTGTTTTAAAGTTCCGTGAAACGTTTTAAAAGCTTCAAATTGGAGTCACTAGAGTAAGACTTTAGTTTATATCGTTAGTACAGGCGCAGCTTATTATTTATGTCTTATTATGCACAAGCCACATAAATAAAGTAACTAAGATATTGGAGAAGACAGTGTTGATTTTAATAATAGGGAAGCCATAAGCAAAATTTCTAAGGCGCTTGGTCTCTTCTCTCCAGTTCACATAAAGAAAAAAAAGAGAGAACAATAAACTAATATTATATAAATAACTGTGGTGTATAGCATATACATAGGTTATAGTTTTCACTGTAATGCATTTTTTGTAATCTGAATAAATCTGTTTTTTTCTGATTTGATCTGATTGATCTGATTTAACCACTATAACTACTTGTAGTTAGTTGAGACTCACAATTTTACGTGTCTTTTCAATTATGTTCGACATGTACTACATATAAAAATAGATTGCCCATCTCCTTGGTTACTGTGTACATTAATAGGATGAGAGTTCCTTTTATCTAAATATCTTACAACCCTTTCAACTTCATATTCATCACGCGATATGCGCGTGAAAGCTTGTATCATCAAAGGTTATATTAGCTGAAAATAATTGCTTGCGATAATTTATCAAGGCGGTCTGAAAGAGGCGTAATTTGCGGTGTAGAACCGCCCGGATGGTTTGCCAAGGTGAAAGGTTAACTAAGCGGAACAATTTCGAGTTAAATATCGTCGGCAACATTACAGAGAGTAATTAATTTGGAAAATTACGTAACGATCCCTTCACGCCCGCTAAAATGGATTTGCATGCCGACAACATAATAATGGATTTTTAATTAAAATTGAAGAAGCAATTAGGTGAAAAATTATTAAAATCCTTACATTCTAAACATTTCTAATGGTTTTTCATTATCATAGGCTTAGAAGGTTTAGGATGTAGAGCACGCTCTACAGTTAAAGTCTACAAGGCTATAGTATTCCTTGGGTGACGAAAGGGCCTTCGAAGTCACAGCCGATCGGTGTTGGAGCTTCGATTGTCCATCCATGCGACCCCAAGGAGGACGACACACGAGGACGACTGTGATCCGTACAGTCTTGACACAATGAGGGCGCAGGGGGCCTCTCTATTGCCCCTTCGAAGTGCTTCGGCACAGTGCGAGAGAAACTTCGATGGATTCCGTAAGAGACTTCGGAACCCATCGACAACGCGCCGAGAACGACCATCGTGGGAGTTTTTGTGCGTAAAAGCCCTATAGAACCCAGTCTTGGCCGCTGGTTGCTGGGTATCTGTGTCCAGATTTCTATTGTGTCACCAATACAACAATGTAGAGTAAGCCGGACTTTTTTTTTTGATTCCACGGAGGAAGGGTTTCATTTTAAAAGATTCTTCGCCAGAGTAACCAAAATAAAGTGTGTAGAAATTGTAAGGTGTGTAGGAATTGATTTGTAGACTTCTCCTGTCGTACAAAGCCAATGAAAGAAAGTCTGCGGAATTGTGAGTGGTTGAGTAGGACTCCGATTATCCACTTCAAGGAACTTGAGAAAGACGGCACTGCGTGTGATTCGTGCTGCTGTAGCATTGAGACTATTAGGAGTTTGCTTGGATTCCCGAAATATGCTTCTGAACAGCACTATGGTATGTTGGCATCAGTGCGCGTTCCACCGAAGATCTCGGGGGCCCAAACATGCGCCTTAAACTAATGTTACGGGAATTTTAGAAGTACCACATAAGCTTTTCCCTTTCGCTTTCTCTCATCTTGGCAAAAATGGTGTGTAGGCATAGCGATCGAACAATCGACGAGGAAAAACAAAGGGAAGTATGAAGCAATTGAATTAATAAGCTTATTTTATTTTTAATTCATTTTAATTACATTCTTTACCTTATATTTCCAAGTATGAGAAATGTTATTATTTCTTACTTATACTAAACTACATTACGAGTGTTCTACTTTGAACTGGAGGAAAGCTACGTTAGCCATTCACCGCTGTGCCAGAAAAATTTATGAAAAACATACTTAAGAAAAAATGTGTAAATCACGACTAACAGCGTTTTCTCTGGCTATTCAATTAAAAATACAGCGTAATCTTATTTGAGAATTAGATTCCGATGATATTAAAATAGTCAGACATAGGGACTACCTACTGACATGTATTGCATAAGGACTAAGACATAATGCTTTCACTGCTACTGTTTTTCTTGAAAACGCTTCAAATTAAACCCTAAAAACGGAATTCAATGTAACTACAAATGTAACTGGATCCCTTGCCCTGTTATACAGTCGATCAGCGCGCAATATCGGTGACGCAAGGGTTAATAACAATTAAACGGAGTAATAAGAGACGACACGCGTATGAAACCCGCTCCGTACCGTCACATTGACCATATGGATGACCACACGATAATTACATAGCCACAGGCTTCTAAACAGCTCACGACACAACCCTCTTGTAAGTTAATCAGCCTTTGCGATAATATTGTTAACCGACCCAAAAAAGGAGATTCTGTTTTTCTGTTTTACGTATGATTTGTATTATAATATATTGATTATTTCGAAAACTATATATTTCTAGAAAGATTTCAATATATATAATATTAGAGTACTGTTCTATTTTATACTTTTATATGATATCTAACACTAAATTTTTATTGACAAAAATCAGTACAATAGTTTCAATAGTATCAATCTTAACGTTGATATTTATAACTTAAAACTAAATATTATCTTATAAATAGACTTCCTCAAAGTTTCCGCCAAGAAAGCTTTCATTGCTTAAGGTGCCCAGCAGACTGGCAGCATTACCTCTGTGAATAGCCTAAGGGTACGATTCTAATATGTAAAGTTATATACATAATAATCGGTTAAAAATTACAAGGACTCTAAAAATACTGAAATAAATGAATGAAAATATTAAAAAGGAAGACTCCAAAAAGAATGCTTACAAATTTCCAAATAATTGATCATAATATCAATACTATTATGCAACGCGAAAACAGAATTAGCCATATAGAAAAAACTACATAAATATTAGTTTTTAATAACTAATACTGAATTACAAAGTTAAAATTATATTAACGTGCCTACTTATAAAGTTAATTATCTAGTTGGAGTGTATCAACTTTTATGAATAATTCTAATGTAAACGGACAAAAATTCTAAAAAATATTTATCGCAAATCCGCATAGCCTTAAGTGCGTACATATGTAGATTACTTTAAAAAATATATTTGCAATGTACTAACACAGCTGTCATTGTCTTACAATAGTACAAACCATATAAACGTAACGTGTTCAATATCGTGCATGCCTTCACCCCACATAAAACTTTCCTTGTATTCGGAGTTTTTATCGCATAAAAAATATTGTATTCCATTACAGTGCTTTTAGCATGGCACACCATTTCGGGTCTCATGACCTTGACTTTTCGTTATAATGAATACCCAACACAAACTAAGAAATGTCATATATACTGCAAAGTGTCGTATGACGGTAATATGATTACGTAACAGTCGATAATCTCGAAAACCACTGATCAGCACAATGTATTGTATTATACGTATTGTAATTCATATATTAATGTGTAATATAATGTTTATGGAAATTGACACCTCAAATTCTGTTTACTGCATATATTTCTTATTAACTTGGACCAATATTATCAGTACAGATACAAGCGTTTAAAATTTATCATGTTGTTATAAAACAGTACTTGAGTTTTATGCCGGCTTTTCTAAATAAAAGTAGAGAATTTGCCGGATCTTTTGAGTAAAAATTTCTCAAAATCGATAGTACATTTGCTATTCAAAACTTTTAACTGGGTTTACTTAAATAAACGGTTTGATTTTGTATTTTAAATGCCCTGTAACTTGAATAGATAATTTTTAATTTGAATACCAGCTGTAATAATAATATATTTTTTATTTTATTATACTCCTACTTTTTTTTGTAATCATTAAATTTTTAATAATTCTTTTTATAATATCTATGTCCGTATATTGTAAATATTTAAATGATTTTCAGACAATTGTACTAATTGCGTGACTCCAAACTCAACACTATACGCGTGTACTATAAGTAGTACTACGTAGCTACTATAGGTACAACTAGTTGTTGCCTGCTATTTCGTTCGCGTTCTTTTTTACTAAATTATAATAAATAATTCAGAAAGATTCACGGGCTTTTTTCGCAATCGGATGATGGCTTAGGGCCGTAAGATCAAGAGCAGTTAAAACTATGGATTTCGTAATCTATGATACAATTTGATCGACAGTTTAATCCACTCTCCTAATATTAAATGGAAATAGTGAACGGCTTAGCAAAATCTACATTAATGTGTTACACATGGTAATATTATTCGTTTCGTTCACAGTTCGTTCATTTTTAGATTCTTTGTCAATATTCGATAATTTCATTTGCTCGTAATCAATTGACTGCCATTGATCTTACGAAATAATCGAAGAAAGAAGATTAAACTCTCTTCCGTCGTTTAAACTACCATTGATCATACGGGCCTTAGAAATGCATAGAGGACAAATACACAAAGAAACATTCATAATTATGTAGATACAACTTAGACAGAATGACCTTTTCTTTAGCGCCTTGTTTTCTGAGAGTATCGCATAATGATACCTAATAAATTATAACACAATCAAAAACCAATTTCGAAAATCGATAAACAGGACAATAAATTACACGGTGGCTAGAGCTTCTTAAATAATTTGATATTACATTATGCATGTAGGATTTTGGAATATGATGTCCGTTAATAAGGTAAGGCACGGGGTAGGGTGTTCGAATCGAACCGGTGTACCGGCAGGTGGTGGACACGCGCCGTTGCCCGGGCCCCGCCGCGTGCCATATCGTGTCTACAGAAACCTTCTGTGTACCGACTATATTTTTTATTTTTAGAATATTCTCTGTTCGTCCTTGTTATGAATCTATATTAATCTATACTAATATTATCCTCAAAGTAGACATAAAAATGCATTTCATTCTTGCATAATAATGTTGTTGATCCACCTTGTTGACACAGAGAAAATAGCATGTTCCGGACATATATCCCTACCTCTGGCAATCTTACAGCAGTCCTTCAAAATTAATATATATAGATAATTTATTACACTCCGAAGTTGGCTGTCAACAAGGTGATCCTCTCGGACCACCTATTATCAGTTTGGCTATCCATCCTGCGATTTGTAATTTAAATTCCAAATTTAATATTTGGTACCTTGACGACGGAACAATAGGAGGTAAAGCAATTACTGTTTTAGATGACCTTAAACCCTCATTCAAAGGTTTAAAGATATTGGCTTAGAATTATTTCTTTCTAAATGTGAACTCTTTGTTTCCGATTCTGTTCCAATTATTAAAAAAAATGAAATAATTAATAAATTTAACAATCTGGCACCAAATATTAAAGTCTTGTCAAAAGAATCACTGTACCTCCTAGGTGCTCCTGTTTTAGATGACTCCATATCCTGCTTTATCAATGATCAAATACAAAAATTAAGCCAGTCTTCAGACAAACTTTTCAAAATGAATTCAAACATGGCTCTCCCCATTGTCCGCTTTTGCCTTTTCGTTCCAAAATTTACATATGCTCTTCGCTGTTCTCAGCTTTTTAAATTTCAAACGCTTTTAAAATCTGTTGACAATATTCTCAAAAATACATTATCTAAAATATTAAATTGCTCCTTTTTGTTGATGACAGGGTCTGGAATCAAGCCTCGCTTCCTATCTGTTATGGAGGCCTGGGCATACGCAAAATCTCGAGTGTGTCACTGCCTGCTTTTCTTTCGTCAGCCTACAGCACGGAAAACCTTTTCCTATTTTCCGGTTGAGGTGCCGTGCTTGACTGATGCTCGAAATGCTTGGTTAAGTGTTTGTCCGAGTACTAACCTGCCTACCTCGACCTTTTCTCAGAAGCACTGGGATGATCCTCTATGCAAAAATGTTCATTTACAACTTTTAGATTCTTGTAGTACCGAAAAAGATCGGTCTCGCCTCCTGGCTGTTTCTGAGAAGGAGTCAGGACACTGGTTGAAGGTAATACCTTAAAAAAACTTAGGAACCTTAATCGACAATACCACGCTTTCTCTCATAGTATCCCTTCGTCTGGGCCAGGACTAACCTTCTTCACCGTTGCCGCTGTGGTGATCTCGTCGATGTACTAGGTCACCACGGTTTATCCTGTTTACATAGTGCGGGCCGCATGTCACGACATGCTGTATTGAATGACGTCATTCGGCTGGCTCTTGTCGCCGCTGGCGTTCCTGCACTCTTAGAGCCTGTAGGTATGACCGGATGGCTTGACGCTCATTCCTTGGAAACTTAGAAGATCGCTGGTGTGGGATGCCACTTGTGTCGATACACTTGCTGTTTCCCATGTGCCGGCGACTTCCAAGTCAGCAGGTGCCGCGACTAGCACTGCCGAGAACTTGAAGCGGCGTAAGTATGCGACTCTCTCTGAGAGTTTCATATTTACGCCCTTTGCAGTCGAAACCTTGGGTCCCTGGGGCCCCGAAGCCCATCGACTGGTTTCTGATATTTGTAAGAGACTGGTCGAGGCTTCGGGAGATCGCCGGGCTGGCAGCTTCTTCCGTCAACGAATAAGTTTGGCTATTCAATGCGACAATGCTGCCAGTCTGCTAGGTACCTTAAGCAATGACAGCTTTCTAAGCGGCAACTTTGAAGAAGTCTATTATTCAAGATACATACGTTAATATTTACAAACTTGAAACTATACATTAATTAATTAAAGTTAATATTTACAAACTTGAAACTATACATTATAGTTTTAAGTTTGTAAATATTAACGTACGTATGTACTTTTTGTTAATGTAAATAAAAATTGAATATATTATAAAGAGATAAACTTTGGTTGTTTGTATGTAATGGACAAACTCAAAAACTACTCAACCGATTTCAAAAATTCTTTCACCTATAGAAAGCTACATTATCAGCGAGTACATAACATGGGCTGTATTGTATTTTCAAAAAGAAGTCTACCCGTGCGAATCTCTGGTTTGTCGCTAGTTCTAAATAAATTACACGGTATTGAATAATTTAATAAGTAGTATGCAGACCGACAGACATAAATATGTCTCACATATGAATTTTGAAATTATACATACAACATATACTCACGCTGTATTCCTAACGGGATGGTCAGAGAGGATGGAGCGCCAAGAATCTCCCTTAGGTATTTCTTTCGCCTTCTCAAATCTCGTCATTCTCCTCACACACAATCGCCCTAGTATGCGAGTGCTTTTGACATTTCCATCAGCTAACATTCTAGGTATTTGATCTTCGTAAGTCAGCCTGGTCTTCCTTGACTCCTTGTACCATTCGCTTTCGCTCTGTAGATTTTCTTCGTTAGTCTTTCATCACTCATTCTTTTTATATGCCCGAAGGTTGCCTAACCTTGGTCCGTCTTGACTACATTTTTTAATTACAATTTATTAAAGACACTTAAAGGCGTGAACGCATGTTCAGAGCAGAGAGAATCATTCGCAAAATGTAATGTCCTATATTTTTTCTAACAAGTTCAAATATTTTTCTTGAAGTATTTTATTACAAAAGCGAATACAGTTATCGAAAAAAATTACTTAATTTAAAAGAATTTTATCACGACTTCGATGCCTACAAAAATGCTAATTGCGGTATAATTTGAGGCATTCGATCAAAATGTCAAATATTAATGTGAAATACAAAAATGCAGGAAATTGCACCGATAAAAATTCACCGTATAATCAAAATAAGGTGACTAATTTAGAATTCAATGTAAAACAGAATATCAATAGGTCCGAGAAAAATGATGCAATACCTAAGTTTAGCTTTTTCAAAGCAATTCAAACGGCCTATTTGAAATTCCGATATCACTATGTCCTTCACTTACCCTTCGCACCTATCGCTAGTAAATAACATCAGTTTGGAATTTACATCATAACTCTGGATGAAGCATTAACATAGCTTTGAGAAACAATTTCCAGTCGATGTACTCACCTGTCCTCTGCTACTTTAGATATTTTAATTTTTTCACGAAATGTCATAGTAGGGGAGGTGACGGCAATTTAGATATGTTTCGTTAATCGATGGCGATTTTAGGCAAGATTAGAAGTTTGCGAATTCGGAAATCTTCGATATAGAAACCTTCTTTGTATTATTATCTATTAATGTCGAGAATACATCTGAGAAACTGTTCTTTCATATAGTGAAGACTTAGTAAATGATTTATGTTATTTATTATGAGATACAGGTAGGTAATTAATTTTAATTTATAATCCTGTTCCTTCTCTGTTAATGCGGTTAGATTATGAAACTCACTTCCGCCTCACGTTAGAGACTACAATTCTGTATATATTTTCAAAAGATGAGCTAAGGAATATTATCTCTCTTACATACATGTAGCATACATACATACATACATATCCTCACACTGTATTCCTAACGGGGTAGTCAGAGAGGCCGGAGCGCCAAGCGTCGCAGTTCTTACATACTTCTTTCGCTTCCTCAAATCTCATCATTCTCCTCACACATTTTCCCCTAGGTATGCGAGAGCTTTTGACATTTCCATCCGCTAACAGTCTGGCTATTTGATCTTCATAAGTCAGCCTTGGTCTTCCTTGGCTTCTTTTACCACTCACTTTCGCTCTGTATATTTTCTTCGTCAGTCTTTCATCACTCGTTCTTTCTATGTGCCCGAACCATCTAAGCATTCCTTTCTTCATTTTTACAATAACACTGTTGTGCAACCCTGTCATACTGCGTATCTCATCATTGCTTATCCTGTCCGCAAGGGTGACACCGCACATATTTCAGAGAGACCGCACCTCCACTGCATTTATCATACTTTCACTCGATTTCGGGCATACCCAGGCCTCATTACAGTACAATAAAGTTGGCACCAACACCGCATTATCTCTCTTTACTACCATAAACTATGTTGTAAGTATATGTGCAATATTTATATAATCAGTACCTAGTACCGTTGCAGTATAATATATGTATTTGGTAATATAATAAATTATGAAGAAATTTTATGACATATTGTATATTTATATGTATGATTTATACATTGCATACAATGTATAAAGACTTATACATATGTATAAGTATTATTGTATATGTTTTTGGGATTCATAGATATTAAGTTTTGCTTACGTAACGTCTTTTCTATCACAGGTCTGCTGGAAGAAATTTTAATATGAAATAAGTAGTATCTTTATATGTGAATTTTATTTAATATATCTCTTAAATGTGTGTGTTTGTATATGAATAATAAAATAAATATAACTAAATAAATGTTTAAGTCTCTATTTTCACAGTTATTCATAAATCATCAAAAAGAAAAATAATATGAAGTGAGAAGTAATCGTAAATACAGTTTCTAAACAAATAATGTACATGTAATACACAGATCATGATTTTAAATTTTCGGTACTCTAGCAAACTGTATCAAAATGTTTGCCATTATCTCCCCGATTTTATTATATTGTCTGTGAACTGTGAATAGAATTGGTCGAAAGATGACTTCATTTATTAATTATGCTGTCGCCTGCTGTATGTATGAATACAATGAAATATATTTACCTAATCCGTTTAGAAGTATAGATACGACCGTCTTATAATATGTAGGAATCACTGTAATACCATAGTAACAGTCAGCACTGAAAATATCTATACATATTATATGTTATAGTTAAACCACAGATTAATTAGTTTAGGTTAAACTAAAAGGTAATTATTTTTAAATATACCAGTCGGAAGAGAATGAAAAAAGTTATAAACGACGAAAACTGACGACCTCCGTGACGCAACGGCTAAGCGCGTCGGAATGTAAACGGGGGTTGCGGGTTCGATTCCCGCCCCGAGTCTGGGTGTTTATGTATATGTATTTATTTACAAAAGAAAAGTATATAAGTAGTATATCAGTTGTCTAGTACCCATAACACAAGCGCTGTGCTGCTTAATTTGGGATTAGATGGCTCTGTGTGAAATGTCTGAGTATAAAATTATTACAAGAAACTTTAACTAATATAGGCGACAGACTAGCAACTCTTCACTGTCTAGTTATGTTTCTGTGATCTGTTTTAATACTAATTATCTACTTATACGTAGAAGTGACGACGAGGTGTATTTTTAAATGATTGTATGTAATTTAAGTAATTATAAGTGATATTATAAAAATAAAGAAAGGAATGCTAAGATGGTTCGGATATATGGAAAGAATGAGTGATGAAAGATTAACGAAGAAATTCTACAGAGCGAAAGCGAGTGGTAAAAGAAGCGAAGGAAGACCTAGGTTGACTTAGAAGTTCAACTAGCCAGGGTGTTAGCCGACGGAAGTGTCAAAAGCACTCGCATACCTAGGTGAAAATGTGTGAGGAGAATGATGAGATTTGAGGAAGCGAAAGAAGTATGTAAGGACCGCGACGCTTGGCGCTCCGTCTCTTCTGACTACCCCGTTGGGGATACAGCGTGAAGATATGTATTGTGTCTACATATTTATTATACTAACTTTAAACTAAGCACTGGGTTTGTACTAAAAGTATCACAATGAATGGGAGCGCTATCAGTATCATCCTGTACAAAGGAAAAATTAGTTTCCTAAATAAATTGATCTGACCGTGAATCAAACCCGAGACCCCGGCATAAGAGATATCTTACCACCAAATACCACAGCTCCAATGGACTAGTCAAATTGGATTATACAAGAAATAATTTTAATGTAATTAATTTATTAGACAATTTGGTTTTTCAATATTTGTTTTTTTTGACGCTTAGTATTTATTTAACATGAAACATTATGTTGTTTCACAAGTGTCACCGCGGTAGTTGGTTATCGTAATATTGTAATTAGTATTGCAAAACATTACACGACCACGACATTATTAGAATATATGTACACATATTTTATGGTCCAAAGTCGTAGCTCTTATGGATCTCTGAAAATTACATTTTACAGACTTAATGTTTTTAAAATATGGTACGGAACCCTCTATAAATTTGAACTCGCGCTTGGGTAAGTATTTTATCCGAAATGTGCATAGATATGGTTTTACTTATGTATGATTTATTTAACTTAGGTCCTACTTAGGTAGGACCAAATGTATATTTTTATACATTTAGGTAGGTTAGGTCTTAGGTAAAACTCACTTAACTTAGGTAAGTCTCACTTAGGTAGGACCAAATAAATTCTGAAAATTTTGTCCGTGATGAGCACACATTTGGTCTTACCTAGATAAGTATTTTAACGCTCAGTCTGACTTAAGTAAGATCAAGTGTTAAATTACATGACCAAGAGCGAGTTCCCGTGCATAAACGGTTCGCACCATATTTTAAATTTGATAGGGCGACTTGCACTAACAATTTAAACTCGATTTAAGGATTTGCTATCTCGCTTGCACCTATTACTTAATAGTTGGTGCAAGCGAGATGCCAAATCCTTAAATCGAGTTTAAGTAGTTGCTGAAAGCCCCCTAAGAATTTAAACGTTTCTTAGGAAACTTTCTAAAGGCCCGGTAAAGACGATGAGACCAAAAAAGCAGTCAAATTTGCCGGTTCAAACCTCATCACCCTTCTCAAAGATTTTCGCTGCGGTTTACTTGTTTTTGACATTTCTGTCAGCTATACAGAAAAGCATTATATGCAATGATGTTATATTTACAAAAATTAAATGTCATACTTAGTTAAGACACAGTTTAAAATATACTAACGTAAAGTTAAAATATTTTTTAATTCCTATTAGTATAGTCCAGTCCTTGACAATGAACTTGAGTGCGCATCCACGTGGCAGGCGTCGGTATACGCGTAATACTAAAGCAAACAGCTCTAGAGATAAGCGGCCCTGTCGGCGCACGTGTGTGCTCGCCATTGTGGCCGAGTGTACATGTGAGTAGACTTGTTATACCTAAGGATACTTTACATCTAACTTATCATAAATCGGATACTCTGAATTAAATCAAAATAGAGGCTGAGAGGCAATGGTAACGTGTTTATGTGGTGTTTTTGTAGATGGGTAAATCGGTATAAATATGAGTTCCCGGGCCTGTCTTCGTTGAGATATTGATGGATGACATCCAAGAGCAATCTGAAAATTTATTCGGTGGAGTGGAATGGAACGGGCACGACACGGGCGTGACACTGAGCACTTGTTAGAGTGAATATAAATTACTCTGTAATCAGGCAAATATATGTCCGCAGACATGGGATCTGGATGGACATTCTAACCTTTGAGACATTAAAGCTCTCCATCGCATCGCTAGTATATTTAGTTATCAATTCAGTGTCATTAAAATTATAAGCAGTTCCAACTAAAAGCACGCACATTGCATTCACTAAACTTATCACTGACTGATTTAACTATTAACTGTGTTTAAAAAGTGATCGTTTTCAGACACAGCTAAAGATATACTCATTCTGATTGCACTAGGCTATCAAACAGTACACAGTGATAATTAGAATTAAACTATCTCTACCTCCATTCGATTGAACTTCCAACTTCACAAAGACTAAAGCAAGGAATATATTACACTCTTGGACTAAAATCAGAACCTCATTATTACGCAGGCAGCCTATTTCATCCCCACTCTTGTCATTTAAATGTTACAAAATTATCACATTATCACTACCGACGCGCCGCGGCTGCGCACGGGTAGAATTTTTTTTGAAAATAAAATACAGCCCATGTTACTCGCTGATAATGTAGCTTTCTGTAAGTGAAAGAATTTTTGAAATCGGTTGAGTAGTTTTTGAGTTTGTCCATTACATACAAACAAAGATTACCTCTTTGTAATATTAGTATGATGACTAATTGATGTGACTAAATTGTTGTGCAGCTATTTTATACTCCGTTTTTCTTTACTTTCTTTGAACATACGAGTATTTCTAATGGCCGATGATAAATAGGAAATAAACTTATATAAGTTTAACTTCGTTGTCTGTCTGCGTGTGTGTTTCTCTGTGGAATCGTAGTTATCGAGCGGATGAATGATATGCACGCGGTTTTGCTGCATCTTTCGAGAATGAAAATGTTCCCAGATTTTCAGCTCTGAACTCTAATTAAGAAGAGATTTTACATGCTATTGAACTTAAAAGTTTTTTAGAGGAACAGGTACCTTCTTTTCGGGGATTTCAAATTTTTAATTTTAGTTGCTTATTGTACATTTTTCGAATCTCATTGCAGAAAAATAAACCAGATATATTTTTCTCATGTATAGCATTAAATTTAATTTAGCATGGAAGTTGGTTAGATTATTATGACTTAGGACTACACTTGTACTATATAGTCCAATCAAATATCGGTTGAAATCGAAATTTTAATAATAAGGCTGAATTTTTTTTTTAATTGGATCGGATCGGACAGCGTCAGAAAGTGTAATGCCTCCTTTAACACTACAAACGGACACAACGCGTAGACTCGTTGATAAACAAAAGTTGTGTGATATTGCAGGTATCGTCTACTTGGATGAATAGAATTATGTCATTATTAGAAAATGTTCAACAATTTTGATATTTATATAAACTGTTCTTTTAACTATGTTTTGTTTAAAAGCATAACCTACTAATCAAATAAAACTACATTCGAACTCTGTGACGTAACATTACAATTAAGAAACCAAGGCATTAAGTCTCCGTTTACTTCTAGTATTTTCTAAAAGAATTTCATTGTTTAAAACATTTTTACTAACGCTTAAATTAGAAGAAATTTAGAATACTTGCAGATGTCTGTTAATATTAATAAACTCTTTACATTAATCTTGCGATTGAAATCTTATCTACCACCTATCTGCACGGTCCGCGTGATAGTACACTTTATTTGTAAGCACAGGCCTATGTTTAGTAATGAGATTTACATAGGCTGTTGTAATTATTTTATTTTTTTTAATTATACCATTAAGACTAAGAAATATTTGGGATTCGATGTTCTTCCACCCCAAAAGGTAGGCCAGAAGATTTATATCTATATAAGATTCCCTCCCAGCTACTGAATATGTAAAGATAAAAGAAAATGTTTTATCCTCCAAAAAGCAATCAAGCTTAATAATGTTCACCCAATTTTCAATTGAGCATGAATTTCGTTTTCGTTCACGTATCCGAAGAGTCATCCAAGTATGGATATTTGCACTTCGATATCTAAATTTCTGTTCTGCAATTCAAAGGATTACATTTAAATAAATAAGACCCTAACCATGACTGTCCATAAACGACAATTTATCACCAAGTGAACTATATTATTCAATATTGGACGTATTGAACAAACATTGCGCAGTAGTGGGTACGTACAATAAAGCTAATATAGGCAATGTCGCGGTTATGTGCGGAGGGTGACGACAACCTGTCGCTATCCGTACCATCCACCCTACTATTCACTAACCCTCTGACCAACCTCACATAACACTTACGCACCATGCGAAAAGTGACACGAATTACTTATTTACCGTAGCTGCGTAGTATGTTCACATAAAAGTTGGCTAAAGGTTAGTTGTATTCACGCAATTAATATTTCTTACCGCCAACCGCAATATAAATTTCGTCGTAAAGTTTTCTCTTCATATAAATCAATTTTAAGAAAAAATTCAAATGTTAAAAACAACGAAAACTACAATATAATTATCCTTTATTAATCGAAACTCGACTACAAAAATAACTTCATATGTACGACACAAATACCCACATAAAGCTTCTATATAATTTGACAGTTACTGAAATCGACGCCAAGCTTACCAAACTTTCTGTTGTTACTTATTGGTTTGACACCGACTTCAATAACTGTCAATTTAATTGTACAAGTTTTTGTATCGTATTTATGAAGTTATTTTAATATTTGAGTTTTGATTAGTATGGTATATAATCGTTATTTTAAAGTCGGATAACTTTTTTTAAATCAAATGAACATCACATTCGTCGGATCAAATAAACATCACATACGTGTGGACGGCTGCTTACTGATGGCGAATGATGATGGCCTATCATGTAATGGCCTACCATGGCTCATTGTATTGAGGAACATATATATATTTTTGAATTCGTAGACACAGACTTTATAGCTAACTCCAGACATCGTATATCTCAGCAGCAACGGTGAATCAAATCTGATAAGCTGACTCACCTGTACATATGACGTACATTTAGTAGCTGATAAGTACATCGGCGGCCATTTCGTTAGAAAACAGCACCCAACACAACTATATATTTTATTTGATTTTATTTGCCTCACTTTGTAGTACGGGACACACTGTCTAGAGTTTTTAAGCTATGTTCGTATAGTAAAGAACTTTTATTTGATACCTTACAGAATGTCCCGAAATTTTTTTTAAGCTCTGAAAACAATTCCTCAAATACAAAACTTTACTTTCGACGTCTGTTTTAGGCCATCACTTACTAGAACGGTTTCTTACTCAGCCAGCCGAGAAATAGACTAAGAAAAACAGCTGTGATAGACAGACAGACAAACAGACGCAATGGTGATTCTAATTTTGGAACGAAACATAAAAAATAAGAATCAAGAAATATTCGCCGGTTTCCTTAATACTGAAGACATTTGAATTGAAACTCCCACAAAGTATTTATTTTCTGATCAGAAGCAAATATTTGCGTTATAGTAGGTGAGGTGAATTTATAGATAAACAAACTATATTTCTAACAAGATGTTTGCATTGCAGCATTGCAAATAGTTTAATCGTCTCGAGGCTGGGTGTTCCTAACTATTCATTCTTTTTTTATCTACCATTACGAAAAATAAATCTGGATTACACATATAACTTTTTTTAGTTTAATCTTGTAATAGTTGTTTTTCGTAATGCTTGTACGAATGGCCCTACTATGTAACCACTAAGGGCCTAAACACACTTGGCACTTATAGAATCGGTGATAGCTAATTGGCGATTTAACTAGTTTGTCCCTCTACAATACTTCTCTTCATCTAATTTATAAAAAGAGGTCTCTGCTCAGTGGTGGGAGTAATATAGGCTTTTATATTACTATGTTCTAATGGGGACGCAGAGCAGAAAAGAATTATATATCTTTAATAATAATAAGGAATAAAAATATTGAATGAATTACACTCAATTACAATCAGTAATATATTAAGTTATCAATATAATAACATTCAATTATAATCACAAATACATTGTACCCATACAAATTTATAAAATCAAAGTAATATATAATAAATTACATATTTATTTAATTATGAGGAGGTTCGGGGAAACGAGGTACAAATATATCAACAAATCAAAACGACGACAATTCGTGTCTCATCTCTGTCTACAATATTAGGAATAGAATGTGAATATCTCCTAGCTATGTGTATCTATGTTTTTATGTCTCTCTTCATCTACATGTGTAAGTCTAAGGGGCCACGACTAATCCTTCACCATAATGTAATGTCTCTCACATTATACTATTACACAACACATAAATATATATAGTGCATACACATATATATTTGAACTGAAGTAAGATTCACGTGTTCATAGAATTTGTTCCCATGAGCTTTTTGTGATGACGAAATGCGTAAAAATATATTATAGACAAAGTTCTAGCAGACACCATTTAGACTCTCCAGGGGACTAATTCGTTTCATTTAGCAACATGTGATAAATAGGTTAATTTTGTTGAAATGAAAATTTGTAGATAAAATTATTGATCGCATGTTACGTAATATAAGCGCATGGATTAATATGTACGCAGCGAACCCGTGTAGACTTTGTAATCCAGTAAACTGACACAAAAATCTAAAACTAATAACAATAACCATTTGCTAACAACCTACATATAAATGTGCGAATCTATGCAAGTAATAAATAAATAAATGAAATAAAAAATAAACATAATGTCTAACTGTAGAACGTGGTAGGTAAACGTGGTAGGACTCTGTGCGGGGTCCATCAGGATGGGTCCATCAGGATCGCTACCATCGTTTAGTTCTACGGCCAAGTAACAGTGCCTGCGCTGTTGTATTCCAGTGGGGTATACAGACAGTAGGCTAGAAGGAGGGTAACGCAGCCGGTGACATTTATGTCATAAGAGGCACATCATCTTGGTTCTCAGGGCTGTTAGCTTACTCGTATTTGTAACTGCAGTGCTTTTGCTTTGATATTGCAAACATGCATGGAGTTCAATCCACTTACCATTAAGTGGACTTACAGAACTTAATATATAGTATGTGGACTTATGCTCGTACGTTTTCCCAGTAGTATAAAACAAGTGTAGAGAGTGTAAAATGTGCAGAACGGATCAGACGCATCTCTACGATGTCGCTTGTACTCCCAAGATCCAAAAATTCTGGCCTTTATGGTGGTCTGGTGTGAACTATGATTTATAGAAATGAATGACGTCTCTCCATCTCGCTGCTTCGCCGCGCCTGGGATTTTCTTGGATTCGGACTGTACGCGTTGCACAAGCGGTCTTACGATAATCCATACACCTTGACCGACGCTTACAACTTACAAAGATAAGCAGCTGGCTCATTTTGTTTTTCTTTCGCTGCCAGACCTACTTGTAACAAATTGAAGTATCAAAAATTAATTGATATTTAATTCTTACGAGAATATGAATTCTAAACCAGTATACCCATACTTTTAAGTAGAAGAAAATTGTACATGTGCAAGTATTTATTTATGAGGTATGAAAATAGTTACCTAAACGAAATGTGTATTATGTCTACAAACAGTCGTAATAAAATGCGGGGGCAAAGAAAAACGACCTAATTGCGGTGTGTGGGTGTCCATAATTTAGCGTGTCTATATTCTAGCGCGCACGTGGTGGTCACTTCGCGTTACCGGTGAGGTGACGAGGGGAATCGATATGTATTTTGGGCTGCGATAGTGGTCGCCCAGCAACCAACGTGGGACATGCCTAGGGTTCGAACTTTAAAATCGATTAAAAATAATCTTTATCTTTTTTAAGGGAATTCATAAGACGTCAGCTGGAAAGGCTTAGTACCCTTGGCCTCCAGAGAATTGTGAAATTATTTAGAAAAGAATTGTGATAATACTTAGACAAAACCGATGGCGAATTTTGGCTTTTTGGTGGGAACGAGGAAAGTAACGGCAATTTGCTTAGATTCTCTATTTTTTGCGCTTTTGACAGTTTTAAAGTTGATAGGACATATTTGTACGTTTAGTTCTTTACTTAAAAGTACTAGAGGATTTGAATTAATATGTGCGATTGAAGTTATTCGCGTTCTTCTCGAAACTCTTTATAACTCCAGTACGCCTACTATCACTTTACTAGAGGAGTATTAAAGACTTAATAATAAGAAAAAAGAACAAATTTTACATCTTTAACACGTGCTTTGTGATGAAGAGCGAAAAATTTTTACACAAGGAAGTGGAATTGGAATCTGAATAATTAATACGAAAAACATCGAGTGTATGAGCGCAGTTCTCTTTGCTTCTCCAGAATTGGGGCAAAATATTTCAACAAACATTCATTTTTATATTGTTTCTTTTGTTTTTCTATTTTAAGATACGTTTCAATTGTTTGCAGAATGTGGATGAAATGTTATATCTAATGTTATATCTACCTAGAGAAAATGGTAGAGTCAATAGGAATAATTTAATCAAATATTATACATAGTAGAAAAAAAAGAAAAATTCTTCAAGGAAGCAAGAAGATGAGTTGAGAGGAACTCAGCATGTGGTAACTACTAATCGATATTGAGCATAATATGATTTTACCTTATATGGTAATCTCAGTTACCGAACTTTTATGTTTTACCATGGTTTGGCCCAATTTTTTCAGAGAATAAATCGATCAATTAGGTAAATTGTATTAAATTATTGCTATTTGACAATATAGTGTTAATTTGTCTCTGATCAGTAATCCCTTAGATTTCTTCTATTTTCTCCGGTAGGCGGTACTTCCACCGTATAAAACCTACTATCTTGTAAAATATATTCAAATTGTTTTTTATAAAGCTAGCAACATCTCATCGTGATTAAAAATAGTTTTTTATAGTTTTGTGTTAAGAAAAGGTAGCATTGTGTTAAAGCTTACGTTAAAGAGTAAAAATGTAATAATATGGCGTATTGTTTAAAAACATGTAACCAATAAAAGATGTATAATGTCTGTAAAACAAAAATTCTAAAATTTTGTAATTATATATATTGCTAATCATGCATCAATGAATATTGTAAATTATACATGGTAATATATTATGGACTGCATTACTTTCAGCAATCCTGAACAAGTAAGATGAACACTGTGGAGGCATGCAGGTGTCGCATCTAGCGCAATGCAGTGCCTTCACTGAACCGAATGCAATCGACCTCGTTTCATGGACAGTCAAATTTAAAACTACTAGACTGTCGTTTATACTAATACTCACCATGACCGAATCTTTGTGAACTTTACAATTTGTTTGGATAAACTAATAAATGCATACATACAACCCTAGTTTTTAGTTTGTAGCCACACAAATGGTTTAATTGTTTGGAGATTATTGAAATTTAAATAATTCATAACATTTCACTGTGCGACCAAAAATTAAACATGTTTGTACTATGCATATCACACACACAATCAATCTGGGGGAGTATACCCGGTGACATACAAACCCTAAAGCAATTTTCAAATATTCCTCTCATAAATTGACCCGAGAATCTAACTCGGGCCCTTTGATTTAGAAGGCACTCGTATTGACACTTACCATACCAAATTATTATTTATGAAGTTTATAATATAAAATAAATTATTAATAATAAATTAAATCAGTTTGGCTATTCAAAGAGGCAATGCTGCCAGTCTGCTGGGTACCTTGAGCAATGACAGCTTTCTAAGGGGCAACTTTGAGGAAGTTTATTATTTAAGATAATGTGTAGTTTTAAGTTTGTAAATATTACTTTTTTGTTATTAATAAATAAATCACTTATAAAAAAAAATTAAGTAATCAATTCAAGTTACCTACTGCCTAAAAGACTGCGAACATTTGCATATAAATGGTGTAGCACACTTTAAAGCCTACGTACATTTTATCTTAACAAAAGTAAAAAGAAGAAAGGGCATATCATCATAAAGGTTTATTTTTCAGTTGATTGATCACCCAATACTACTGGATTGCGTGGGCCGCGGAGGCTAAGTAGCGTGTCAATCATAACTTATGACGGCCAAAACTTCCGCTTTTCTGAATTGGGTTACATTAATAAAATAATAACCGCAACTTAATACCTTTCTAACTTTCCAAGAAGTAAGAGATGTATGGAGTCGCTTAAAATTCGCTTAATTATTTATTTTCAGAAGGATGTAACGTAGTCAGAGTAAAATTTTAATCTACAAAATAATATTGTTCGTAATTTAAATAAACGTACAGCCCAGAAAAAGTGGTTGAATATTCTTATATAAGACCGAATTAAGTGGCCTTCTCGTCTCCTCGTGAATAATTTCCTTTTTTTTTAATATTTAAAAAAATAACAAAAGGAAAGCTTTAACGTGAACTTACCAATAAATCATTATCGAAAAATATTGTATAGACTCAGGTGCTACTTTGCGGAATCCATTTCATGTGACAAATTTCTAAAATTTTAAGCTATTTTCCGCTCAAACTCCAAAAACCACCAGTCGACACGTGTTTCGCTTCTCAACGAAGGATCCTCAGTATATACCAGAGATAGGATTTGGTCAGCTAACCAGCACTGAATCGACAACAGTTGTTGATTCGATGCTGGTTAGCTGACCGATAAACAATATTAATTCGATAGTCAATATTCAATTAACGGTAAAAATTATTCTGTGGCATCGAATAATACGTTACGTACGACATAGATAGCGTTGTTCTATGTACTATATACTTTATATTTTAGAATTACTTTATTTTTTAAAGCAACATAGTTTTTTCTACTTTACTGCTTATGTCATTCTTTTTACAACTCTCTTGCACTGGTTGGTGAAATCACGAAGAGTTAAAGCTGTAATAACAAGAACTATAAAAAAGTTTTTCATGAACTGTGCTTATGAACTTTGTTATAGCATTCGCGACGAAGCTTAATCGATGAACTAAAGTAAAGATAGTTTTAAGGACATTTTTAATTATAACTATTTTGCTAATCACACCGACTTTGGAAAATTTTGACATTGGTATTGTACTTTAAAGTTTAGTCTGACAATGTATGAGGTTTCATAAAATCAAATATCAATACAAAAGGGGTTACAAGAAATGGGGTAGCAAAAAAGGGCAACTCTAGCAGGGGAAGTTAATGGAGATATAGGGTGCATTTAACAATTTACATAACTACTGTTTTCTTTGATAAATGCTTGAAATGAATACGGTACGTCTTATTCTTATATTTTTTATATCTTCAATATCGTTACGTAATATATTTATTCGAAAAATAAAATAAAAATAGCAAATAAATTGACATCCATAGGGCGCATAATTTAAAATAACTGAAGAATATGTATATCTTATGAGATAACAACACCAACAATAGACCAAGGAAGATCAAGGCAAAGATCAAATAGCCAGAGTGTTAAGTAATGAATATCTCAAAAGCAATCGCTTACCCGGGGGAAAGTGTGTGAGGAGAATGATGAGATATGAAGAGGCCAAAGAAGTATGTAAGAACCGCGATGCTTGGCGCTCCGTCCTCTCTGACTACCTTATTAGGGATATAGCTTGAGGATGTGTTTCATGAGAAAATTTAGATAATAATTTGTTAAACATTTGCATGCCAAAGTTTGGCAAAATGATTACCGGATGTACCTGAACCAGTAAATAAATATTTACTTACTTCACGAGTCAGATTTTATGTTGAGGCAAGTCTAGGTAAATGTGTTTTGGAGTCGGATGCGTTCGAAAATGGCAACAACCTTCACCTGGTCATAAATTAATACATAAAGAAATTATAATAGAACAGGAGGCGGGTCAAAAAAAGACGTTATTTAATACTTAGTAGCGTTTTCAGGGTCCCCTTGAAAAAATGCCAAAAACAGAAACCATATAGTTTCAGAAACCGTATACCTCTTACGAAACTATATCAGAGCCGATTTTTACGCTTCCTTCATCTTTACACTTACCGCGCTGAAATTTAGCCCCAAATATAAATTAACCAACACTACAGGAAGCAATAAATTAAAAACTGGGTATTTGGACCCATAATTTTTAATTATTAAGTTTGACATTTATTTATTAAATTAAGAGATCGTATTTCTACTGCATTTATTAAACTTCCACTCGATTTCCGGCATATCCAGACCTCGCTACCGTACAATAAAGTTGGCTCCAACATCGCATCGCGGATGGCAATTTTGGCTGTGTTAGATATATTCCACTGCCTACTAATGCGGACAGAGCGCCGTTCATTTTATTCTACCCGTCTCTCCACATCCAACTCCCATCTTCCATCGCTTGAAAACGCACTCTCCAGATATACAGTTTCATTCTCTTGTAATAGACATTTTCCATGTACCCAAATATCACGTTTCGTCTGTACCGTTCCATTTCAAACACCAGAATCTTAGTCTTGTTCACATTCATATTCAATCCTTTCACTTCACATTCTTCTTTTGTGTACGTGACTAGTGTCTGCAACTCTGCTTCTGATGGTGCTATAAGCACCATCAGAAGCAGCGCACAGCATCGTCAGCGTACAATAGGTAGTTTACCACTGTACCATCACATATCATACCACTCATACTACCTTTCAATGTCTGGAGGCAGCTGTCCAAATACAGCACGAACAGCCAGGCAGTCATCACGCAGCTCTGTCTGACGCCTGAACAGACTTCGAACCAGGGCAACATGTTACCATCTATCCTTACACAGGCTCTGTGGCCTCGATATAATGACCTCACAGCCTGCAGTAAGGGGCTTCTACTAAAACTCCACAATTTCTTTCGCACTACTGTACCGAATGCTTTTTCTAAGTCCACGAAAGCCCAGAAAACTTTTCAACCTATGGCCAGAAACTCTCCCACGATAACGCGAAGCGAGAAAATCTGATCCACACAACCCCTACCGTTCCTAAAACCATTCTTAGAAATTTGTGCGATCTCACCCTTGCGAATAGGATAACCAATGAAGAGATACGCAGTATGACAGGGTTGCATGAGAATGTTATTGTAAAAATGAAGAAACCAATGCTTCAATGGTTCGGGCACATAGAAAGTCTACAGATCTACAGAGCGAAAGCGAGTGGTACAAGGAGTCAAGGAAGACCAAGGCGGACTTACGAAGGTCAAATAGCCAGAGTGTTAGCCGACGGAAATGTAAAAAGCACTCGCATACCTAGGCGAAAATGTTTAAGGAGAATGATGAGATTTGAGGAAGCGAAAGAAGTATGTAAGGACCGCGGCGTTTGGCGCTCCATCCTCTTTGACTACCCCGTTAGAGATACAGCGTGAAGATATGTATGTATGTTATTGAACTAAAGTTCTGCTTTTCCCAAACTACTACGGAATCCTAAATTAATAAGTGTGCAACATGCGTCTGGCCGATTTTTTTGTGTTTTGATTTTTTATAGATTTCTTAAACACTTTGAATTATCTAAAAGTTCAGTGATTTAAAAATAAAAAGTTCTGGAGTAATTTTTTGTACTTTTTTATTTTAAGTAGTTATTGCACAAAACTCTTTTATAGTTTTGTATATAGTTTTATATATTGTTATTTGTGTTTATAGTTTAATTTATACTTATAAAAATGTACATATTGGGTATTTTAGTGTATGACAGTTTGAGAACACCCAAAATTAACGAATTAATATTTCAATCGATATACTAGAATGTGAGGTCACCGTAGCTCGAGTTACTGACTAATGTATCAAAGCAAGAAATGCCTAACTATTTTTAAATGTAAATATGAATATGATAAAACCGAAATGATTATTGCATAATGTACAGGAGCTATTGAAATATTTGTTACATAATTTTTGTTTTTATGTATTATTTACTAATACACTAAAAATATTCTATTATAATATGTACACTATTTTATTAAAATAAATCCTTCGAAGTTATATATATCTAAGATCATTTTTTAAGTGAACGTCTGAGACACGGCATCGAGGGCGCGCGGCACGCGATACTACAAGTATATTCCATTTCATTTTTCAATAATACTTACCCCATATGATGGGGGCAACGAACTGCAGAGATTTTACTTTCTTTTCACTAGTGACGTAAATGTTTGTTGGAAAACATATTGGGTATTTGGAGTAAGCATGTACGTACATACTTCGTCGTAGACGGCAATTTATATACCTAGCTACGGTAAATAATTCAAGATAAAAATAAGCAAGTATATTAGAATTTCATTTTCATAAAATTCACATTTCCATTCGTTATATGACCATTTCTTAACTTGCTGATTAGGAATATTTCTTTTATATGTGCTACATTTGAGTATAAACCATGAGTAACATAATATTGTACTCTGTTCGTAGTCAAAATACTTGTAGAAAAATGGAACCGAACTTTTAGTTTCATCACATCTGTCAGTCCCGCCTATCTGTCTGTCTATGTTACAGTCGATTACTTCAGTCATCTTTATATCTATTGTTAGTTCAATTTGATACAAATTTTAGTAAATTTTGTATAGAAAAGTAAACCGGTAACTTTTTTGTTATTAAAAATTAATTTAATAAAAAAAAAACAAAATAGTAAATAACCTGATTTTTTATGGAGGTATGTTTTTTTATTTTGACGTTTACTTTGTCTAAAATTGCTATGAGACAACAAAACTACAAAATATTAATTAATGCTTTTTTTCATTGATACGTATAATACACAGATAGTCATTCCTAAAGTCTATGTTACACAACATTAAAACTCAACCAACCGTTTTTATATTGTTTGTCTATCTCAGATTAGTTCAATCTATTTACATACATACATATGCATTATAAATATACCTACATATGTTTATAAGACTTGAGCTAAATAAAATAATTTTGACTAAATATATTTTTATGTTATTTTTATATTTATTATTCTCAAATCTTAAATGATTTTAAATTGGTTTTAAACAAGAGTTGATTACTTCCATTAAATCACTGGTGATGCTCTCATCTCAGTCTTGCATTCTCTACAAGACCTAGTCTGCAAGACTAAAATCGATTTTGAAAGCGTCACTACTTGACAATAATTGAATCCGTAAATAGGTACACACTTTATTTATTTCTTATTAACGACCCGCCCCGACTTCCCCCGGGTGGGATGTTGAATGTTTGCAACACACCATTTTTTTTTACTGAAATTTTCTCAAATTTTTTTTTTTTTTATGTATACCATGCCCTGACAATTACGAACTTCACGATAAAAAGAAATAAGCCAAATCGAAAGTTGCTCTCAAGTGATGCTCCGTCATACATGTGGCAATTGATTTTTATTTATATAGACGTAACAATATTTTAAGGGAGCAAGGCTGAATCGAGACTTAAATTTTTTGATGTCAAATATTGTTATCCATGTACAGTAAAAGTACATACATAAATAAAGGTATATAACGTTTTATAGCAGCAATAAAAAATGACGATTCCTTATTTACTACCGCACGTACCTAAGAATCGATTATGTTTCTATAAATATGTTTTATGACATCGTAAAGCTATTTGTGATTTTGGTAAAGGAAAATAATTTTCCGTAGTGTTTAGATTTTTACTCTGAATACAGTTGAATTTTCTATGTGCTGTTACTCTCTTTTCCATTAATTTCCACGCTGGTATGAGCAATAAAGAAATATATAGAATATGCTAACTGCTTTTATCTTCTCGAGTAGGCTATAAAAGTCTACCAAGGAGTCGGGCTTATCATAAGGAACTGGCATAGGCTCGATGGACTAGCAATCTACCACTAGTTGGCTCCGCTTTCTCATTCTCATTCAGTACTTATTGCTAGAGTTGTTTTTAAGATGTAATTTTATTGTAATGATAGGCTATGAAAATGCGGCGTCATGAGACAATTCTGCCAAGATGCGAAAGAGTTTCCTTTTCTGTATATTTTGTGTGTCTTTGAACGACAACGACAAGTATACATATACTTGCCGTATATGTTTCGGTCAGTATTTTCTGTGACTTAAGTAGGTTTATCACAAGGAATATATCCTGCGGTTAATGGCGGTAGTGGGACTTGCTAGTGATTTGCAATATAGTAGCGATCAGAATGGAGACTTTGTCGCAGTAATATAAGTCCGTTATAGCCTGCATAGCTACAACTCTATCTTTTATTTGTCTTACGTATATATAAATAAAATAAGAAATTGACTCACACAGCTGAGTCTAGAAACTGAATATTTTGAACAGAGATTCCTTATATAGGAAATTCAATACCTACCTAAGAATTTCGTGTGTAAAAAAATTAGATACATGTTTGTACAAGGCCAAAAGCAAAGAGAAATATATCTCGGCTTCCGACTCCAGCAATGAATTCATACAATTACAGTTATTTCATCTCGTTTGCATGTTTTCATTAAATATGTAATATGTCGTTGGGTTCTAGACTTATGGCCTCTTGTAGCCTTTATTTTTATTTCCATTTTTAATCCAACCAAATTCTAGATTTCGTACAAACGAACTTGCGGGCACTACAGTACATAATAAATCTGTTGTAACTTATCTGTGGACGGAAGAATCTCCGCCACGGTATCTACCCAATAGGTAAGATAAGACAGTAAATATTTTCTAAACAAACAATATGTATGAAATAGAAGAAACATCGCCTTTTGTATGTCTGCTTATTCTATGTCTGTACTTTTTAGAGTTCCGTAACCAAATACTGTACACCCTGTGGCATATTTTACGGTCGGAGCGGAAGAACCAGCATGATAGCAATCATCCAGTATCTTTGCACATGGAGTCAAAGTCAAATCAATTTATTGAAGTAAACCCGATTGTAAAGTATTTTTGAACGTCAAATCTACTTTAGTTCAGTTCATAGAGAAAACCTGGAGACTGAGAAGAACCGACAAGAAATTCAGTTAGGTATAATTTTTTCAACATCATTATACAAAATGTTTATTAAAGTACAATATTCAGAAAGCCAACAAATTAATGTGCAGAGATCTAATAAACGTATGTTTTAGAACTAATCTAAATCTATTGTATAGCCTCGGGTGTTACTTTGCAGAAATCCATTTCATGTGACAAACCCCTAAAATCTTTAGCTATTTTCCGCTCAAACTCCAAGAACCACCAATCGACACGTGTTTCACTTCTCAATGAAGTGAAACCCCCAATATGGTCCTCCCACTGTAACTTATTATCTTCTTTTATACCAAGAAAACTGGCGGACTTAACTAATTCTAATTGTTTCCCAACCAGTTCTATTTTATCATGGATTCTAAATACATTCGAAAGGGAAATTTAATAAATTTGGTTTTTTGTGCATTCAGTAGTAAATTATTAACAGCGAACCATCTCGATCCTGTTCACCCAGGTAATGTCTAGTTTAAACAGTCAGTCAAATATTTCAAATACATTGTTTCGAACCTATAGCAGTGTTAGCGTACATAGTTGATAGAGGAACCGATACTATAGAAAGGGACGCGTGTCAAATGTCAATAGTTCGATAGTAGAGACAGTTATTATGTTTGTTTCCGACACGAACTTTCTGGAAAAGTGTTAACAAGAATTAAACATGTTTGAACACGGAGGTAACTGTGTGGATATATATACAGTTTGTTTTTGTAATGAAAGATAAATTTTTAATATGTTATGTGTTTAATATTACACACTTTAATATCTAATGTTAGCTATTTTATATTACTTTTATAAGAAAGAAGAAATAAATTTTAACATTAGCTATATGTGTTTAAATTATAAAGGTAAGCATATTATTTACATAAAGTTTTTTCATGTTAATACAGTGTTAAGAATCTCATAAGGTAAAAATTTAAATATTATAAATGTCGTGTCACGTGTAGACTTTTAATTCGTAGTAATTAACGATTTAAATGATATTTACACTTTTTATTTACATTTACGATTGAATATATATTAACACTATTAATAATATTTATAATTTATTAATAATATTAAAATGAATGAATATGAATATTATTTAACACTGCAATGAAATTATGAACTATTACGAACACTCCTGCGAGCTTTTTTGATCCTAACTAATGTATGGATTAGGGTATATGGATCTTAAATTAACATAGTATAAGTTATCTATTTATTTAATTATTTGTATACTTACATACATTTATATAAGAGAGAAATTTATTTCATGTTTATTTAATTTAAATTTTATTTTGTAATACGAAACTATCAGCACGCATGTCGAATTTGCGCAAATTTTTTTATGATATGCACGTAATTTCTGATTCCGCCTTCCCTTGTCTACTTTATTAACCTATAATCCAAAGGTTGTCTGAAAGAAATTGCTGTTCAGCTGCCTTTTATATACTGTAACAATACTTTTATTTTTCCTTTGTATTTCGTGTATTCGTGGTACAATAAAGTGTTCTGTATTGTATTCTATTTTTCCGACTGAGCCATAGTAGGCTTTCTACTACTAAGTTTACGCTACTTCTTAGTAATGAGATATGAAAGAGATGAAGTATACTCCCACGTGAGTCCAGTGTGGGTAAGAGACTTACATCCGGTCAGAGTTAATTCCGACTATAACCTTTCATATCGGAGACCGGAGGTTTGTAACCTCCGGTTAGAGCTAATTCCGGCTATTAGACCAATATTTTGCGCAATGATTGCATCTTTCTATCTACAGCTTAATGTGCCTACCGAAGCACGAAACTCCTCGAGAAGCCACCAGATCACCCATTCAATAGATGGTCGTTCGCAGCATTGTTTAACTTAGTGATTGTGTAGTTTAAGATTACAACGTAATTTTTGAGATCTGATTATTTAAGACTACGTATAATATGTACACAGAATGGTTAATATTTGTTAGTTTTGATACTCAAGAATATCGCCATTGGTAATTCTTTTCAAATAGACTACGATAAGATAAAGCAATTCACAACGTCGGGTCACCTGCTGTATGTGTGATTATTAGGCTTAGGCATAAAAGAAACGGAATCTAAGTTTTCCGACCGGAAGAAATATAATTTATTTACTTGTTTTCACAAAGCAAGGTATCAAAAGTTCGAAAATATGTTGTAAAAAATATTACGTCAGCCCTTAATTACGCACCGTGTATATGGTATACATATTTATACATCACACATACATACAAATAAAATCGAAATGTTTATCTGTGATTTCGAAATAAAGCCTTTTTCTTATGTTTATGTGGTTATTTGCTACTCAAGGGTTTAAATTTTTGTCTATATGTCTGTCTTTCTGTTTGTTTGACCGGGCTAATTTCCGAAAAGCCTGACCGATTTTGTTGCCAGTTTCATTGACAGACAGAGGACTTTTCAGAGTAATCAACGCTTTTTTTGTAATAATAATAAGAATGTTACTCAGACATTTCACACAGCGCCATCTAGTCCCAAAGTAAGCAGCACAAAGAGTTTCGAGTTAATACCACAGACTAATTAGTTACTAGCTTAAACTACTTACGTAAGAGAAGAATAATTAATTTAATAATATTTATTAACATTTTTATTTCAAAACGTTAAGTGTTTATGTAATGCATGTGTATTTAATAAGCGTTTCAAGTGGTTTGAGTATCCAATTTAAACCTTCTTTAATTATTTTGTGGATATTTCAGAACGTAAACTAGAGATTAAGTAGAAGAAAAAAAATTTCGGAAAGAAGTACATAAGTACCGAAGTGGTCCGACACCTTGCAGAATAAATAAAGTGCGTTCGAAAGACAATAATCTGCACAACAGACAAAAAAGATGCAACAATGGAGTGAACACTATAGAAAACTGTATGAGAGCTGCGACTCTGTTTCTGATATTGAGAGCGCTCCTAGTTTCCTTCTCCATGTCACACTCAAGTCTGTCACACTGGAGGAAGTCATTAGTATGAACATAGAGAAAATTATAGTATGAAAGAGATCGAGAAAGAGATAAGAAGTCTGAAATGTGGAAAGGCTGCGGGCTATGATAAGTTGACTACTGAGATGATCGAATCGAGCGCAACAGACGGTCGGTCGCATGAGTGAAGTTATAAGGGTTCCATTATTCCCAGTGAAGCACGAATCGCTAAAAACTGGAAGAACACGTGTCGGACAAATATTACAAGTACAATACCTAAGGTGCCGTAACAATTTCAAAAAATATAGACGTTTTTAAAAGGATCACAAAATACAAAAAAAATGGTACAAAATAATCATGATTAAATTTTTTGTCTTTTATTACTGGGTTTAGCTTACCGATTCACATTTCTTTTAAATCTCAGCTCCATATGTGTGAAGATGAGTAATAAATCTGGCTGTGTCTGTGACATATGGGCAGAAAAACGGTCAGATATAATGAAAGAATGATTCCAGTTTAGCCATTTTGACAACGCAACTCTAAAAATAAGTAGGATACTACGAACAAGCTGCATGGTGAACAAGACGAATTATAAAAAGAAGATAAAATCTTTACACCAACGAACTGCAGTCAGCCAGTGAAATTTATAATTAAGTAATCAAATCTATGTCTGATCAATTGCCTTCAACGTAACCAAAGGTCACTTGCCGCCAATCTAACATATTCGATCATTCGAAAAGTTATGTAGGTATGTATCAAGAAATGTAATATTTGATTATATACGCAATAATTTAGCATAACAACACAGAAATAATTACTGATTTTGGGAATTCCATTTTATTTTTATGGAAATAGTTTAAAAAAAAAGTTTGATCGTCGTTTTCAAGCATGAACTATATCATTAATCATTAACAGTTACTCTCTACTCTACTAATAATATGTAGAGTATAAACTGTATACATATTATGTATAGAGCCATATAATGTTATACACACAATATGCACGTATACAATACACATATACGTATTATGAAAAATTTACGTAAACGTTCTGCTGGGTCATCGACTTGACAAATGTTCCAAGGAAATGACAGTTCCCCTGGCGACACAACTTAGAGCCAGATGTTCCATTTCGATAAATTTAAAAAGTTTCGTATTTTATCTATATTTTCATATTTTTAAACATTTTTCACAATTTATGAAATTTGGCACTACTACCATCTCACATAATACCTGAGTAACAATTCATTCTTTGTAAGTAAAATAAATATTTTTAAAATGAAATAAAAACGCGTATTTTGTTCCCTATGATTTAAATAATGTCAACCAAAAATCTATTAATTATTATATTATTAACTATTATTCGATTAAGATTATATATGTAGTATACACCTAATACATCTTTACGTAGATATTCGACAAAATCCGCTGATATACAATTGCATGAGTAACATTTAATGCATTTTGATTTTTCATATTACATGATATATGCAATTGCCCGACAATAATATGTATGGTTTTATAAAAATAATACTATAAAATATAATCAATAATATAATATAAAATAATATATAATAAATAATAGCCTGTCTTTAGTGCTGCATGATTTATTAACAGCTTTGAAAAACAACTATGCAACGCGTTGAAGTCTTTTTAAAGGAATTTAGTTTTCAATTTTAAAACGACGACCTCAGAGGATTTATTAATATTATTTTTATAATTTAAAGAGTTTGATATTGTGTAATAAGTATAATATATGGTGTTTACTGTTATCACAGATATGTAAGATAACTAAGAATATACGCGAATACCTACGATATGCCGTAATAGTATGAAAAACTTGAAAACAGATAAGCAGATGTATTTAAAACAGAGATATCCAAAGCAGTTCATGTAAAATTCATAATTATAAAGCGCATTTAAATGTTTTATCACACATTACTATGGCATCTAGATTAAAAACATACAACATATCTTTATCTTACCGCTGTATCCCTAATGGGGTAGTCAGAGCGTAATTAAAACATATGTTCCATAGAATTAAAAGTGTTGTATTTATGAGTTACAAATCCATGTGAAAGATCATATGTCCAAATAATTGTCGTTAATTTATATTTATCTCATACTATGAAGTCTACATATGATATTCTAGAAAACGCATTTAGTCATTTTGAAATATCTTTGTATATTACAGAATTCTACGCGTATTATTTATTATTCTTATAATACATTTCTTGTGAGACAAGTGACATTCCTAATTATTACAAACATACGTATATAGCAGGTCAAGTCTTCAGAACAGAAAAGGGAGAAAGTATTCCTTCAGTAGTCATATCTAATTTTTTATCCCCGGAGGTCACCGAGCAGGTGATAGGTGCATGCTTGCATACTAACTCAACTTCCTCAAGTAATAGTGGTGTGATTATAATCAATATTTACGCAGATGTGTCACTTTAGCCGCCGCCGCATTACGTAATAAATAATCAACGTTTATTTAGTGGTTCGATGCAAGGACGAATTAAGGCCTGAATAGTGCCGGTTGGTGACTACCCCGGATACTAGATACTTACGTATGTACATATAGTACATACATATGTAGAACAACTGGTACTTGAATCGCACATGTAACATATTATATATGTATGATACATGTGTATGCGCGATTGAAGAAATGTATTTGTATGTACTTCAATTAATAAATGTGTGATGAAACTGATGGCTAAAATTGTACGTGTCTTTTCAATTTTTAATGGCAGCAGTCATCGCTTTGTCAGTCATGTAATCGTTTTTGTGATGTTAATATAACTAAATATTTGAAATGAAAAATCATGTTACATAAAATTAATATATCACACACCAACCATTTTTATCATAAATTAATTAATTAAGTAAAACAAACTGTAACCCCTCGAATTAATACACTCGGGCTTAATAACTAGGGGTGATTGCGGATAAAGCACACGCGACGTATGTGCTCCTGAAAAGGCTACGAAAGACGTACACCGTATACGACATCGTGAAAAACCGTGAAAAGTCAAGTGTAGGCTGTATCAGCCGTTCGCGAGGTCACGGGATCAGCTGAGCGTGAGGTTACAAGCAAGAGCGGGTCGGTGGAGTATAGCAGGTGGGTACTTACCGGCCGCGATCGACAGCCACCAGCAGCAGGCGCAGGCGGCCACGAGCGCCCCAGCGCCGGCCATGTCAGTGGCAGCGCATCACACGCGCGCTCCTGCCGGCCGCCCCGGCGGACTGACGGACTGACGAGCGAGTGCGGCGCACGATCGATGCACGCACCCTCCCGTTTTCCAAACCCCGCGCCCCCGCCTCGCCCCCAGTTTTCCCGAGCGGGAGAGCGCGCGCGCTGCCCTCTTTTCCGGCGGATCGCTGACCGCCCCTAATTGATTGGTCCCGTTCATTTGCCGAACACGTTTTAGGTCAGTTCTGCAGAGGCTTTGCGCAACATTTAGTTGGTTATCCTTAACTCCTTCATCCTCCTCATGAATATCAAAAATTGGATAAACAGTTTATTCTGCAGACTACTATGTAGTAAATTTAAAAGTAAAAATTCATCTAACTTAAAAATCTTAAATTTCGTATAATTATTTCTTAATGTCTTGTAGATGAAAAACCTTTAACAAAGTTAACAAATTAGTAATTTAAAATTAACGTTTTATTTTTGAGACGTATTTAAGTGAACAAGTAATAGCTCTACATAGACAATATATCTGCTCTACTTAGGTAGAGATTATTATTCGTTCATTGAAAATCTACGTGTGTTGGTATATTTGCGCTAAACTAAGCTTAAAAAAAACGTTTGATCTTAGGGTGGGTTGCACCAACTATTTAAGATTTCACATCTCGCTTGCACCAACAATTAAACAGTTGGTGCAAGCGTTCCTTAAATAGAGTTTAAATAGTTGGTGCAAGCCATTAATAATCATTATAAACAATATAACTAGTGAAATGAAAAGTGACTTTTTGGCGGGAACGGGAGAAGTGAGGTTGTCATTGTATTTACATTTTCTATTTTTTACATTTTTGGGAGGTTTAAGGAAGTAGGTCTAAATAAACATGTGTAGCTGAAGTTCTCACGCTCTTCCAAGAAGTCCTATAAAACTTCAGTAAAGTCTACTAATACTTTACTGGAGGTGTTTTTCGATAACGATTCTACTTTATTAATACAATACGTTACATTGGCAAATGCGCTAATCTGTGCGCCATGCCATGAAGAAAGAAAAAATAAAATGAAAAGTTGTGAACAATTATAAATATATTATTGGTGAATGGTATTCTCGATAGGTTCGTATATTATATACACTTAGAGTTTTCATCTTAAATGTATATTCTTGACTATACATAATATTTGAAGATAATGTTATTTGTTCATTTGTTTTAATAACTGTAAGCAACGGAACGTAGACAGACAACTTTGACAGCTAGTTGACATTGACAGCTGACAGCACTAGGATTGTTTTTCTTTATTATTTTCTTTTTTTAATATTTACACAGAAAATATAAGCTAAAACATGGTGTTTTCGAATCCAAATAGCTATTTTGCAGCATATTAATGTTAAGTTTCTGTATTTTCGCCAAGATTTTGTAATAAGTCCAACCTGTCACGGTTAGGACCTGTTGAGTAAAAATAAACGGATGAAACTCAAGCGCGGTTATTACGATGTATTTGTACGGACTTGTGCCAAGAGCCCATCAAGTATCGCCGTAAGACACTACGACAATGGAATTTATAAGATTTATACTTACTCTGAGCTGTATGGCGTGTGTGAATATATATCACAAAACCTACAACAACTAGAATGTAACAAAGGTGTAATTGGATTAGTTTCCGAGAGGAATATTATTATACCATGCGTAATAGCCGCGTAAGTAAACCATCTGCAAAATATAGGCATGGTTTATTAAAATCTTAATTTTTCGTAATGCCTTTTTTATTGTCTACAAAATTTTGTTTTCCAGAGCTCACAAATGTTGTACATCGTTTATGTTTCTGGATCCTGCGCGAGACATCGAAAATATAACTAATAATATCAAATTCAAAATTATTATCACCATTGGGAATAAACAAAGTGTTGTTACATCAGAACTGTTTAGTAGAAAACCTGACAAAACTATATCAGTATTTGACTTGATCATTAGTTTCTATAATTTTAATAATGTAAGTCAACAAAACAGTACCCAAGTACCTGAACACTCATTTATTGCTACAACTTCAGGCAGCACAGGGGAGCCCAAACACATACAAGTTCCAATAGAGTGCCTACAACCAAATGTTGATGACCTCACCAAAATGTTTAATATAAGCTCAGAAGACATTATATATTTCTCTACACCACTCACATTTGATCCCTCTATGATAGAAATTCTGCTTGCATGTGCAAATGGAGCCTCTCTGCTTATTGCACCCGAAAAATCAGACATATTGTTTCCTGAGAACAAGGAAAGTTCTGTTACATTTTGGCAAACAACACCATCAAAATTTTTCCAATATTCAAATGTTGATATCAAAAATAAAATATTAAGTGCTGATTCTACACTTAAGATATTAGCTCTTGGAGGTGAACCACTAAATGGTATTAAAAGACTTAAGGAACTAAAACACAAAGACAATAAAACAAAAATATATACATTATATGGAGTCACAGAGATGTCTTGCTGGGCTTGTGTCGCTGAGTTGGACCTAGACAGGATACTAACAGACAAAGAAGTGCCATTAGGACATTGTCTCTCTGAAACTCAGTTAATTGTTGAACCAAAAAAAGATAATAATTGTGGAAAAATTATATTAGGTAAGTAAGATGTGAATAAAGCTATTTTAATTGGAATGGTATTTCATTTATTACTAACACCATACATATAAAATTACATTTCAGTGAGCAAATCAAGAAAGTGCATCATACTGAACAAATCTGTGGGGAACAAAGAGGAAAATTCACTGAAATTTATAGATACTGGTGATCTAGCTGAAGTAAGAAACGGGTATGTTTATTATAGAGGTCGAAAAGATGATGTCATTAAAAGATTTGGTCATAAAATTAATTTGCAATTTATAGAATCAACAATCATGCAATGCCCAAAAATAAAGACATGCTCATGTATATGGTTGCCAAAACCAATGATTCTAGTAGTGTACTTCTCATCAGAAACCTTGAGTAGTCAAGAGTTGTCAGATTTCCTTAAGTGTAAACTCGATGACAAGCACTGGCCAGATAAAATAATTAGAGTGGAGAATCTACCAACAAATGCTCATGGCAAAACATCAAAGCATCTTCTCTCCAAATTATATGAAAAGTCCATTGATAGAAGTCCACTTACATTAGACTCTTTAAAAGCATTATTCTTGAAGGAATTAAAAGTATCTTTAAACATATATTTCACATATGATGAAATAAAAGACAAAAATTTCTTTTTAATTGGTGGTACATCTTTCCTTGCTATTTCTTTTTGCAATAAGTTGTCCTCAGAGTGTTCAGAACTTGGCAAACTTATTTTGCCTCACATAATGTCACAAAAGAAAACAATAGATGAGATCATGCAAATAGTCGAGAAAGAATATTGTGATGTGGGCAGCAAACCAAAAAAAAGAATAAAAAGGGCCAGATTGAGTGATGACAGTTGTTCTAACATTTCTGACAAAAAGACTAATGAAGCACCCAACAATCCCATAGAGTTCATACTGTTGTGGACACATGACACAGGAAAATGTGTAGATGCATCGCCGACGCTATTGCACACCGGATTGTAAGTGTTTTTGTTAGCTCATAAAATAGTTCCTCTATATAGCTAATGAACCAGAACATTATCACAACTTGTGCAGAAAAGATTAATATAAACTTTATGTCACAACAATAAAAGACATTTTTCATTATCAAGAAAAACATTTCATTTAATACCATAGACGTTAATGCCTTTTGCATAAGATCTACTTTCCGTAATACGTTTTTTATCAGTAACAAAAACTTTCAGAAATCTGTACGTGACCGTGGGCAGTCACTCTGGTAAAGTAATAGTTGTCGACACAATAACAGGACGGTTAGAAGGTATTTTAAAAATTGGATCGCGGATTGAAGCCGCCGTCCTCTGCTACTACCAAGATCCTGTGACGTCATCGTCGCCGTGCGGCGTAGTCGGCGCGTACGACGGTACAATAACATGTTTCGCTATAGAAAGCTGTCACGAAATATGGAGGATCAATGTGGGGCACATGATAAAGAGTAAAGCGATATGTTGCAATGGACATTTATATATCGCTTCATACGATGGAAACATTCGATGTATTAATGCAATGGTACCTATATACCTTGTTATTGAATTTCATTATTCATTTGTTTAAGAGATACATTATATGGAATTATTCATTGACATCCATGTTATTTTTACGAAGTTTTGACTGCAAATTTATCTATTTGGAGAATAAAAAAGATCTATTACCCTTTTTAGATCTTACAGTTTCGCAATTTTATAACAATATACTAGGCTGTTTTTTAAATAGAACCCTAGTTCTTCAAACAGCACAATCTCTTATAAATTATACAATATTACTAGCGACCTGCCCCGGCTTCGCACGGGTAGACATTTTTTTGAAAATAAAATACTGGATGGATAATGGAGCTTTCTATAGCTGAAAGAGTTTTTGAAATCAGTGGAGCAGTTTTTGAATTTATCCATTACAAACAAACAATCAAATTTTTTCTCTTTGTGATATTAGTATAGATATACATAATACTTCTAATACAGCCTGTGTTTAAATTTTCATTCTTCCAATAGTTTTCAATATTTCGTTATTTCAATAATACTCGAACAAGAAGGAAATATTCAGCATTCATTCATTTGTATTCAGCTTACTTTAAAAATAACTTCAGCTATAATATTTACTATGAGAGTTTTATCAAACTTACTTAATATACTTGCTCTCTCGACTACCCCGTTAGGGATACAGCGTGAAGATATGTACGTATGTACTCAATATACTTTGCACTTTATTGAAAAATACTTGATAGTAGTCAAAGAAAGCAGAAAGTAATAAATACATAATAATTATACAATAAAGAAATCAACCATTACTAAAATCTGACTGTTTGTAAATGTAGGATTTGCAGATAAATAGTTTAGTAGAACTAGTTTTGGTACAAATGGAATTTAAGAAAATAAAATATAAAACTATCGTTTAATCTACAGAATATCTTCGTACTGTTGCCTTTATGTTGCTGTACCTTCGCGCGTGCACGTATTGCGGGCGAAGCCACAGGCGATACCTAATAATGCTAATAACGATTATTTTAATCATATTAAAATTAGTAATAATAAATCGGAGTATGATAACAAATTGCAATGTAAAAAGAGCTTTATTTCCTTATTAATTAAAGTTTATTTTATGTAAATGCATAACATGGATTTTGAATCTTGCATATATATTCTGCTTATTATCAATTGCCTGACTTTTAATCATGAAGTTACCTACATTTGATAATAAAATTAATAATTGTACCTATTTAGATTATCGTTAAAGTTAACTCATAAACCATTCAAACAAAAGTATTTGCTAAATTGGAAAATATAAACAGACGAGTCAAGTACTTCCTTCTTTCTTTAAGTCCAATAAGAATATGTCTTGAAGGTAAAAAGGCCTAATTGTTACAAATTCCTAAATAAACTACTACTGTAAACTTCCTGGATGAGAACAACTTTTGATATTTGTCGTAGATTTTATATTCTAGATAATAATACATATAAAAGTGAAATACCACTTACTGATTAACTGAGTGATTAGTGATTAATCATGAAATCTCATGAACTACTAAATCTGAGATTATGAAATTTGGTCTGATTATTATAGTTTGTGTTATGTAGAAAGAGGTCCACTAATAAAGGATTTTTGGAAATTTACATTTTAAAGGGGAAAAGGGGGGGGACTGAACTTTAAAACTTTTACATTTTATGTAGCCATCAAGAATTGGTTATTTGCAATAGCCATGCTGTATTGCACCACAAGTTGGGCCGGCTCGCCCGGTGAAATACCACCCTCTCACAGAATATCAGCCGGTGAGAGTAAATAAGTGAGAGTGCCGGTGGCCCATCTCCCCTTCTTCGCCTCCTTTCCCTAAAGGCCAACGATGCACCCGTGATTTCCCGGACGTTGCAGGTGTCCACAGGTGGCGGTGGTCACTTTCCATCAGGAGACACGCTTGCTCGTTTGCCCTTTTTATAAAAAAAATGTGTTCGTAACATAATTAAGAAATAAACATGTAACCTCACCAAATATCTTCTTGCAATAGTTATGAAACGCCCTTTTACGAATATTATATATTGTAATTTTATACCATAAAACAGCTTTTACTATGTGATAAATGTTAGAAGTCCTATTGGCTTGATAACTGATAGCAGATAATATTTATTTACGAAATCTCCGCTAGATTGCTCTGACGAAATTATCAGAAACCATTAGATGATGCTTTGTTTTCAGAGTGGGGAGATTAAAAAGGTCATCCATATAGCAGAACAAGCTATATCTGCAGACTTGGTTTTAGCTAAAAACGAATACGTACTAACGGGCACTCTCTCCGGCGTGTGCGCAAGTGTCCACACCGGCACCAACACAGTGGCATGGCGCAGGACACTCGGCAGCCCGATCTTCGCAAGCCCAGTTCTCTATGACGAAGATAAATATGTGATTTTCGCTGAAGTGAACGGCGAAATCCATTGTAGGACTGTTGAAAAGGGAATTAAGGTGAGGATAAAAGAATATTAAGTGACTGAAGTGGAAGAAGACTGGTCACATTTGTCAGAAAACCGATAATCACAGAGAAAAACGAGGTCTAAAGTGGATGGAAACAGTGCTGGGGGCCACCAATTAATGAAGTGGTAGTGTTCACGGTGGAGTAACATTCATGCGAGATTGTTGTCAATAGATTACAAGATCTAAAGATTGAAGTTTGTAGTGAATTAAAATAGGTTGTTTGTCCATGCTGGATGATTGATGATGGACGATGCTTATGAATAGCAAAGTACTTGGTGTTTTTTCTTGTATCTGTTCTAAACGTCTTTCTCCTCTTTTCCATTAATCACTTTACTATGAAATTCTACTAATAAATAAAAAACCATAAATTTTATAACTCCAGAAAGCCTGTTCCGTACTACGTAGTGAGGCAAATAAAATTTATTAAAATGTAGATGTGTGGGTGCTGTTTTGTAACGAAATGGCGACGGATCAGCTTATCTGACAATAAATGTGTATGTGATATACATAAAAAGATACACATGGATTACCTCAACGATTTGCCTCACCGTTTGCTGCTGGGACACAGCATCTGCAGTTATTTTTAGTCTATGTAAAAAAAACTTATACTTAGGTTTATATTGCCATCTGTAAGCCCAAATAGTATTGTGATTATGTTGCATGAGGCCCTGGCAAATTCATAGGATGGGGCTCTCCGGCTCTCCCTCAATTAATTCGTTTTCTGACAAATGCATTAATGCATTCAAACCTTGATACATGTGTAGGTATGTACTTCAGTAGGTAACTTAAATTAATCGAAAACAAAACTATTTTTACCCGACTGCTCAAGAAGACTAGTAATGTTTTTTGAATGTATCTGTCTGTTTCTTTGTGACCTCCTACAGGCTCAACGGTTTGATGAAGTTTTTTTAATCCAAGGATTGTCCGGTGATCTTCAAATTCTGAAAACTAAAAATTTTGAAATAAAAAAAGTTAATTAAAAAAATCAACAAACCTGACTGTAAAAGGATCTAAAAAGATGTTAAAAATGACGTTAACATTACTGGTTTATAATAAAATTTTTAAAATTCATACTATTTGTTTGTGTACTTCAAGGAGCACCTAGTATAAAAATCTAGTCTTTCAAAACTCATGCTATTAAATCTTAACATGCAGTCGGAGGTTACACATATTGTATATTTTTAGTTATTTTATGAATTAGGTATCAACATACCTAGATAGTTCGTATAATTAACTTTTTTTTATATTATAATCTTTTTTTAAATAAATTAAAAATAAATGCGAAATAAATAAAATAAAGAAAGAAAACCCTTTTACATGAAGATAAAAATAAATATCAGGATCCTCCCGTGCTCTCGGCCCTCTCGGGTCTGGGCCCCCATCTGGCCTGGGGACCTGTGGCATTTCTCCCACTATGCCACCCTATTGCTATACCACTGGCATTCTATTCACCTCTGTTACATGGCACGAAGTTATGTTTCAGTGTATTGTGATATCAATAACACCATTTAATAGATACCTGATTATCTGTGTATTAATACTAGGTGTCACAATCATAAATAGTATCAGGTGCAACCGTGCAAGTGATAACAAGTTCTTAATTGGTTGTTTCTTGTTTTAGATTTGGACATATCAAGGAGCAGAAGGAAACATCTTTTCTTCCATTCATATAAAAGAAGTGGGGAAACTCATGTGGCAGGTGGTATTTGGCTGTCATGACAGTAACTTGTACTGCATCAATGTGCAGAATTTTCAACCAAATTTAAATTGGAGGACACGGTTGACATCACCAGTATATTCAACTCCTTGTGGTCTAACAGACAAGTTAATATTAGCTGCTTCTAACAATGGTAAATTGTGTATTCTGGATTCAGAAAATGGTTTAATTTTAGCAGAATATAATTTACCAGACGAAACATTTTCTTCACCAGCTGTATATAGCACTTACATATTTATAGGTTGCAGAAATGACCATTTATATGCTATGGAGTATTTAATTAATTCATAACTGGAAATATAATGATATGCCGAACTAAAATCTATTTATTTTTCTGTTTTTTTAACTACCTACCTGAAATAAAACTTAGAAAATTCAAACGAGATTTTATTTATATTACATAAAAGACCAAATAATGCTTAATATAATAACTTTATTCATGATCTTACACAGAACATAAAAAGATATAGTGAGCATTCATAATTTTGACATAGTAAGAGTATGATATGGTTAATAGTTCAAATAATTATTCGTATATCAAAATGGAATGAATGTATGCAAATGATTACAGTTGGCCACTTGTGCAGATCATTTAATGTTTTATATAAATGTATGTACTTAGAATAAAAAGCAATCTTAATGTTAAATAAAATATTTTATATAACAATCTTATTGTTTTGATGTTTTTTGTTGATAACATAATCACTGGAACACAGGGCCGCACAAATACATTATCTACTGCCAATACATCTAAGCTCTTACAAATCTTTACCCGAACCCTAGTGAACTCTTTTATTGTTGCCAGAACAGTTCATAAACAAATATTAAAATTAACAAGCATGTACATCATATAGAGGGCATTTATTGCTCCTCTTCTCCCAACTCAACTTTCACTTTAGAGAAATCAAAGTCCTCGCCAGTGCCATGTTTATAGATCTTGAGCACATCTAAGCAGGTCGTCTCAAAGTGAGTAGTTGCATCGTATGACTCCGATATAAAGATTTGACTCTGACTGCCATCATCAATTGCTTCATAGTAATCCGTTATGGACACAAATTTCTGCCTGATGGGGCCTAACACGTCCAAACCAGGCTTAATCTCAAACTCAGGGTCATTAGTTTCCACTGTAGTGGAAACCATAGCAATAAACCAACCTTTAGCAGCAACTTGGTGTGTATATGATACCAGCGAGACATAGATGTCTGAATTTCTTCCTACTTGCTTCTGCGGTATGATAATCTGAGTTGACAGAGCATCTTTTGTGTTAGCAATGGGGTGATCTAACAGACAAATACAACGAATAACTTGGCCCTTCTTGCGGACCCTATCAGGAACATAACTGGGGTCACAGTAAACCTGTTTACATTTGGCAACTTCATTTCCAGATCGCACACCAACCACTTTTCCACCTTCTCCAAGTACAATCTCATCAATGGGCTTATCCAACATGTAAGTGCCACCATAAATGGCAGAGAGACGAGCAAATCCTTGCGGCAACTCGCCTAATCCATACATGGGGTACAAATATGGAGACTTACCATATCGGGCAAGTGAATCAGAATACAATTTTATACGACGAATGGTTTGAATGGCTGGTTGCTGCAGGTAGGTGTCATCAAGATAAAGAGCCAAAGCATGGCCAGTGAAATCCTGTGTATTTTTATCAAGGCCAAATTTGTCATATAGAGACTGCATATTTGCTGTACTAGGGTCGAAATCTTTCCACGTCTTCGTATCCTCCTCTTGGAAATCTTGGACGTAGATCAAGAAGTTACGGAAACGGCGTTTCTCAAACATACCCATGAGATCGGATGCCAGTGCTTCCTTCTGATCTACAGGTACTTTGGAAATTTTTCCACCTTTATACACATAGCTGCCTTCAACTGACTTGAATTCTAGATACCTGGTTACGCCCGTATGTATCAAAAGTTTTACCAGAAGGCCATTAGCCATCAAAAACTTAGGGATCAAATCGACGTTCCAATCCCGACCTCGACCATATGTTTCATCAGGTGCCGGTGCGTTGAACTTTGCGAACAATTCTTCTAACGGGGTAATTGACGCAGATTCGCCGCCGTAATATTTGTTCCGATCGATGTGCAGCACCTTCTTTCCAGAAACAGAAAGCATTCCACTCAGGATACACTCCTTAAGGCCGGTGCCAAGGACGATTGCATCGTATTCTTCATCCATGATGAAACCGATTAGGAACTAAATTCTAATAAGAACAACTATAACTGACCGGGAGGGATATGTCAAAATGTCGGATTAAATATGTCCGCCTTCGACATGGACGGTGACGTCGACGAATTACATACTGGCAACTGCAAGAATAAAAAACATTTTGCTACAGGCAATGACTAAGGTTCTTCTTCCTTTATGGCATGGCGCACAGTTTAGCGTATTTGCCAATTTCACGTATTAATAAGTAATCCATAGTGTAGAATCACAAGTAAATTAGTTTTTTCTTATCATAAAACTCCTCCAGTAAAGTGATAGTAAGCTTTACTGAAGTTATAAAGGACTTCTTGGAAGAGCGCGAACACTTCAGCTAAACATGTTTATTTAGATCTCCTCCATTCTTGTCACTTACACAGAACTTTAAAACACAATATACTATCACTGTTGTACTTTAAAACTCCTAAAAATGTAAAAAATAGAAAATCTAAATAAAATGACAACCTTACTTCTCCCGTTCCCGCCAAAAAGTCCAATGACTAAGGTTAGTTTTCTTAATCATTGGCTAAAGGTCACGCACACGTGTGCAAACTTACAGAGCGAGAATCTCACCACGGTGACATTGGTTGGGAAGAAACTTGTAGACTGTAGACGGTGGTTGGCAACCAAACGCCTGATTGCAGTTGTTAATGCGCCCTACGGTGACTTACACTTCAAACCAAGGACAAATAGAAGTCATTTAGTAACTTGTTAATAGTAATTACTAAATACTAAAGTTATACTTTAATTATTATATTTTTATCAATATTGTTACGAGCTGAGGGTAATAAGATTCCGGTTAAGGGTGCAAAGAGTTTATTTTTCTTCGTAGAAGTAGATGCCAAGAACACGCTAACTTAATTACGGCGGTTCCTAATCTTCGTAGTCGCCCTCGAAGTAGGTACTCGCGTAGTAGTCACCGAATATACACACTTCACTCAATAACAACGTTCCCGAATCGCAGTTCTTCTATCCAAAGTCGTCGCAGTAGTCGTCGTAGTGGTCTATGTAATTCGCCTTGATGTCGCCTCGATGTATCGCTTCGATCGCTAGTTGAGAAACACTGACTCGGCGGCGGACACGGAGCTCTATTTATAGTCGGCTAAAACGAGGGTGGAACTTTCTAGTGAATTACGCTCGCTAACGGTAATTCGACACTGTTCTCGACGCCGCCTGTTTGCATGAGTCATAGGTACATGACACGTCATCGCTCGGGAATATTCGAGGTGCAACTTGGTTCTTCTTTCTTAATTTGACTTATACCATTCGATAGTAGGCCTTAAACCTAGCAATGCGTTTTTAGGTCATAACTCGATAAAGCCTAGGTCTCGAGATATAAGCACTAAAACTTATGTTTCGAGCTCCATTAAAAATCGACCTTATTCCTTACGCATAAGGTCCAACCATAACAATATTTAATTGTTAGTAGTTAATTGGTTTACGATTAAAAAATCGGTAAAAAAATGTACATAATAAACAAGTAGTAAATGTACATAAATGTACATTATAGTAAATGTACATTATAGTAAATGTACATAAATGTACATTTACTACTTGTAACAACGTGTTAGGTAAAATCTTAGACTATAAGTAACGATCGTGACGCAGGTATGGAGACGACGAAGTAACCGTTGAGAAACATTTTTCTACTTTTATTTGCAAATCGTAAATTTTCAAATTATTATGACAAAGAAGAGTTTTACGTATGGAGCCACGGCCCGGACTTTGCATACTTATAACTGAGAAACTTTAAATAAATAAAAACGTCATAATTATCTTTTTGGCATATTTTGACAGAGTTGAATAGCTAACACTGCATGTTTGGGAACTATATGGAACAAAAGCCAAAGCTAAGCAAAGATGTCAATATTGCCAGCATTGAGTAAAATATTCGAAAAAATAATACTCAATCAAATGCTAGCCCATTTTAACATTCACGGGGTGTTTCACGGTCAACAGTACGGGTTCACGAGAGGGCGGTCAACAACGAATGCGGGAGCAAGCTTGATCAAGACTGTACTTCAGGCTTGGGAGGGATCTAAGGATGCCATTGGTGTTTTTTGCGATCTTTCCAAGGCTTTTGATTGTGTTAGTCACGAAATTTTAATTTGCAAGCTTAAATACTATGGAATTCGTGGTAACGCTCTCGATCTCGTGGTCTCGTATTTGTCTGGCCGGGAGCAAAAAGTGAGTATCAATGGGGTTTTGTCTGTTGGTTCGAGGTTAAGAATTGGCGTTCCCCAAGGATCCATTTTGGGACCTTTTCTGTTTCTAGTCTACATTAATGATCTCCCATTTATGCTCAGGAACTTATGCGAAATAGTATTATTTGCTGATGACACTTCATTGCTATTTAAACTGGACAGAAAGAACTTAGATATAACCTGGGTGAACGGGATCCTGGCGGACGTCTCGGGGTGGTTTGCTGTTAATAATTTACTACTGAATGCACAAAAAACCAAATGTATTAAATTTTCCCTTTCTAATGTACCCAGAATACATGATAAAATAGAATTGGGTGGGAAACAGTTAGAATTAGTTAGGTCTGCCAGTTTTCTTGGTTTAACAGTAGATAGTAAATTGCAATGGGCGGATCATATCGGGGCATTGGCTAGTAAGCTCGGTTCCGCGATATATGCCATTTGATGCATTAGGCAATTTACGGCTGCGGATACGGCTAGGCTGGTATACTTCGCATATTTTCATAGCCTAATGTCCTATGACCTTTTGCTGTGGGGATCAGCGGCGCATATTAACTCGATTTTTATTTTACAAAAAAGAGCGATACGTGCTATTTACAGTATGAAGGCAAGAGAATCACTAAGAGATCGTTTTAAAGACATTGATGTACTGACCTTGCCGTCCTTATACATCTTTGAAATTATTATGTATACGAGGAAAAATATAGATCAATTTACAAAAAAAGGCGATATTGGTGGTATGGAAACCCGAGGTCGTGATAAATTGGTTGTTCCAAAATTTAAATTACATAAGTCAAATGTTTCATTTTTGGGTAACTGCGTTCGTTTTTATAATAAAGTTCCTCAAGAAGTTACTCAATTAACAGAAAATATATTTAGATTAGTTATAAAACGTACATTGATTAGACAATCATATTCGTTGAAGATAAAACAATAGTCTGGAAATGATTTTCTCTGCACATGCATTTACTGGCTCTCTGAATATGGTATTTTAATAAACCTTTTGTAAAAGGATGTTGAAAAAATTATACCTGACTGAGTTTCTTGTCGGTTCTTCTCAGTGTCCAGGTTTTCTTTTCTCTTCTCTTTGAACCGAACTAAAGTAGATTTGACGTTCAAAAATACCTTGTGATTGGGTTTACTTGAATAAATTGATTTGACTTTGACTTTGAAAAGCTAGTCGATCATCTCAAGTTCCCGACTGGATGGACAGACTTTGGTTGAGAGTTTGGTTATCAACCGTACAGAATGCCTATTAGTTTAATGACATCTCGACACATTGGCCTATGCACTGCCCAGTTTCGAAGAGGCTATTGTTTGCGTTGGTTGGTTGGTAGATAATAAATCACTACCGTCGTACCGTCATCACCATTGCATTGCCCACCATAAAAGAAAAGCTTTTAATATTTAGTACCTACAGGCTACAGCAAACCACAAAAAAACCTTAAAATAACACAATTACGCAAATCATTTTGTCATTTTGTAACGTGATGAATTTAGAAAAAGTAAATAATAATCAACTAAGAGTAAGAGTTATTTAATAAATGTAATTAATTTGGACATGGACGATCAAAGCCATGAAAGTAATAATGTTTTATTTAAGTCCATGGCTTTGATTGTCCATGATTCTTTACTAATAATACATACATACATACATTACTTCACGCCATACTCCTAACGGGATAGTCAGATAGGACGGAACGCCAAGCGTCGCGGTCCTTAGATTTCATACTAATAATTTACGGTAGTAAACTAATTAATCTGTGCTAATAATAATATTCTATTTACCGAGTTTGACATTAATATTTTTAATTACCAACAATATTCACGCTGTATCTCTAACGAACTATGCTAACGGCTTCCAAAAATTACGAAGTTATGAAACCAATAATAAAGTTTTGTCGTCGAAAGGGTCGGATTGGTTTAAAAATTCAGCTGAATTTTTACATGTCTACCAATGTGTACACCTGCTTAATCTGATCAAATAAAAAAGGGTGAAGGAAACATAACGCCGCGAAAAACACAGCATATAATAAAATAGTATTATTAGGTATTTTAACTTTATACAACACCATGCAACAGAATAAAGACAGTGTTAGACCATAATTTTAGAGATATGTGTACACATGATGTGTACTAATTGGCGGTACGTAGGCCAGTGCTTACCGTTTTGATTCATAGTGCTCGTTTTAATAAAACATAGGAGTTTTTGGCGATATTTTATAAATAGCAGTTGGGCGTTCATTTTAATTATTTATAAATTGTTTCTATTCAATATTGTATTAAAAAATCGTCATTTTGCGTACCAAGTATCTACGTTGTTACGCATTATGTGGAATTGTTAAATTAAGTGCTTATTTAGCAGCATTATGTCGCGGTTTTTTTAGTAACTTAGTCTGCCTCAGCGGATCCGAATAGAAAACTGCCTCAATATATTTGTAGCCAGAAACTAAGAAATATTAAATGGTATTACGTTTACATTTTAATGAAATAATAGGAAGATTATATCTATACATTACTGAAGACATCGGCTGTTATGGGCATAGACTCCTTTACCTTCCTTCTCAAGGGAAAATCGTACAAAGAAAGGGTATGAAAAATAACGTTATAATCATGTTTTTTGTTAACACGGTTTTTCTGTATTCGCTGCTTTGCGGGTTGAGAGAGACGTTGCGCCTCTGCTTCCATTTAGTGATTTTTAGAAGTCTCTTAGAATCATGATTTATGTTTTTTAAATGGTTTTATTATTAAATAATAACAAATAATCAGTGCCAATCACTGTATCCTCACAGCAATAAAGTACTTTGTGTTCACAACTGAAAGTAAATAATAACGAATTTTTTAACTTCATTCAATCGATTCATGAGAATGAAACTGAACTCACTCGTAATTAATATTCATTTTTTTAGTAAATTACAATGCAATACTCTTTAGTACACCAATAAAATTGCATTACATGTACAGGAATACAAACACTAAGAACAGTACAGTTTGATCTTATTGCTCAAGCGATCTCTTCCAAGCAACATTTAGGTAAAGAAATGCTATGTATCTAAGTACATTTATGGTAGACGGTGCAAAACTGTCATTGATTGAATGAATGCGTTCATCGAAAGTAAATAAACATTAATAATAATAAAAAAAATAAGTAAAATACGCATACTACGCATAATAATATTATATAATACAGTATCTATAAATAATGCATGTTATGCGCACACATGATGCACGTATACGTATTTATGTAGTACACGCACACAGATAAATAAAAAAAGTAGCGAGTGGGAAAGATAATTGGGCGAGCAAAGCGAACACTTTGACTAGGCCACAATCCGTACGTTTTTGCGATACACTGTGAAAAAACTATCACATTTCTGGATTTAGAATTTAACATAGTAATTTCGAGTCATGTCTAAATGTGTAATCCAGTTTATTAAGCTGCTCTTCGGTAAGATCAAAATAGCTGACGTATGTATAGCCGAGAATTGGTAATAATAGAGACTGTGCAAGCGTAACTCTGGTGGCAAGAAGCAGAAAGTTACGTAATCTCTTTAACAATTCCGCAGCAGCAAACAGTCTCCTTTTAGCTTCTCCTCAGCGATCTGTTTTTATCAGGATAAAATGCGATCGATATATAAATGCCAAGATTATTCACCTGATCGCTATGTGTAATATGGTTTACATTTAAGAAAGCTAAAGCAAGCGATTTCCAGTCTATCTTTAAAATCAAACTGGTGCTGCCAACAACAACGACCTGTGTCTTAGAAGGAATTACTTTTAAACCGTAAGACTTACTCCATTATACTGTATTTTATTTAGGCCATTGTTGATGGAAACTACTGCAGTGAAGGTTTTCTTATGCGGCATGTGTGTAAATTTGAGGATCGTCTGCATAAAGATGGTAAAAACAAGAAATATAATGAGTAATAGAATTGACAAAAATAGCAAATAAGAGAGAAACACGCTAACATGAGGGACACCGGCAGTCGTATGTCACCAGGAGGAAAATGAGTCATCTGTATGAATGCGCTGCCGGTCCATACAAGTAACTATGCAACTAGACAATTGCCGTTGCAGATATGTTAAAAGAGCGAAAATGCATTAAGTTTAAGATATCAGTGATGTTATAAATTATAATGTAATGCTTTTTACGGCAGATTGATAGTTAATAAAGGTTCAATAAATATTTATTGAAACAGCTTCGTGTATTAGCATTGTTTAATGAAATAAATGAAATAATTATGGTATCAGAATAAACAAAATAGTCATGGTTAGGTTACAGCTGAACAAGGTCAATCGAGTTTCTAGTTTCCTATCGCCACGCGGTTGCGCAACACGGTTGTCCCGACAAGGTGCACATTGGTTGAGTGCTAGGATTACGACCCTACAGATTAGCCTTTAATGTCCTTTTTATCATTAAAGTGAATTCTAGTACATTTTTTTACATACATTAATAATGTTATTCAGAAAATACATATTTACTTAATGCTTACTTTTTGTAAAGTGTAAAATAACGAATACATACATACATACATATCTTCACGGTGTATCCCCAACGGAGTAGTCAGAGAGGAAGGAGCGCCAAGCGTCGCGGTCCTTACATACTTATTTCTCTTTCTCAAATAACGAATACGATTATTACATGTGTTAAAATAACAAATAGTGTTGTGGCGACTGTTAAATTTTCGTTTGTGACCGTACATCGAGCAGTTTTAGTTTGATGACAGTTTTAGTTCCGAACGAGTTGTATTGGCACTGCAATCGCTTCTGCCGTTTTGAGTATCCACCTTAAAAGTCAAGTGCTGTCAGTGTGCTATATCAGTCTGACTCATACTTTGACTGGCTACTTTTCTATTTCGAATTGAATTTTGGGGTTTTTCGTGTTTTCTTCGCTTTCATGCTTTAGTTGAAAACCTTGAGACGCCTATTCTCCTCAGTTGTTGTAAATAATCCCCTAAAGTGCTGAGTGGTGGTTTTTCGAAATCACTGGGATATACCTACATAAAGATACATAAAAAGTATACGTATAGTACGGTTGTCAACGGCGATAGTAGCACCAAAACGAAATATATAGCAACTACAACAAATTGACTTTCGCATCTGTAGCTTGCTACCGCCTGCAACCAATACTTAATCTGTGCTCAGCCGTCACATTATACGTCAAATAGAACTTGTCAACCGGTGTGCCACGGTCTGCTTTCATAGATTGTTTTGTAGTTTTGTTCTGTCGTTCATTCTGTTCATACATTGTTCGTACATTATCTTCACTGTTTTAAGTTTGTGTCCAAAAATGTGTAAATGCTTAGTTACAGTTACATTTGATTCAACACCTTGTTTTATATCTCATTCTCGAGAATATATACGTCAGTGATGTGTAAAATAGTAAACAGATGATTACAAACCATATGTTTCGATCGCTACGGCACATTTTCCTCGTTATCGAAACTGACTGAACACACGTAGACTGCTTTTAAATGAAAGGAACGAGCAGCAAAATCGCTTTTCTGATGAATAAAAATGTCAACAGAAGGAAGCGGAGAAACACCTTCGACTGTACCAAGTTTGCCGGGGGCACCAGAGCAGACGTATCTATTTCCAAAAGCAAAAGGCCACTCGAGGTCTATAAGTCATGGCGGTACACCAATGCTCGCTGGGAATCCAGCGCCTCGGCCTCTCAAATCGGCACTGCGAGGTCACCAGCGAGCGTTCTCACACGGGCAGATCGAAGAAGGCGGGCGCGCAGCTTCCGGTCCTGGTCACAGTCGCACCGGCAGCCGGACGGACTTCATCTTGCCGCCGGGGCACCGCGAGCCAGCGCCAGCCAGCGCGCAGCCCCGCCTGGGCTCAGTGCGCCAACATTCGCGGCAAGCTTCGCGCTCCGACTCCATCTATACGCTGCGGCGCACGTCTGTTGCTGGTCCGTGGCGCCGCACGCTGTTCTGGTTGATGCGGCGCCAGCAGCCCGCCGTCGACAACCGACATCTCATCGTCATACCCAATCACTTAGTGCCTGAGAAGACACCGCCGAAGGACCATCCGAATGGACATCGGTGTGATAACAAAATTAGGACTACTAAATACACTTTTCTATCTTTCATACCCAAAAACTTGTTCGAACAGTTCCATAGGATTGCAAATGTATACTTTATATTCATAGTGCTGTTGAACTGGGTGCCGGCTCTGAATGCATTTGGCAAGGAAGTTGCAATGTTGCCAGTGTTGTTTGTGCTGTGTGTCACCGCTATTAAAGATCTCTTCGAGGATCGCAGAAGGCACCTTTCAGACAAAAGAATCAACAATTCCTTCTGCAGAGTATATAAAAAGTGAGTATAATTCAGTCTTTCTTATTATTCTTATATGTAGTATTTTCTAATTAAAATTATGTTCAATATCTGTATTTAAATGTACATATGAAAATGTCAGGTCTGTTTAAAATCAGATAACTATGTTTAAATGAGTAAACATAGTTGTTAAATTATTATCTAAATTATGATGACAACCACTATACATATCTCTTTAGATCTTATTATCTTAGTTGTAAAAATAATCACAAATATCACTATAATCCAGTCTATTGTATATTCTCTAAATATGCATTATTTTTATTTATACTTATTAAAAAAATTTAACCTCGTGAAAACCATATCAGTAATTTTTTTAATATTTGTATATTATCAGTCTAAAATTAGGTACAAGAAATTATTAAATGAAATTTAGGTACAAGATATACAAGGTTATTGTGAAAGGGGGTATAAATCCGCCAGGCTGTCAACGTGTCACTGTTGCTATATTGCAGATATACCTAATAAGAACGGGATACTTTTGTCTAACATACAAAAAAAAAGTATTAATTTAATGCAAAAAAAATGTACAACCCTATCATTATATCCTATATTCCAAATGTTTACTAGCGATGTAAAAATGCTGATATTAGGGTTGCCTCACCTTTATTTTTTTTTAAACTGAGGTGTTACACTAGAACTATTGACTGAGATTTCGAAATAACCTTGCATTTACAGTATATTGTACATATAAGTACAAAACAATCATACTTCACCAAAAAGAATGCTAGAGAAAACAATCATACTTCACCAAAAAGAATGAAGAGAATGCTAGAGATTCATGAGAAGAGAATCAGAATTGAAGTTTCATTTTTGGAATGATACATAGATTTCTCCAAACTTCACATCAAATCTTGAATTAATTAGTAATTTTCACTTTAAATCTGTTGTTTCTGAATCGTTATAAGTATTATATATTTTTAATAAATAAAACTAGTAGGTATAGGCGAAAATGTGTGAGGAGAATGACGAGATTTGAAGAAGGGAAAGAAGTATGTAAGGATTGCGACACTTGGTGATCCCTCTGACTACGCCATTAGGTATACAGTATGTAAATTTAATATAAATCAACAAAAGAGTACTTGAACATTGTTTGTGATGTGGCTATCAATGGAATGCTAATGAAGTATTTACTCAGCAACATCACACAATCTGCTGGATAGAACTATGTACATTTCGCTTACCTCATTCAGGACATTGAACTAATAAGTATTTGATATTGAAACTGTGGCTATGACACTTATGCCCGATTTCACCAACGCTATCTAAGTCATGACATAACCAAGCAAAAGGGTCCATTGGTCGGCATTCAGTTTCCGAGATATATGCACTTTTGTAAAGTTGGGTGAAAAAATGGCATTTCGCGATTTTAATTAATTAATTAATGCTCAATTGTCTATATGTTCATATAGTAAATGACTTTATATGATGTTTCTAAGTAGAAACAAACAAGTAGAAGTGCGTTTTTTTTAATCAAACTTTGAAAATGCTTTTTCTCAAAACAAGCTTTCTCAGAGTTTCAACTTTAGTTGTCTGATAAAAAAATATATGTTAGTTTTTGAATATTTTTTTTAACCTTGTTATCAATTCCTCCTCCTCCTCTACCTAAGCAAAGAACCAATTTTATTGTTGCTATTAGTTTTTCCATAATTTTAGGTAGGTAATCTTATCCTCAAAATTTTGTAAATTAATAAGCAAGGAATAATTTTCGTCAGTTTTATCATAATTCATAACATTTTGTTTAAATTAATGACAAAAAAATAAAGTTAAAATTCAAAACGCTAGTAGTTTACCTGCTCGTTAAGTAAAAATGAAACACATTTTTTTGTTTGTTTCTTTTTTAATAGTAAAAGCAGATAAAAGTTTAGTGTGACCTCCTCTTGCTGAAATCACTGCTCGCATTCCTCTGGGCATGCTAAGTGAGTATATATCCCTTATGGTTACTTACGGAATGTGTTTAGCTCTCTAATGGTCCGCCGAACTGGCTGCACTGACCTCACTCCGCGCTTCAGAACGTCCCAGACATTCCCTATGGGATTAAGGTCGGGACTTCCAGCTGGCCAATCCAAACGACGTATTCCGATCTCGAACATATACGCTTCCACATCGCAAGACCGGTGAGTGCGAGCGAAGTCGTTCATAAAAATTAAGTTTTCGCTAAGAGCGACCAATGCGGGAATTAGAATTTCCGTTACGTATCGATGTCCCCGCCTAACTAATCCCACCATCTAAATTCTTTTTTCTACACTTTCCAGAGTTAGGATGAATGTCTTTTACGTTTTCAGGATCAGATTACATGGATTAAAATAATCATATTGTAACAAAATGCTATGCTTACATTGTTCAATATGATATGTACCACTGCTGAACAGACCTCTTCTCAAAACTACGTGAAAAGATTCATACTCAACTGTAGATACAATGCTTAGTAGTGAAGATATGATAAAACCAACTTACTGTCAATTTTTCATCCTAGCTCATTAGCTATTGCCTTATAGCACAATATAAATATAACAGTAAGATATCTTCACAGAAAGTTAGCGTACGCGGTTTGTATGTGTGCGCGGTAATACGCACGCGCTGTGGCACGCACACAACGGCAATATTTTGGGCGAATATGGACAATACATTATTGTAGCGCCAGTCGAGATCGCACGCGACGCAAACATGCATCAAATATGCGATCGCTTTTGTTTGTTTTTAATTCGTTCTTCACATCGTCGGAAATACGAAAATATCTAAATCGCATACACAAACGTATTATAATGTCCTTAGATGCCTAAATAATTTTAGTCATTCGAATGCAGGATTATCATTCTTCCACATAACTACAAGAAATTAAATTTAACAAACACGAAAAACTTATCCGTGTGCATTGTTTTTAATTATTATGTACTAAATATAATATAACTAAACGAGACGCTCTCCGCATCTCACACCCAATGAAACAACCCTACGTATCCGACCGAGAGTAGGCATGAGGCCGTTAGGCATGAGGCAGGAGTCGGCCTTCTTTAACATATTCTTTGCTTATAGTAATAGTCGGAGCCAAAGACTTATAGCATGCGTTTCAAGCATGAAGACGATATGAGTGCCATCCATCCACAAGCACCAAATGTCGTCATTCGAAGAATTTACTATTCAGTATTATGTTATTGACTGATTCATTGCAAGCCTATGAAGTATGGACAATTTTAGGGATTTAACGAAAGATTTTAATTGGGCCAGGGGCCTGCAGTGCTCATTAAAACGAGTTTTATGTCGTGTAGACGAATAACATGTAGGTAGTAAAAAAATAAGTCACAATGAAATAACTATATCATACTAAAGGTAATTCAGAATAGTATAGTATTAGAATTAATAACACAAAATTATGCACAGAATATGTCATTTGCTTATCTTCTCGAGTAATTCGTAAAAGTCAGCCCAGAGGGCTTATAAGAAAATTGTATACTCGTATTATGCACTGGGCTAACTTGTAACTGTCTGGTTCTGTTCAACAAGCGTTGTTGATAAAAGTGACGTCATGGTGTGATATTGTTGCGCGTTGATGTCCACATTCGTTTGTTTAGAGACATAGCCCCTAGTTATAGTCCCGTAATAGGCACACATTTTTCTTGTACAAACAGTCCATAATTCAGTGGTTGTTGGCTGAATACTGAATTCCCAACGATGTTTGCTATTGACGAATCGGGAATACAGCAAGCTACTGAAGGTCTCGTTATCGCTCCAAATAATTCATATGTCGTACGTCACGCAATGCGTTAACAAACTCATACAATTTTCATGTTTTCACATGGATACACCATAATAACGCATTCTCTCCAACATATCGTAGGAAAGTAACTAACCTCGACGCGCTAAATGAATTTCATTACATATGCAGAGGTTAACTAACTTTGCTAACCTTCGTAGTGTAACGGTAGCTTATGGCTTTAATAATAATTATAATTATACCTGAGTAATTACTTCCTTTAATAGAAATACATAGACTATGAGCTGACGTTCCACCTTTACCTTTTAATATTATATTGATGCCATGATTTTCTTTGTGGTACTTAGTACTCTTAAAGCAAATACACAGTTGGATGGTAATATTTGATGAGTTCAGGTGCAGAATGTTCGATATTCGTCAAATATTCTATCGGCGAGTCGGTAAACATTTACGTCCTCGAACTTTAGATATATGCCTTTCAGGTTTGATTTGAATTGACTGGAAGAAGCAAGAAGTTTCAATGCTATTATATTATACTTGTATCATTACATATTGTATATTCAATTAGCTTAGACTCTACGTGTCATTTACCAATATCTGAATTCAACTGGTATTTCCCCGTCGATATGCGTTATCACTATCACAACAGGAACAGACGCAAAGAGGAACATTGTTTTCTGTTCTCATCTATTTTACTGTGTTCGCTAAAAGTAAAACTACCCAGTGGATCTCAATTCTGTTTTTGTGATGGGTTGGTGTAAAACACCTGATACTATAATATCGTGTAGTGATAAGTTCATTGAGCACTTTAAAAAAAGGTGAAACACGAGCGCGTTTCTATTTAGTGAAACAATTTGCTAATTTAAAATGGGTACGATATTTATAATTAGAGAATACGCAAGATTACATTATGTATAACCTATATTAATATTATAAAGAGGTAAACTTTGATTGTTTGTATCTAATTGATAAACTCAAAAACTACTGTGACATGCGCTGTATTTTATTTTCAAAAAAATGTCTACCCTTACGAAGCCAGAGCGGGTCGCTAGATGTGCTTAATATTCCGATTCATTTTGACTGAAAGTTATTGCCTTTGCTTAAAGTTAATTATGTTGTATGAACATTAAATATAATTCTTGCAATAACTTCATAGGTATAAATTATCACTATCTACATCTACTATATGATCAGTTTCATTAAATTTAGTATGTTACGTAATATAAACTCAAATTCATTTTGACTGAAAGTTGTTGCCTTTGCTTAAAATTAATTATGTATGAACATCAAATATAATTCTTGCAATAACTTCATAGGTATAAATTATCATTATCTACATCTACTATATGATCAGTTTCATTAAATTTAGTATATTACGTAATATAAACTCAAATGATAATTTTATTGCCTTTTACCATAAGTGACCTATATATGTGAACAATTTAAAACTATTCGTTCATGAAAATCCATTAGGTACAATCCAGCGGTGATTATAGCCTGAATGAATATTGAATGAGGGCTGTCAGTGTATCGCTTTTACTGACCGTTAGGGCTGCCTCAATTGGGTTACTGGTCAAGGTCCTAATTCTCACATTGGATACTCCTGTAACCCAAATACGATAAAACTGCGTAAAAGAGCAATAAAAGAAAATGATTGCCACACCGGCACAGAGATTAAACGTCTAAACAAAAGTCAATTTAGAAAACCTTGGAATAGTAACGCTTACAAAGAGTGCTTACTAATAAGCGACACCTAACCTAGAATATTACCATAACATATCTTCTTGATTCTTCACGAGGATGGAGCGCCTAACATTACGGTCCTTACATACTTCTTTCCTCCTCAAATCTCATCACTCTCACACACTTTCGCCTACGTATACAAGTGATTTTGATATTTCTGCCAGCTAACACTTTTAACGACACCTAGAAAATGAAAAAAAATATATATTATGTGCGTAAGCAGTGTTTGATTCTCGTTTGATTAAAAAGTAATTCAATACATACTTAGATACCAGTGGAACGCAATATTAGAAAAACTTTTATGTTTTTCCAATGTGTTATTACCTTACGACGTCATTTCATTATACATAGACCGTCATTTTTTCTATTTTACTTTGAAAGAGATACGATCGACAAGTGCTTTCCCGGCAAACGGGGCGTTTAAAGCTGTAAGTAATTGCTTTAATATTGTGCGCTTAATCGATTTTTAAGCGTTATATTTATTTTAAGTAGAATACGAACAATTCTCAGTATGGTCCCACGATGTCTTCCAATTTATGTAGATTATTTATATTATATTAATTTACTTTTGGGTGAACTTTCTGATTTGTAATATTTATCTATTTTCTAATATACATGTGTTGCAGCTTGAATATTAAGTATATATTTTGACATATTTATATTTTGTCGATTGATTGCCGCTCGACAGTACGCTCTGCCATCTCGCCTGTTGCAGCAGTGTGACCTGCAGATGCGGCAAGCGAAGACACCGGTGGATGCGATAGTGCCAAATAAAGTGAGGCAGACGTATCCGCCGTCTCAGTGGCTCGTACTAGGGTCTTAACATTATTGCTATAGAAGTCAAATAGTGTATTTATTTCGCTTTAATCTTTGTCCACCCTGATTGAGAAATAGCATAAGATTATGTTTGATATATCAGTTCTCAATTCGTTACGAGTCTAGGGTGTCACAGCTCACAGGTAATTCCTGCGTAGTACTAAATGATGAGATCTTTTGCTGAAAATGACGTCTTGTACGACGTCATGACATCTATCTGACGTTATGTGATGTCACATGAAGGTGATTAAAGATTACAGAGTAACAGCATGGGGTTCTTCAAAAGGACGTGAAAGGGTTTTACAATATCGGCAATGGGCAAGTGATATTCTAGCTGTCGCAGGAGTCCATAGGCTACGCTAACTGCTTAATATCGGGGGAGCCGTATGCTTGTTTGCCACCATTGTCGTAAAAGAAAAAATGACCGTCTAAATTACGGGACAAATCAATAATTGTATTAATGATGACAGCTTCTTGCGAACTCCTTTGGTGTTTTTTTTCTGTGTAGACATATGATATAACATATTACTTAAAAGGTATGAGCGTATGTCGAAAAAACGAGCTGCTTATCTATAGCATTTAAAATAACATGTCCTGCTTGTAAGTGATTCATCATTGCTCGGCCAACATGCTAAAATTCTTACAGTAGGTTCCTACTATGACGTAAGCACCCATTAAAAAAGAATTTTTGGAGAATAATGATTCTCCAAGCCAATTTACAAAATTTCATTACCTAAACTGATTTAACTGGGGATCGAGTTCGGGGCCACGGCTTACAAAGCAGATGCTCTGCCACCGCACCAAAGGCCCAAACAATTAATTAAATTAATTTTAACTAATTTATTGAAATATTAGTAGCTAGACCTATAACTATATTACCATATAATTGGAAAACACTGTATTGGTAAATTGTCATTCTACAAAGTTGATAAAATTAAAACTTAAGTAAATTAAAACTAAATTTCTAGCCATTTTGTATTACAGCATTCAGTGCAAATTTTTCCTATTCGGTGACAAATTTGTTTTTGAACATATCTCCTAAAAAGATTTACATAGTTATTTGAATTTTTTTTAGGCATGAGTTAGTGTATTTTTAACTGACTTCAAAAAAAGGAGGAGGTTCTATGTTCGTCTGTATGTTTTTCTTTCACCAAACAACGCGACCTGGTTATCACCTTTATTTTTATTGATGATTCTCTTGTATATCGTTGCGCTCCAAAATTAGAAAGAAGTTAATTGTAGACCCGCCCTAGATACTTATTTAGGCCAAGGTCACTCAAAAGGGCGAAATAAAATAAAATGTAAGAAAAAAAATTAAACCTCCTTCAAAAAAAACACTGAAAAATAACAATCCTTTACTAATCAAAACTCAAGTACAATAAAAATTACTTCATAATTACGATGCACATACGGTCTATATATTTAAATTTGACAGTTATTGAAGTCAGTGCCAAATCAATGTCCAACTACAGAAAGTTTATTAGTTTGGTAGCGTTGGCACCGACTTCGGTAACTGACAAATCTAATTATTATATAGGTATGTGTATCGTACTTATAAAGTAATTTTTATTGTACTTTTGAAGGCGGTTTAATTTTTTTTATTTAAATCTAAACAAAGATTATCACCGAAAAATTATGTAAATATGCAATTATTATTAAAGTTGAAAAAGGAAAAATCAATCGTTTACATTTAACTGAACATGAACCCTATAATACTGTCTAAAATCTAATGTATTATTGTTACTCGTATTTGATTACAGTCACGTTATTTATGAATATAGTAGTTTCATATTAGGGACGTAACGGTTATTCGGTATTTTACTTATTGGAGTTTTTAGACTGTTCGGTAAAATATTAAGTTTTTTATAATTAAAAGAAAAATGACATCTTTATAAGATCCATATAAGATCGCTCTTGCGTCCGTCCATTTGTCCATACCTCAGTCGACTTTCTCAGGAACTATGTAACCTAGTTTAAAATTTTCCATAGTAATACATCTTGTTAAACTACATGCTTTGCACTAGTTAACATTTTAAAATATGTATAAGATAAGAGAATTAGAGAAGAGATAAATTGGGGTACCTACTTTATACACGACTTGGCCATTCCAACCCCTTATCTTCGAAATTTGGTACTGAATCTAGGTTCAAGTCTAGAGTTTTAAAATTTTTAGAGAATAATTCTTAAAGTATAAAGTAAAGTTAGAGAATAATTCTTAAAGTATAAAACTCGTATAAAGCCATACCGCACAAAATTCACAGATTTACCGCATAAAGATTACAGGAAAAATATATTGAGTCCTACGTCTCTTGCATTTTCAGGTATCAAGTTTATATAATTACGATTATTGTACGGAACTCCCAGTGTGCGAGAGGAACTCGTACTGGACTGTTTTTTATAAACAAAGAAGTGTGTTCAATAATAATTAATTTTATATTATAAGTAGGTATAACATAAAATAATGTTATTTTTGAAATGTTTCACTCTTTAAACTATTTCAGAAATTCCTTTGTTCACACTTATGATTTGCGAACTGCTGGGAATTCCTTTGTATAAAATGCCGCCGAGATAAAATGCCTAATTAATATAATTTAGGATTTAAGCCTCATAATATTTCAGAGTTCTGTGATCTTTCCTATTTTCTAATAAAGATAGCGATAATGTGATCCATAACATAACTTACGTTTTTATTTCAATTCGAAATTCAAACAAAAACCATATCTCTTCTGTATTTTATGCATAATATCCCAACAGACAGACGAATATTTTTTTTAAATTAAGTCGTGAATTCACAGAATCATAATAAGCTTATTCCAATTTCAACGTCTTCAATTTCTAGATGTAAATTCGGTATTCGGTAGTATTTTTGTAAACACTCGTTACAACCTATTTTAAATAGGATGTATAAACAGTAAATCAGTCAAATAAACAGTAGCTGAAGAGTCAACTTGAAACAATAACGATTACGGCTCTTATAAACATTCATTGTTTGTGTGTATTTATGTCAGCTGTCTACTAAACAATTCTGATAGTCTCCTTGGCAAATTGCACTTCGAAAATGTGGTTTTATAGACAAAAGGCGATATCTACAGTTGAATAATATATATAATACGTTAACTAGCTATTTTTGTAATTTATTATGGCATGAAAATAACGACAATGAGATGGCGCTTGTTGTAAGAACTGGTATAGGCAAGAAGCTGTCAATTGTGGTTCAGCTTTGTTATCTGTTATGGTGGTCCCAGACAGGTGTGAACATCGTTGCAAAGGTGCTCAAGAGTCTAGATATTTGAAGGCTAAACATTTGCGGTTTGCGCTCTTTGTAATATGGTCCAAAACCAAAGATTTCACAATGTATTCTATGCTCTGAGCAAAAAACCGACCCTGATATGAAATATATATTTATAAATAGCCTCCCACACAGAGTTTTTACGCGTCTTTGCAAAGATCTTTACGTCTGGGACCGACATTTGCCTTGTTATAAAAAATGACTAAATGTGATTTTGTTACACATTGTTCTGTTCACCCCGGAAGAGAAACGGCGTCACGTTATGAATATTAAATGTCTGTCAGACACATACCTAGTTTGAGATGTACATATATTGTTGGCATTCCAAGCTATTTCTATTTCTAGAGCGTCTACTTTCCAAGCCAGGGCCTGAATTCGATTGGTGGTCGGATCAATTTCAAAAATGATGTCTTTTAAGTTGTGTAAGAGGTAGGTAGGTTACCGGCTGCTCCCCCAGTCGTTGTGTGATATCCACATATTACTACAAAAGCCTAGTATTTACGCTGAGGTCATAGCGTGACATAGGGTGTAATTGTCTCTCTAGAGTATTTCTTATCATTTTACTTATACAATACCTGTTGCCGAAGGTTAAGCACTTTGGATTACTCCCCCAGTGCCTTGTTTAATATTTAGACACTAAAGTACAATAATATAGTTCACCTTTGGACTATACAATTGCTATTTGTTTGTCTATAGATTATTCTTAATAACCAGCCAAGTAAGTCATCTTTATGCAAATAATGTTCGTTCGAACCGTCAGTTGTTACTTGTTAGGTGTGTTATCAACCGCCAATCTCAAAGTAAAGTTTGTCATATAGCCCAGTAAAAATATTATTAGAAAATAAATAATTCATAATAAGACATTTCTTTTATATGTTTGAGATACTGTATTTTCGAATCCACCCAAATAGATGGCTGCGTATTTTACTAAACAATTTGATTTCATAAAAAAGAGAACTATGGACAACTGATAAAGATTTTAAGTCTAGTTTAAGTTTACTATTTTTTCTTTATGCGCAGTAAAATTAAACTAATACTTGAAAATTAAATTTTCAAACTTCAACAAGTTTCCAAAACACATCGTTCAGAAATAGTGGTTGATTTGGTGCGTATGTCAAAGAGAAAAACTACTTTTCCAAATTAAAAAGTATTCAATCGGTATAAGTACTATTATTTTTTCATGATTTTTAAGAAATCAGGTTCTTTTATTTAAGTATTTCATTTAAAATATTTCCATGTAAATATATTTTATGTGGATTTTGTAAATGTTTAGCAACAACTCATTTTATCTTTTAATTGAAAAAATAAAGAGGCTATTGCAGTTTTTACATTTCAACATATTAACAATGTCATAACTTTACTGGGCTAGAACTGGTTGAAAATATAGTCTAACCCCACTGATAATCTTTCTTCAACATCTGAATTTCACTGTTATAATTTTTTCTAATTTATTTGATACCGCGGACAAACTAATGGTGACTTACTACCTATTAGTTTTACTTGCGTGTCCTGTGCTATCATCCTCAGTATTTGAACTGTAAAATGTTTAACATCTTATTAACATCAAACTTATACTTCGAGAATTAATTTACATTACCAACCTTATTATAAACAAAGCTTAATACTATGATGTTAGGGTTGTTAACTTGAATCCAACTCTTTCAAATAACGAAATCAGCATCTAAATCTATTTCGCAATTTTTCAAGTGATGCTTGTAAAAACATACTGACAGAATTCTATAAATATTTATTTTAGATTCAGTGAAATGAGCACACGAATCCATAAATGTTCCAACACAGATAAATACTTGTACCTAATTGGGAATTACAACTGGAAGTTATTCACCTTACATCGATAATAATATACTGTTTATATCAATATACTTGCAATCATTCAGTACTTATAAAACTAAATGTATAAGGACTTAAGTACTTGTCTGTCAAAAGTACCATATAAAAGTTACTAAACCGATTTGAACCATGTTTTTATAAAATCGTAGGGCTCATCGTGGGGCAAATAAGTCGGCTAAGAACTAAGTTAAATTAAAAAAATTGATCTAAAATAACTACCTATAAGTAGGTATTCTAATATTTTATTTTTCATTTTCGGGATTGGTTTACCAATTTAAGTTTTTGTACCAAAGATACCGAAAAGATATATCAAAGTACTGCAACGTACTCACACACAGGCAGACAGACATGACGAAATTATAAATAAAGGTTTTTTTATGGTTATGCCTACAGACCCTTGAAAATATTCTTCCATAACCATTCTTATCGCAGCTTATTACGATAGAGTCATGTAGGAAATGGTGTTATCATAACCGTGACGCCTTGGTGACGTTAATCGCTTGATGGAGTTGCTAATTCCGTTCTGAAATAATTTCAAGCCGCGGATTTAATCAACGTGGAGACAAAAGGAACATTTATCTAAAGAAACAGCCGCTAAGATTATTACTCAACCGCCAACCGTGGAATCGGATTGGTAAAGATTTCGCTATACTCAACTCGTAGTCGCTGTAAAGTTATTGCAAGGTCATATAACGTCAAAATTATGAAAAATCAGTCTATATTGATGAACGATGTCCCATTAGTATAGTCAAACGTTTGACGACAGAGCTAGGTTTTGTACAATTAAATTATTATTATTATTTTACTCGAGGTTAAAAAAATATACCTCAACAAAAAGTCTCGTTAATAATTCAAATAACTCATATAATTATAGCAAAACATAAATCACGTTTTTTCCTTAAACGTACTATTAAAGCAAACACTTAAATTGTTTGGTTTCAACATCATTAATAGTTTTTCGTTTAAACTTTCATAAAAGTGACATGTCACATGGTTATGGTTCACATCCCATCTCTGGGCTGGAGCGCCCCAGTATCAACTCCTTCCTTTTGACCGCATACAATGTAGAGCGGTTCGGGTTATCGGCCATCAGGTACTCTCTGATCGGCTCGATTCTCTGGCCCTGAGGAGAGATGTTGCGTCCCTAAGCATATTTTACCGGATCTATCATGGGGAATGTTCTGAGGAATTGTTCGGAGTACTGCCTGCTGCTGAATTCCGTTACCGTACGTCACGCAATCGACAGTCCTTTCATCCCCACCACCTTGATGGGTGGCGGTCTACAACTGTGTGATTTTTACGACATTTTTTACCACGTACGACAATTTTGTGGAACCAACTTATAGTGGCGGTATTCCCGGACCGTTACGATTTAGGGACCTTCAAAAAACGAGCCTACTCTTTCCTTAAAGGCCGGCAACGCACCCGTGACTCCCTGGGCGTTGCGGGTGTCCATGGGCGGCGATGATCATTTTCCATCGGATGATGCGCTTGCTCGTTTGCCCCCTCTGATATATAAAAAAAAAAAACATATATCTGGCATAATTTTCCTAAATATAGCAATGAAGTTTAATATTTTTAAATAGTTTGACATATAATTATAGTTGTAATAATTATAAATGTGAAACCAGATCCTAAACTCATTGTGGTCATCTGTTTAGAAAAATATTTACCTGTCAGTAACTTGTGAATCATAATTATGTCACTTCTTTTTGAAAGTTTATTTTGATCACCTACTTTTGACGGTAACGGTACAATGAAAACAAAATATTCAAAACGCCTAGTTAGTTTCAGTAGATTAGAGCTCTTTGACAAGAGCGAATAACCTATGAAATTACTCTAGACCACTTTTTATATTAACCAATCGAGACTTGTTTTCGTTAACTTTCTGACCTTTTACTTCACGTGTCCTTTAAACTACAATCTCTCCTTTCATTTTACTGTCGAAATCAATTGTAATAAAAAACATACAGTTAAAACTTTTTTAGTAATAAAGCAAAAAATGTTCTTTAAAGCCGTTTTTGGATTTGTAATTATCATCAAATCAGTTAAAACTGTTTCCTAATTACAACAAACTCGTGATATTAAAGTCGTTTGTCGTGGTTAAAAACATTTACAACAATGAGAATTGTACGCTTCGAGGAATATTACTTCAATTGTGACTTAGCAAAATACTTAAGGCTTGTACAATGTACAGTGTACATATTACAATAGGCATTAAACACTTATTATTGCTGTTTTGCAAGCTGTATAATAAAATAATCTCCCGATTATCACGTCAATTGTATAGTCACAAACTAAGGACTTTTCCATAAGATTGACAACAAAATACAACTAACTGGGGCCGTTGTACTCTATTTTAGGAAAGTTAATCTACTCGTAGACTGACCTGAGCGAAATTGAGCCCGAGATCTACCTAGAAATCAGATGTGTATTTGTTTGTTCGATGGATTAGCAGTATGTAAATGACATTAATCATATCCGTTGTTCATTATCATTTGGGTCATCACGCGGGATGTAAAATGAACGCTTCAGAAATGTATGGACTTACCACGTTATTGCGTGTTACTTTTTATTCTTTTATTTTTTAATCCTGTCTCTAAAAATATCACTTCCGAAAAATCTGAAAAATTAATTAAGGTTAGTACTAAGAATTACATAACATCGATCGATTATTTAGGATTGCATTTAGAGTTTTACATAAGAAGAAAGCTTTAACTTTGTATTACGGTTGGTTAGTTTTTCGCACTCTTTTTTTAAGAATCCCATGTTTTGATTTCTTGGGAAAAATTCCATTAAGGTTATACAATATACATACGAACTACGAATGTATGTCATATTATATTGATATTGTTAAGAAATGTTTTCTTGTTTACCTAAAGTAAAGTCAAATAATATTTGTATGTTTTTAAAGAATTACTAATGCATACGTTCTTTGAGTTTCCTTTTCAACCTGAAAGAAGCCTCAAGACCTCAAGAGCGACTTTACAAAAGTAACAAATCACGTGTAATTGGAGATAATAATATAACAAAAACGGCGTTCCTGTATAGAATAATAATAAATACCTCAGAATTTGCAGACTTCATTACAACTAGCCTTTACTTACGACTTTGTCCGCTAAAAAAAATATCTGTAATATTATAATTTCAAAATTCATTGACACTGCCGCACTGTCATCAATTTGAATAATTCAATCAATTTAAATATTCGTTTTGAATACGTATAAATTAACAGCCTGTCTCAGCCAACGTATAAAAAAATCTCCAACATAGAAGATACAATTTTACAATAATTATGTATTAACGTCATCAAATCAAATTTATAATATTGTTATTTGATTAGAACCTGTATGTTATAGTTTTTCTATACAGATAAATACTGTTAAGAAATATCTTAGAAAGTTAAAACTACTGGTTCTGAAAAATCTACACCAAAAAGATTCGACAACAAAATCAAACATGTTATTTTATCGATGTCATCTTAACTTACAATATATTTTAGACTACAGTATAACCTGTGCCTTATCCTATAATCAGTGCTTAATTAAGTAGTATTCCTTTCCAAAATTGGTAAAAAGGAACACTTGAGACCACTTCAGTGTCTAAAGAGCTAAAAAGAACAGTTAGTCAATTATAGACCCAAATACGCGTTAACTTCAAAAGCTAAATTTCACTTTTGAGAAATAATTTATTCATTGTCATCTTAAAATACACTCGAAAATGTATAAGGAGAATGGTGAAATTTGAGAAGGCGAAAGAAGTATGCAAAGACCGCGATACTTAGCGCTCCGTGCTCTCTGACGCCCCCGTCAAGGACGCAGCGTGAGGATATGTATATGTATCTTACAATATATAAATATACAATACACATACGTTTATAAACTTCAGTCAAGTGCGAGTTCGCGTACAGAGAGTTTACTACGGTATTTATAATATAACATGGTAAGTAAATATCTGAACTTGTTTTCTGAAATTCTACAAGATCTAAGATTCTAGGACTTTCTAGGCTTTCTAGGACGGAAAAAACCCGACCAAATGCAAGTCATACTCGCGCACCGAGGGTACTGTATCACTTTACAATGTATTTGTATTGTGTATATTTACAAAATATGTTGAATTCAAAAACAAATTTAACTTTGGAGTTGAAAGACACGTTCTGTACCTACCAAGTGCAAATGTAAGTTTGTAATGGCAAATAACTACAAATTTACGGTTTTCGGATTTCTCTCTTTACTTGTGCTATAAAACATTGCTTCTTGCCAAATTTCATAATTCTACGTCAAAGGCAAGTACCTCAGAACAGAAAAAACTACTAGTAAGCCCAAGTGGGCGTATTGCACGTACCACTAGTAAGCCCTGTAATGCACACTTCGGTCTGCTTACTTCACTTGAACGCACATTTTAGTACGCTCAACATCACAAAGATAAAAGAAATGGAAACTATCTTTATTTAGTTAGGCATAAGATCTACTTTCATGTGAACTATTTAGGTAGTTTCCGACCATAGACAATTCAGTTTGCCCCAAGTTTGCACAGATGCTCAATTAGTGATGTAACCTAGTGATATAAACTAGGTAATAATATCGATAAATAGTTATTGATCCGCCATAAAATATATTAAGTACTACGACTCCACAAAAAATGTATATTAGTCATTTCCAATAATAAATTATATATTTGTTGATAATTATTATAATATATTTAGTTATCGAAAGTGATTACAACTATTAAGTTTATTGTAATGTTTATTTATACATGAATGTTATTTTAATTCAATTTTCTTAAATCTCCGCATGAGAAAAAAAAGTGGATTGAAGCAACAGGGAGGCATGAACCTAAAATACGACACCCATATTGATTTATCTAAAAATACTTTTTTAGCCAGCCAGCCATCTTGGATTTGAAAATGAACGTCATTTTCGCAATTAGCACCCCGAGAAACCTAGAATAAGACACCCATATCGATTTATCAAAAAAGTAATATTCGCCGACTTGGATTTGAAGATGACTTAAAATGTTACGCTTCACTTTTTGTTAACGCTTGATTTTACTCGCCATAAAATTTCCGTACCGCGGTCTACATAATAAAAATCGATTCTTCAGGAGTAAAATCTTTTGGATTTTACTATTTTTGGATTTTATCTATTAAATGAGAATCTTCCAACGATATTTTTTATAATGTGGTGAAGACTTTTACATTTTTCCTTTAAATTTTAGGTAGGGCTTTACATTCCCCAAAATTTTTAAAATTTTCGATTCAGTAGTTCCGGAGATGGGGGAGAGAGAAGCGGAGAATAATCAAGTCAAATCCGGATGCCGAATCGAATCCGAAGCATTAATAATCTAAGTCTATATCGTCACTGGTGATCCAGTGGTGCGGACCTGAATCTGTTTTCTTATTAAGGCATATTACCATAAAGAGCAAAAAAACGTAATGATGTATTGAGAACCTCCTTTTTGAAGTCGGTTAAAACAGTAATATTTGTTGGCGCTAAATTAGTTACGCTTATGTAACTAATTCAAACATTTGATATTTTTTATTAAATTTCGATAAAATTGCTTTTATCGATAAACGAGAACATCTCTAGTCGATTCCACAATGTGATACCAGTCGAAACTCGATTCGACAAAATTATGCAACATTTATTGCAGTAACTTCTTAACAAGTCCAATAGTAATTACTTTGAATGAATAATGTTGTTAAAAAAAAGATACACATTGATATTGATAATGTATATTGTATTTATTCATGCTTATATACAATGTTAATATTATAGATTTCGCACAATATTATGAAAATTCTTTATCCTGGCAACTTTAAAGACAACATGTTGTACACATAGTCGTAAAAAGTATTGTAACAAGGCTTTGGAATAAGGTTTCTTTTCAATTATTGATATTCTGTTGACGAATGTTTGTTTGTGTGACGAATAGCTGATCATGATCAGCATTCTATGTAGTGAAAATATTACGATGTGTAAGCATGTGTTTAATAGGTTACACTGGTTTTCCTCATAACATTTCGGTATGCTAATTCCACTCGTTTTTTTTTGTTCCGTGGGAAGTACCCTATAGGTTTTGACTCCCTTGCGTGTGTCAAAATATGCGGCATAAACGGCCGTATCTTTTGATTGCGTTGACTTAAAAGTTTTGTTTTTTCACAGCTCTAAGGGATTGCAGAACTGAGTATTTATTATTAATTTTAACTTCCCTCCACGCGTTCCTGAGAAAAAGGGTCTAGACAGACAGACAGACGGACAACGAATTGCTCGTATAGGGGTTCCTTTTTTTTCTTTTGTGCTACGGAACCGTAAAAATATTAAATAATAATATTTTCCTCGTATACCTTAGGTATTAGGCTTTATGTACCCTTACGTATTTAGAATTCCAGCTCCAGTGGTTTCGAAGGCTAAGATGAGGAGTAATTAAACATGTTTGAATATTCAATTTTCCCTTTTTTATTATGTTAGTGTAACATATTATGTGGGTTATTATTGATATTATACTCGTATATTCATATATTTATAATTCGAACTCACTAAGCGGCTTAACACAACATAAAATCACAGAACAGTTTAGTAAACTTTTATTTCAATTTATTATTTTTAAAGAATACCGTAATCGTTCATAGTTTCTCCAGAGAACAGAAAAGAACCAGAGAGAATAGAACCACAAAATGTAAAATCGCAGATACCTAACAGATTAACAGAATATTACATACACATAAAATATATTTTCTAATAATAAGTTGTATGTATCAATATGCCAATCTTTGTATACATATTAAATAGTTTCTGAGAAAATCAACTATGACAGACGGACTAACACAGTAATTTTATTAGAAAAGAAGTCTACGAATGTTTTCAAGATTATGTGTTGTCTTAGCGTACTTAGGTACTTACTCTATGAGGCTAAGTGTAATTACTTATATTTCTGTAGGTACACCGTTTTGTCTAGTATCTGCCCCAGTGCCCGTGGCCGTCAAACCGGAATAAACTGGACCAATGACATTGAAGCTGTTCTAGGAAATTTAATTTTATTATAATACAGTTTTCGTGTTGTTATACTGAATCTACACTGACTTTTGCTATATTTATTTAAGTTCAATTCAAACGAAACCACGAGCCAATGAAAACAGTTTTAGGAGCGCTCTACATTTTTGTTGAGAATTGAGTTAAAAATTGACATTTCAATGATATTTAACCAAAATCAATATTAAACACATAGTTAAATCACATAACTAATTATTTGGATATGTATGTATGTACAATACAATTTTTTTACTTAAAAATAGTGAATAGAAAACCATTTTTAGAGTTCCGTACGTTAGAAGGAAAGCAGATTTCTTATAAGATCATACGAACGGCCGTCCTTCTTTGTTTATGAGTCTCTTATTTCTCCCAATAAACTGAATTAATATTCGACAAACTCTTATTGTAGGGCTTAACTCGCCTAGTATCTTTTGATAAAAATGACTTATTTTTTATACGTTTCTGTAGCCAAAATATTGTAGGACAGAGTAGAGCTTAGCTCGCCTAGTGTCTTTTGAGAGAAATGAGTCGTTTTTCAAGGTTCCGTAACCAAAATAGCTAAAACAGAGCCTTTACAGTGTCTCTCTGTCTGTAGGTATGTCCACAGTTCATGATAGATATATTCAGCTATTTTCTGGGCTGAAAAATACAGCGAAATAAAATTAGTAACCCAAATCAAGAAGTTACAGACAAAAAATGAAATGATGTATATTTTGGAACCAATTTTTTTAACTTTTAATTTAAAATCTAATTTAAAAAAAAATTTTATTTAAAAAAAATTTTAAAATCTAATTCATGCGTGTCCGACACGCTCTTAGCCACTTTTTACTATTGTTCCTTAATTCTTGGAGGCAAAGAGTGCTATGTCCATGCAGTCATGTATTACGTGTTAATTATTCAGTTTCCAAAAGCACTTTTCTGATGTAAAATCTGGGGGCCTAGACAAGTGGCTCAATTGTCGTAAACGCTAGTAGAATAGAATGACAAATACCGCGTGATTTAGCTCAACGAATTTTAAATGGGTTGTCAAACGTTTTTAACTTTCTATTAAATCAAACGAAAAGCAGTCATGTGAAAAGCGCCGCATAAAACGTAACCAAATAGCACTTTTGACGCCAGCAAGCGTTTCTATTTTATGAAACGTTTGCCACTTGTCTAGACGCTCTGTTCTTATTCTTATCACTAGATTACTAACACTTCTCCAGTAAATTAATAGTAGGCTTTACTAAAGTTAAAAAGGAACTCTTTCTAAGACGAATGCAAAAACTTCTGCTGCACATGTTTATTAAGACCTAATGCTACTCATTTGCACAGCAATTTTAAAACGCACAATATATATTATCACTTTTGTACTTTAAAACTTCCAAAAGCGCAAAAAATAGAAGATTTAAACAAAAGTGGTATTTTGTTTAAATTCTCCCGTTCTAGTCCTTGTTTTATTTCTCATGACGTTTTTACATTTTTTTATTGTCGACCTGTTGGCAATAGGCTCTGCCGGCCGACCAACGTTCGCATTTTATAAGTGAAAGCTCCTATACTGACTACAAGATGAGTCATGTTCAAGTCATATATTTGTACCTAAATTACTTTAGTGCGGACAAATTGCAGCCAGTGTATTTATCAAATCCAGTAAAATAATTTAAAAATGTGAATAGTTGGTTTTGTTCGGCTATTCTTTTCTGAACTCTGTTTTAGACCAATGTTTTTTTGCAGCGGCAATGTCGCTTTTCTTCGTTGTGTACTACATAACAATATTAAGATAATATTATAATATACCAATTATATTCGCTCGTAGATGCTGTAAGTAGAGTTTAATTTTATTACCGTTACCGTACCGTATTCTATCTCCAATAACATTTTACCGTTTACCGTTTGTATGTGATCAATAGCCTACTTAATTTGAAGTACCAGAACAAAATAATTTGCTATAAAATAAGTACTAGGAGATTTTACCAGAATAAACAATGGGTTAAATGAATGGATAACCAAACTAACTCACCAGATGGACGCAGTTGGGTTCATAAAAAGTAAATAAACATAGATTAATATTTCAGAATTAATCGTCCAAGTTTTTACTAAATCTCAATTAACCTAATCGTCTTAGCGATTAACTTATTGATACCTTCATAATTAACTTCACACATAACTTCACACCATTTCCCATTCGAGCTGGACAGAGCATCAAAGCATTTTTTTACTGCGGAAAGACAAACGAGCAACCAATTCACCTGATGTTAACTGGGCCTAAGCCCATAGACATTTACGATATCAATGCTAAGAAAACACTTCAGATTACAGATTTGCTGGCAACCCTGAAGACTAAGACGTTGGGTGGAGTTTTTATCGGGATTTTATGAGGAGAGGTTGGACGTTTATTTTAATTATTCAGAAATTGCGCCTGGTGGATATTGTGATGTAAAATTGGCGTTGTTTTGCGTCGGAAATGTCTACACTGTTGTACATTATGTGGAATTGTTAAAATAAGTGTTTATTTAGTAGCGTGATGTTGAGTTTCTTTTAGTGGCTGATGCCTCAGCGAAGCTATTAGAAAGACTGCTTCAATATATTTGTCGCCAGAAACTCCACAAAAAAAAATTAAAATGTACATACTGTACGTCTACATTTTAATGTCTATTTATAAACAAATAGACAAGTGTATAATATAAAAAAATAAATATTTTTCACTATTTTGTTGTCATGGCAAAATTATTTAAAAACAATTTTCCTTAAACTCTCTTTTTTATATTTCCATGGTTTGAATAATTAGAAATTATTTTTTCTTTAAAAATCATAATTGGCTATTTCTCAATAGGTAAGAAAAAAATATTTTTTTTAATCAATAATTTGTTGTTTATTAAGTTAACAATTTGTTATAAACAAATTCTGACCACTGTTATATTTTTTTTTAAACTTAAAAAAATTACAAAAACAACCATATTATGTAACAAAATAGCGAAAAAAATTTTTCAATTTCCTAAACGTTAATAGTTTTTGAATTATAGGCGAAAATCTAAATAATTTTTTTTTCATCTTAAGTTGTTAATAACTCGAAATTTTTATGTGCTGTAAATTCCTTAAAATACCTTTTTCTAGACATCATTCCGAAACCAATGAGCTATCGCACATACTTTTAGGACCTTTATCAAAAATTAACACCATTTTGAACTTCTCGAACAGACTATAAGATCCCGCCGTGGACGCTCCTTCCAACACTGAGTATTACAGACAGCAAAACGAAATGAAATAGTAGGTAACAGTACTAGCCTGTAGTCTATACTCTAGCTAGTCTTCGTTCCAATTTTAAAATTTGCTTCATTTGTATTTCGTGCTAAGATTTGGAATAGCAATTCATTGAATGCATTTTCTTTCTTATAGAATTAAAAAAGTTTTGTGGCAAAAGTGAAATGGAATAATTTGGTCAAACGGGATTAACGTCATAATTGTTTTCCGACAAGGAATATATCAAACATTTTATCCGTTTGTTTTATATAGAAACTGAGACGAAACTTAAGTTAAATTGAGTTTTAAATTTCTTATCATAAACGTCAATCCGTAATCTTTATTATAATGAAAATCATATTTCAGCAAGGACAATTAAAATTATCATTTGTGGCTAACATTTTGTACAAACTTGTTATTATCGCTTGTATTATGTGAACCACAGAATATAAAAAAACTAATCTCTTAGTCATATCCTTGTTAAAAGTATTTGCTTTATGGACTGTATAATGTGTACAATACTGCTTTCAACTAATAGGTATGTGAAATCCAAATTATTGCACTACGTAGGTAGGTAAGTACGTATGAAGGTCTTTTCCGAGTTAATAGCTTTGCCATAAAGTTTTATAACCTATGCAATTGACTGTTATGTATATATACTATAAGACCTATGTAGGTTTCTAAAAATAATATAGGTCTAGGTTTTATGACCTGGGTAATGTTTTATATGTTGTTATTCGTAAATAATGGAACGAACGTTCAAATTATAGTATAGTCTATATTTTTACCTCTGTTCTATTGGTTCCACAAAAAATATAGAAACATAACTCTTTAAAGTGATAATTAGCGACTTTTCGTGAAAATTAATACTGATTTTAAGTATTTAACATCAGCTGTATAGTGCACTATATACTATATATTTCGTATAATATGTATGTATAATATACTTTATAATATTGCAACAATTAATTACATTTCTGTGAACAGAAATGCTCAAATTATCGAAATGCCCCTATATTTTCTACAACACCAAGAAAATATTTTTCAAATTAAAAATTTCAACATAATTAAATGTCATTTTAATGTTTGTGAATGTAATTCAAGAATCCGATATTTAATAATTGTAACGAAGTGTAATAAATGTAAGACTCTCCTGATAAAATACGACATGCGTCATAGACTAAGTAAGTACAATACGTTGTATTATCGTAAACGGTCACAAATGCTTTAAGTTTACTCAACCACACTTGTGCAAATATTACTAGATTGAATTCTACTTGGGCAATGTAAAAAAGAGTAAATTATTTTATATTACTTTTTAAAAATATTGAAATTGCGAGGGAAAGCGTTCTTTAAATACAATGAGAAAATTTCGTTAAAATGTGTGATGATTTTTAGTTATCTCTTGCCCAATATCCTAAAACCCCCAATCGACACGTATTTCGCCTCTTAACAAACCATCCTCAGAATATCTCAAATATCAGACTCGGTCAGCTAACCAGCGCTGAATTACCGAGCTGACCGATTCTTATCTATTTATCATATTTTATAATTATTAGCTGACCTTTTTTGATCTTTAGAATATCCTGAGGATGCTTCGGTAAGAGGCAAAACACGTATCGATAAGCGATTTTGCAATTTCGGGTGGAGGAAAGCTATAAATTAATAAGTAACACCTGAGTCTATACAAAATTCGTTAAATTAATCTATCGTAATATTATTATAATAGAATCCTTACAAAGTCGTATCGTAATATTATTATTATAGAAACCCTTACAAAGTCATTAGGGTATAGAAAGCTAAATATTGACAAAACCAACCGACTCGTATTTGTGGCAGTATGCCAACGTTCAACAATAGGTACTTACGATCTCAGGAAACTGTTAAATCATAAAGAAACATAAAAATCACAATACAGTGTGGGACTCATAAAAGTACTTTTAAGAATATAAATAGTACTTATCAAATAATGCAAATAATATATTTTTCCATGACTAGTAAAAGCAAAAAGTATTATGAAAGATCGATAGATAAAGTTTAAACGACAATTATTTTCTAGTGTACTGCACTTCAAAATCGGTTTACACTGCACTACAAATGTAATAATAATAATGAAATCGGTGCAGTACGTAGTGCGATAGTGCGATTATGTAGTAACTGTACTATTAGTATTATGTAATTTGTGGCGCTGGCGGTATAGAGCAAGAGCCCGCGACGTCCAGACGTTCATTATTTTATAAAAGCTGAAAGTTTCTCTGCGCATGTCCCCAACACAGGTAGGAACGATTACCGATTATAAAATTTGGATCATCGTGGCTTTGGCAGGTAACAGGTAACAAAGGTGTACAAAATTACTTCCCAAAATCGTGAAAGTTGTAAGGTCTGGAGACCAAGGAGACAACCAGTCGGTTCAAAATATGCTTTATTACTACACACAATATCAAGAGCTAGAAAATGCATGGCACATACATACATAATAATACATTCATCTTATTCTTATATCATAAAGTATAAAACGTAATTTTTTTATATTTTCTTCGGGATAATATTACAAATCACGTCATCCATTGCCAGACACAGGATCGTGGCAACCCCCTGCCAGACACCCTTAAACTTTAATAAATTGTAATTGTACTTACGTTATAGTATAAAAGCTGAATTTTATATGTTATTTGGGGAACTATCAGAAGATGTTTTCTTGATAGCCAGACAGTTTCAATAGTTCTTACATCTTGCCAGGCAAGTGAAAGTCTGCCGTAGGTGCGAGCGCGAGCCAATATACATACGAACGGTTGCGAGTGAGATAGTGAGTTAGGTCTTATGCAATCTTTTACTACGTATCTGTCGTTTTACTCTGTATATGATCAAAAATATTCCAAAAAAATTTGGAAATATATCCAAAAAAATGTTGCAAATGGTTACCCAATTGCAAGCGTTAAGAATTGACGTGATATTTGATCAGTACTTTACACCATCGATCAAAGGTTGCGAACATTCCCAACGGTTTGAATCTGCACAATTGGAGTACCCCATAACTCTACCGGATCAAATTCGACCAAGTGATTTCACGAAAGAATTAAAAAATTCAAACTTTAAAGAAGCTCTAGTTGACTTTTTTATTTTACATTGGACTACTAATGAAATGGTACCATTTATTGGTGACAAAAAATCATACACATAAATTTCAGGAAGTGTCATTCTTTCGTTGTTAATAATTCCATGAGCGTTGTATCAAGTGTCGTTGAAGAGTTGTCATGTCCAGAACATGAAGAAGCAGATACAAAGACAGTATATCATGCGTGTAACATCAACTATCAAGCAAATATAGTGATCAGCAGTGTCGACAGTGATATTGCTGCTATAATAACATGTTAATATCTTAACCCTCCTTTTTACTTCGCCGTTGTTGGTTAAAAATTTTTACAAACTCCTGAATATCTCTTCATGTAACTTAGCTAACCTAAGATGATAAGGACGATTTTTAAATCGTCCTTGAATCGGACTCATTTCATCTGTAATTCAAGATATGGTAGAATGTCTTCCGGGAAGTTCTGATATAATAATAATATAATAATAATAATAAAGCTGGTTGGCGTTTGTTAAAATCGTACTTTTGAAATGATTCACACCCAACTCGAATTGAGTGTTATCATTCTCTTTTATCTAAACTGCAACACTGGTTTCATACAACGCCCTCATTCCGTCCAGTTGTTACAGAGACTGCATCAATTGATTTGATTGAAATATATTTTATCTTTATTTCAACTCACATTGAGTAACAATGTATATTATGTACATACATATATAATATACATACTGCATGTGTAGTGTGAATTCGCACTCCAAAATTATTAATTTTTGATATGTACAGAACAAAAACTACAACATTTTTCGTAAATCTATCACGTACACTGGAACGTACAAACTTAACAGATATCAAAAATATACTTAATAAAAAGATTATAAAATCTTGTAATAAAATAATAGATTAAATAACTTTCAAAAAGGGTATGCAGGGATCCTACGATATTTGGACGGTTCGTACCCTCTTATCTGCCCCATTACGGATATAGAGTGAATATGTGTATGAACAGGACATAAAATCTATGACGTAATTTATAATATATCAAATATTCGAGTTAGTTTACAGATTACCGCCGTGTCCAATCAATCTATTCAAGTAAAGTCAAATGCAAGGAATTTTTAACCCACTTCAAAAAATTGTATTTCGAAATTTTTCGTTTAAAAGAGGTGGTCCCATTTAAATTTCACTAACATTGGAGCTTGGACTTCGAAGATACACCAAATAACATCAAATAATTCGAACTGGTTATAACCTTTATTTATATTGTTGGTTTTCTTGTGTATATCATTGCGCTCCATAATTAGAAAGAAGTTTATTGTAGATTTGCTCTAGATATTTATTTAGGCCAAGGTCACTCAAAAGGGAGAAATAAAAAAATTAAACCACCTTCAAAAAAAAAACACTGAAAAGTACAAAATAACTCTCCTTTACTAATCAAAACTCAAGTACAATAAAAATAACTTTATAAATACGACACATATACGTTAGCCACAAATTATAATTAAATTTGACAGTTATTGAAGTCGGTGCCAAATCAATGTGTAACAAGAAAAAGTTTTTTAGTTTGGTAGGCTTGGCACCGACTTCAGTAACTAACAAAAATTATATATGGTAAGTACTAAGTATGTGTATCGTATTTATAAAATTATTTGCATTGTACTTGAGTTTTGATTTGTAAAGGAGAGTTATTTTGTACTTTTCAGTTTTTTTAAGCCGGTCTAATTTTTTTTAACGTCAAATCTACTTTAATAGATGATGAGATTTGTGGTGCTGATAATAATGTTTTACTATCGTTAAGAATCCATGTACTTAACATTAATAAATACTGGGTATTTTAGGAATGAAGATATCGGGATTCTTCGAGATTGTTATGAGATTCGACTCGATGTTTGGTCAGGGTGGAGCCTCGCTAATGAAATTACGTATTGCGTGCTTCACATTGACCTTGATATAACGGCCTAACTGTTTACGGTCAGCGAATGAAATCTTAAGGAAGTAAAACGCAATTTTCGCAGTTTCCATTAGTATTAGCAGTTTCAGCGCAGAAAAATTGAGAGAAGCAGAGCGATAGAGGACCTTCATACCTATCGATTAGACCCCCATGTATGTTCTACGATATTAAATGGTTATAAGGTTATTCAGGCGTTTGTGAAATTCCAATAAAAATCTGATTTTTTGAAATCAGGAAAAAAAGTAATTTTTCCTTGAAAATAGTCCAATGATGGATGGGGCCCTTACGTACCGCAATATCGTTCTGAGTCGTGGTCCTAGGAATGTGTAAATAAATAAAAAACTTATAAATTATCTTTATTCAAATTTTCATGGTCTCTTTCAGTATTTAAAATATGAATTTTCACTTAATGGAGAAATTCAAAGATTTTTAAAAACCGGTCAAATATAATAAAAATTACCTGCGTTTTTATGATACTTTCGAAAAGCTCAGTAATTAATTCGAATATAGTACCTTAAATTAAAGGATACCATGAATTTCAATATTTTAATTAGAAAATAGTTTAGTATACCTCTGAAAAATTCAAGGAAACAAGTATAAAATAAAGAAAAACTTTAAAGGTAGTTTATCCTCACACTTTGAAACCGAAATGGTTGCACAGGGTACGATTTCAGAGGAGCTTTCTCTATCAAACATTGAAGTTGTGGAACGAGCTTCCTGTCAGGATTCTTCTAGCGACAGTATGGGGTTTTTTTTAGAAATCAAAGTCAAACTCAAATCAATTTATTCAAGTAAACCCAATTACAAGATATTTTTGACCGTCAAATCTACTTTAGTTCGGTTCAAAGAGAAGAGAAAAGAAAACCTTGACACTGAGAAGAAACGACAAGAAACTCAGTCAGGTATAATTTTTTCAACATCATTTTATAAAAGGTTTATTAAAATACAATATTAATTATTCAAATGCTTTGAAAAGTTCTTTACATGACAGCAACTGATATGTTATTGCAGGCGTCTATGAGCTTTAGTAACCGCTTAACATTAGACGGATCGTGTGCTTGTTTGCCACCTTTATGATATAAAAAAGGGTAAGTTCATTGTAAGAATGTAGAATGTGCCAGCTGCTTATATTCCTGCACAAGCCATAATAGTTGGCTACAGAGTAGGGCTAATTATGAGGAATTGGTATAGGTGACGGACTAACGACCGATTACTATCTAGTTCCGGTGATCCGTCTATAAACTTAAATATTTATTACCAGAATGGGAAGTTACGTGAAGTTTTGTACAAAATGTGTGAAGAAACAAGTCATGCGCGAGTCGGACTCGCATACTGAGAGTACCGTGCTATCAGCTATCACAAAATCGTTATGTATTTAGCAAAAAATATGTCTTTTCTTTCGTTCAGTTGAGTATACTCACACATTTGATTGATTTTTATTATTTCTTGTTTTATTTTAGAGTTTGCAATGTAATCACTAATCACACTTTGATGATGGTATGTATTACTTACCATTTTTACAATCAATTAAATAAAAAACGTTGGAAATACATTTATTATATGTCGACCCCTTACATTTTTGCGTTTTGTTTGTTTTGTTATTGGCTGGACATTCACCATAATAACATCATATTCCGTGAAAACTTCAACCCGCTATATTACTATTAAATATATACTATAGCCCTTTAAAGGTGAGAGAGACAGACGGACGGACAGATGGCGTAGGCTTAATAACATAACATAACTTCACGCTGTATCCTCAACGAGGTAGTCAGAGAGGACGGAGCGCCAGGAGTCGCGGTCCTTACACACCTCTTTCGCTTCCTCAAATCTCATCATTCTCCTCACACATTTTCGCCTAGGTATGCGAGTGCTTTTGATTATTATGCTTATGATTAGGCTTAATAATTGACCATTATCCCATTGGACACCCTTTGGATACAGAACCCTAAAAATTAAACAAATAAAAGTGAATTAATAGTTTCTATTTACATTTTTAACACATCATATCGATGTGAGAAGTCTTCGAAACAAACATTTTTGTTAGAGATACTCCGACATTTCCTCATATGGAGTAACAGCATGTAATTTGCAGCCGTCGCTAATTATGCAGCAGTTGAACTGTTAATTGCTTCAACTCGCTTGCTTTTGCTAATCATTTTGCATTTCCATAACATCCTATTGGGAAGATTTTTCCGAGTCTACCGCTGTGTGACCTTCTGTATATTCATTACATATGCATGCATTTATTATTAGTAGGTAATAACTACTGTTTCTACCCCTCTAAATTTTTCCTTTCCTTCTCTTGTATACTGTTACGATTACTTAAATAATGTATGTATTAATATTAATGTAATGTAATTTTGTAAATAATATAAAGGTTATACATCTATCTCTGTATTATTTCGACATCTATGCATATAAATGAAAACGAAGTGTCTATCTGTGATTTCGAAATAAGGGCTTTTCGTTAAACTTACTGGATTATTTGCACGTAACTAAAACTCACACACATCTGTTTGGCCGAACTAAACTCCGAAACGGCTGAACCTATTTTGATGGAACTTTCACTGGCATGTAAGGCAATTTTCAGAGAGCAATCTCGCCTACTTTTTATACGGAAAAATACCATATTTAACGCGGCTAAAACCGCTCATTATTCTCAGTCTTACCATAAATATTGTTACAAGGAAAACATAGTTTTTTTTTCTATTACATAAAACGTTTATTACTGCTGTGTGCGTTAGTTTATACATTAATATAACAGCATTTTAAAAATATGAAGCTTATTCAAAATGCTATCCATTGGCCTTAATGCAATCCTTTATACATCGTAGCCAGCTATCGATTGAAACACGCACTTTCGCCATGGGAAAATTCGCCACTGCCAATTTTATTAAATGTTTTAGGGACTTCAAATTATCATGGCGTTTAGAACATGTCATACTCTTTAAAAGAGACCATAAATCATTATCGTGGATTAAGATCGGGACTAGATGTCGGCCAGTCTTCAGCTCTAACGAAGTCAGAAACGTTCCTTTCTACCCACGCTTGTGTGGATCGAGCTTTATGACCCGGTGTTGAGTCTTGCTGAAAGGACCATTCTTGGTTATGGAACATGGTGCGTTAAGAGGCTTAACTATCTTCTCAAAAATCATATCTTGATACACCTGGGCCGATGTTTTGATACCTTTTTCACAAAAATGTGGCTCACTTATTCCTTGATAGCTAACTCTCCACCAAACTATCACTGAAGCCGGATAATGCCCACGTTGTACCCTACTGACTAATTATGAAGCTTCTCTAGATATTTGAGCATAAACTCGGTCATTCTGCTTATTAAAATGTTGCTCGATAGTAAAAATTTTCTCGTAAATTAATTTTTTCTGCAACCTTCCTTTGCGTAGCGCCTAAGAAGTTATTTTGTTTTTACTACCCTATTCATTTTTAAATTATCGGTTAAGTAATGACCAGTGCGTCTCTTATAAGCTGCAAGTCCTAAGTCATCTTTTAAAATACGCGATGTGCTTCTGGATGCTATATTCATTACCCTAAATAAAATATTTTGCTTTCGAACAGGGTTTCTTCGGATTCTTTCCTTCACTGCTTTGATCGCCTTTTTAGTACAAATACTACGTGGACGGCCAGATCTTTTTCTTTCACAAACAGAGGACGTTTCATTATACTTTTCAATAGTCCGGTACACAAACTTGGACGAATGCCAAGCGGATAAAGAGTTTCAAAAATTGCATTTGACTCCGTACCTACTTTGTGTAATGTTATTACAACAATTCGGTTCTCGTTATCACCCCACTCCATTTTAATATCACAAGAATATTTAACAAAGATAGGCGCGAAAATGAGAAAACACTATGAATATTGATATGAGAATGACAGGTTTCAAACTCAAATGTAACATTATTATTTTTTCTTATTGTAACAGTATTCATGGCCAGACTATGTTATGTATAAAGAATAGGGCCATGTTTATACATTGAAGATATTTAATGAAAATGTAATTGGAAAAGGCTTATAGGCTTCTCCGTGTCAAAAATAAATATTTTTAGAATTTTTGTAAGGAACTTCCTTAAAGTGACTTGCGGGAGGTGTGAGTTGGTAGAAATCGTCACGTAACGAACAAGCGTTATGCCCCCTCTATTCGACTCTCAACAACCCTCTGTCTTTTTCTAACAAACCCTACCGTTGGCTCTGCACATAAATTCACAGTTATCTTTCTGTCTTTTTCTATTATATACAAAATAGCGCGTGCGTGCGAGTATCGAGATTCGAGCAGCGTACGCGACCGTCTATATAACCCATTACTTTACACGAGGAAATTTTGTTTAAACCTATTTGTTTTTTGTTTTAAATCATATGTGAGTTTTATTGTCTCATAATAATGAGACAATAAAACTCACGTAATCTAATTACAATAGCAATTACATTTTTTTTTGTTTGTTTGACCTTCACTGGCGAACTATCATGTGCTTTACGCTAATCAATCAAAAGACTAGGTCAATACGGTCCCGAGTTATTTAATTGGGTACGTTTCATTATGCATCCTTATTGTGAGGGAGATAAGAGTTATATCCCATACTATTTCAAAAACTTTATTTTTAGGGTTTCCTAAGTTAAAAGAAATATCGCCTTCATAAAATCACTCATGTATTCGTCCAGTCGATTTTCTTAAATACATCTTGATTACACACATATTATGTTGCATTAGTTAACATTTTCAAGTATTCATTGAAGAATTAAAGTAGGGACAAATTGGTCCATCCTCCGTCGACCATACTCCCCCTATCTCCGAAAATACTGAGCATAGACTTCTAAAAATTTCAGTAAATGTAAAGCGTTATCTAAAGTTCATAGGAAAAATATAACGAAAATCCTAGGTGAGAGATTAGGTTTAGAAATTAACCATTTTATAAATATCGTACGTAACCTTCTGTGCACGAGTAGAATTTCCACTCACTATTTTTTTATAATGATATATATAGGTACCATACATATGTACTAAGTATAAGCTGTTCTTCCAAGATTTTATTTTCGTCATAGTATAGTTAAGGTGTTATTTTGTGGAAATCCATTTCATAATCGATATAAATAAAAATGAATCGTCGAAATGTATGTACGCGCATAGCTTCCAAACGACTGCACCAAATTAGATAATTCTTTTTTTTTATGTTCGTTATTGTCAGGACAAGGTTTGTATAAAAAAAAATTAGAAAAAAAATAAAAATTTTAAAATCTACAATATGAGAAGTGAGTGAGTGAATGAGACAGAAGACTGTGAGTGATCTTCAATATATTGACAGATCATTTTAAAAAATATTGAAAAAAAAATTTTTAATCTCATAATATGAAAAATGAGTGAGTGAATGAGACAGAAGACTGTGAGAGAATATATCGACAAAACATTGACAGATTAGTGGAATAAGAAGGGGAAGGTTTGTGTATATGTGCCGTCATTATAAATCGAATATGGCGGATGTTCCACAATAGGAAATTACTTTTTTGTTTAACACCAACAATATGGGTATTAAATGAAATATATTACGCGGGGGAAGGTTTGTGTATATGTGACGTCATCGTACATCCAATATAGCGGAAGTTCCACAATACATACAGTTGTGCTCATTCCAAGAATACCACTAATGCCAACTGACTTTCCTTTTGAATTTAAACGTCTCCAGTTTCCAGTGCGCCTTGCATTCGCAATAACAATTAATAAATCCCAAGGCCAATTGTTAGAAGTGTGTGGAATAAATCTTGAATTGCCGTGTTTTTCGCATGGGCAGTTGTACGTTGCGTGCTCAAGAGTCGGGAAACCATCGGCACTATTTGTTTTCTCTCCAGAAGGAAAAACGAAAAATATTGTACATTACAAAGCATTACAATAGATATGTGTGTTGTAAATATTTAAATACTATACTTTATGGTTTGACGCAATATAACCGATATGAATTTACCGGAAGTGTTACATTTCTTTAGTCCACGACTGTACACCACCTATGTGATGCTGAGGCGGGTATAAACAGTAGATACTCTGAAATTCAGAAATTTTGAAAATATTTACGGAAAGAAGGCGGTACGAAGTTCGCCGGGTCAGCTAGTAATGAATACAACTTTTACCTTTCGCCTAAAATCTCAAACTTATGCCAAAGCATCTTTAGGAGATTCCAGAGTTCAGATTCGGTCAGTTATTCACCACTGAAATTCGGTGCTAATTCCGATTAAGGCGACGCATTGGAAATTTCGATGGTAGGGATCTCAATTTTCTAAGTGACTACAAAACATATGAAAATGATGTTTGGTAACCTGATTCTTCATTTCATTATCTTTATTTGGCCAGTTGCGATACACGATTGGTTAACTTTTGTATCACAAATAAAAATATCAAAGAAACCTCTTTTAAAACAGAGATTTACATGTTTCGGTGTAACGGGACCGATTTATATTTCTAAATTTTCTGTATAGTTTTATCTAAACATATTTTTCAAAATGCCAGTTGGATTTTTTAAACGGTGCACGCACGTTTGCATAGACAAGAAGGTCTATGTTAGATTAAATTATTTACCAATGCGTCGCCTTAATAAATATAAGGTTTTGGACGGAAGATGACTAAAAATTATAAGTATTCATCACATGGATGTTTGTAAGTCATAAATCATAATTTAAGCTTTTGGTTTTATTACGCACTAGCTTTTGCCCGCGACTGCGTTCGCGTGAAGTTCAATGACACATAATATCTTTATACATTATAGCCTATGTGTTATTCTGATGTATGAGCTATATTATTGTATAGTTTAATTAAAATCTATTGAGTATTTTTTGCGTGAAAGAGTAACAAACATCCATACATCCATCCTCACAAACTTTCCCGTTTATAATATTTGTAGGATTCTGTCTACTAAAACATTATCTATATAAATAGGTAAATACAAAACAGTACAGTACCTTTTTTTTTGTTTGTCAACCGATTTTCTTTTTTTTTTGTTTAGTAGTTCTTGATGAGCTTCAGTGTTAACAATAAAAACATTTTGGGAACAGTTATATTAATATGTGAAGCGCAAACTTCGGATCCTTTATTAGGAATATTGTGCGCACGGAGGAGTGTAAGTATTGGCATAATTTTTCGTTCATACGGCCAATGTCAAAAAGAGTGTCAATGTCAAAATTGTAATAATTAATGATCATATTATATCATATGTAACCTCCTTGGATCAAACAATCGCACAGAGTAGAGAATGTTACCAAAGAGTTTATATTATAAGTTCATATCTATATATTTACGGTCGAATTTCGACCACCGGGCGACCTCTAGTCTATATTAAAAGGCATTAAAATATTTATTCTATCCAATCAGAATATTACGGCGATGTAAATTGATCGCGTTCTACTTCAAGCGTACTACAATTATTCTCTGCTTCAAGCCGGTATTAGCTCACAAAATGATTGAGTCGCCAAAACAGGAGTTAAGTGGTAATAACAGAAATAGACGAAACAAATTGAAAGAAACAATCAGTTTACGCAATGATTTCAACAAGCAAGGGCATTTGATGAATGCCTCTTATGTTTAATCGAAAAGTATTCTAAATAAAACGTTTTTTGTGCGGTACGTTTGATTATACAGTATTGAATGTTACACAACTCAGGTCACTCGTGACCGAGAGCAAAACAATCGCGGAGTTTCCAAGAATCTTTGTGTGATTGGCTTTCGATGCAAACAACCATACTACTGTGTGGTTTATATTTTTGTAAACGTCTTTGTTTTTAATATTTGTTATTTCGGTAAATGACTATTTAACTACGCAAAAATTATTATACGTATACTATCTATATCGTCATATATATATATATATATAGTTCCGGAGATTAACATCCACATATAAACGAACTTACAAAGTCTGCTCTCTTTCTTTATAATATTAGTCTTACGAACTTACAAAGTCTGCTCTCTTTCTTTATAATATTAGTATTGATAGTGTATACTAATATTATAAAGAAAGAGAGCAGACTTTGTAAGTTCGTTTATATGTGGATGTTAATCTCCGGAACTATATATATATATAGTTCCGTATATATGGATGTTAATCTCCGGAACTACTGGACCGATTTGAAAAATTCTTTCAGCATTTGAAAGGTACATTCTCATCAGACCTGTATCACTGTGACCAGATTTGATCTATTGTGATCAAAGGTACATTATTCCAGATGGATATAGGCTGTACTATATTATGTATTCAACGTAATAATAATACTCCAAACAATTACACAAATCGTGTAACCCCAAACTATTAGGCTTTTACTACGGTTACCACACAATAAACTGGAAAAGCTTTCCGAAACTCTCAGACTCCCAAGTCAATTTAGAAAAGTTTGTTTTCTAAATTAACCTGACCGGGTATCGAACACGGAACCCCGGCTTGAAGGACACATGCTCTGCCACAGTGCCAAGAGGCTAGTCAAGTTCTTTCGGCAGTTTACCTGAAATCAATAATACAGATATTGTTTTGTAAACAACATAGCTTTACTTCCATATTGGTATGGGTAAGAATAAAAAATATAGAAACTTTCAACTGCTTATCTTCCTGTGCAGGTCGTAAAATTACGGTCACAAGTACAATTGTAGTAAATATTGACGCAAGTAGTAAATCTGGTAGTCGCCGACCAAAACTAATTCTTACAACTGAAACCAAGTTTCGATTTCTGTCGTCAGTTTAGGAAAGCCGAAACACCGTTTTCAGGCAATACTTTTGTTCCATTTTTAATCTGTAATTATATACTGACAGATATATCCTCACACTGTATCTGTAACGGGGTAGTCAGGGAGGATCGACCGCCAAGCTTCGCGGTCTTTTCATACTTTCGCCTCCTCAAATTTCAGCATTCTGCTCACACACTTTCGTCTAGGTAAACTAGTGCTTTTTACATTTTCGTCATCTAACACTGATTATTTGATCTTCGTAAGTAAGCCTTGGTCTTCCTTGGGTTCTGCTATTACTCACTTTCGCTCTGTAGATTTTCTTCTTCAGACTTTCATCACACTCATTCTATGTACCCGAGTCATCTAAACATTCGTTTTGTTTATTTTACAATAACACTGTCCTGTAATCTTTTCATACTGTATCTCTTTATTGTTTATTTTGTCCAAATAGGTACATATTGCTAAAAGGCGTTATTTTGTTGCACCTTTGTCCTGTTATCCGCTAATAGAAAATAAATTATACTATATTCGTAAGTACTATGTAAGCAACATATTCTTGATAATAACTGATATTTTCTGTTAAAAATTGTTATAATGTATATTTTATGTATATGTGTTACCGAAAACGTACATCTTTTTATACTAATAAGCATATAATTTATGTATTTCCAACATTATTTTTTGTTTCTTTAGTTCAAAAATTCCTTTTATGGGGTGTATGAACTGTAAATCAGACATAATATGTATAAATGTAGTTTCAACCGTAAAGTCATAAGTAGTATTGTGTTTTCGCGAGTTATGTCCGACTAGCACAAAAAGATCTAAAGAACGGAAAGTTATACATATGTATTACAAAATATTGGACCTTATTTACATATACATTATTTATACATGTATATTTTCATCGCCACAGTACCATTCCCATTACTTTCAGCTAATTGCGTTCACATTCACTAATTATAATTATTTATGTGTGCACGCTAGTGTACAATTACAAAAAATTGTAAAAATGTTCGCGAACAATGTTGACGATATATTCATTGTTACAATTTACAATTTATTATTGTCAGAAATAAGTAAGTACAATGATAATTAATTATTAGTTTTTATTAATTATTTTTTTTAGTTCTTTACCTCAAAAGGTATACCGAAACCTACGCTATCCATCTGTCAAAGTAGATATTCCACTAACTGCGACGTATAAACTTGTTTGGTTATTGTAATACGTCTTGTCAACACACGTATTTTGCATAAGTATGCTTTTGGATATTGGTTATGAATCAAAGACAACCAAAATAGTATAAAACTTGAACTCGATGTGAACATCCCCCTTATCTCGGAAACTACCAGACCTAGAACTAAATGATTTCTTTGAAATTTACAGATAAAACGTAATGACAGTATTGGGTTATATATTTATCCTTAAATAAAAATGGAATGTTATTCGTGGCTAAGCGCAAAACTTGAGAACGGCTGTACTGATTTTGCAATTTCTTTTTTACATGTTACGTGAGGTTACGTATATGTGATCACAAACTATTATGAGTTTGAAATTGACACTCTTTTTGACATTGACAATATGAACGTAAACAATGAGTGATTTTTTAATTTAATGTATTTCTAATGCATATTATATAAAAATATTAGCTTTCTCCTGTCCTTCTCACACTCCTTCCTCCGCGCAATTTTCTTAAAAAGGGAACCAAACTTTTCGCTTCACGTATTAATATATAGATAATACTTGTGACAATTACACCAATTGTCAAAATTGTGTGACTTCAAACTCAGCACTAGGTTTGTATGGGTACCACACAAAGAACTGGGGGAGATTCCACAAGCACCTAGGTTCCAAGTCAATTTAAAAAAGCTCATTTCCTTGACTTGACCGGGGATCGAGCCCGGGGCCCCGGCTTGAAAAGCAGATGCTTTGCCACGAAGCTAACAGACCAGTCGATGGTGTAATTCTCTAAAATATTAAGATAATCTAATTTTAATTAACTATATCTCTTTCATTTCCAAGCACTACGATTCGGAAATCTCTAAATATATGCGTTACGTTGAGAGAATGCTTTTATTTTACAACATATATCACAACAATGCAACTCTGTCTTGATGCACGCAGCACGTTTCGTGCCGCTATACCGATCGGTGCAGTGAGCGTGTTTACTCAAAGAAACCATACCGCGAATCCAACCCATGTTTTATTCAATAGAAATCGATTCAATGACAAAACTTACAAATCAACATCCATGGTCAATAATCACAATTGCCAGTATTTACAGCCGTGATCTTGATACAAATTGGCGATGGCGTATAGCAAATACCTACATATTAAACACGATTGGTCGCACCTCTCTAATAACTCGGGTTAACAGACCATTTGACCTGGCTCCTTCGCCGCTTAGCTTTTTCTTGGCATGTGTACAATAATGAAGAAAACAGATTGTGGTCTAAGCGAAAGCGCAACTGGAATAAAATAGACATTAAACACATGCATTTACTAGGAGTCAACTCGGCATAACGGATTATGATTGTGATAATACAAAATTAAAACGTTTAAAAATGCATGACGAAAGAATGTGTATGATATTGCTTTTAAAAAGTTCAAAACATGTATGTCTATTGAAATTCTTCTTGGAGATTTAGAAATATTATCTTGAGATATTTAAAACTATCAACCGCTCTGAATAATACTTTAAAGAGTGTTAAGTTAGAAATACAACACCCTCCTCTGTACATTGTGGGCTATCATGTGATAATATTAGCTCGTTTTACAAATAAAAAATTAATTAATACGGAAAGGTAAAACTTTAAAGCTTACACTGATCTAAAGCAAAAAATTTTAGCAAGAAGTTGGTTAAGTGAAAGTGAGTCCTCACATACAGAGGGTTCGGATTAAAGATATTTTATTTCTCATAAGAATATGTTACATTCACTTAAAATGAGAAAATTTAATTTACAACATGATTTTACAATTATGCATTTGACCAGAGTGATGACAATAGCAGACGCAGTCAAAACATACCCAATTAATAGCACCAGTCTGATTTTTCTAAATGCTTCTTAAGCTGGTGTTTAAATGTGGCTAAAGTTACCGAGTCCTTAATAACTTCGGGCAAAGCATTATATAATTGTACTCCCTCAAACATGATGTTTTTTTTACCATATTCTGTTCTTGGTGTGTTCAACCTAAGGCTGTATTTATTTCTGAGAGTGTATTTAGTATCTTTAATGGTAAAGTGTATCTGAGTGTGAATTGAATTTGTGAGAATTTTCCTAATAAGAATGCACGTGTTGTACATGTACATTTGCTTTATGTTAAATAGTCTTGTATTTTTATAAAGTACGTGTGTAGGTGTAAAGTAATTATAATGATATAGTGTCTTTATTATTTTATTTTGCAATGTTTGCAGTTCCTTTATATTTGTTTTTGATGCAGAGCCCCAGATTTCTATTAAATACTCCAGGTGAGGTTTTACTAAAGTATTATATATGGTGAGACTTAAATTTCGTGGGATACAAATGGCCATACTACGAATCATGCCAACAAGAGAAGATATCTTCGTTTGTAAAAGTTGTATGTGAGCCTTCCATGTCAATTTAGTATCAAGTATTAGACCCAAGTATTTTTCTTGTTCTGACTTTCGAATGGTTTCGTTATTAATGGTGAGACAATTATGTTGAGGAATTTTCTTATTTTTACAATACAATTCTGTACAATATTTATAAAAAACAGATTCCATAACATTTCTACCGTTACTACTACTTTTACTACTGTTACTGTCGTTGTATTCTTCCTGTAAACATAATCAACGCTTTGTATTCCCTGAAATTATTAAATTCTGAATATAGTGTTTCGGAGATAGGAAGGGATTGTCAAGTGTAGTTTGAGTTCCCAATGTGTCTCTTCTTTACCTCTCTTATGAATACTTTAAAATGTTAACTAATGCAACGTATATAAGTTAATAAGATGTATCACTACACCAAATTTTAAGTATTTACACTACATGTATCTAGGAAAATCGATTGTAATAGAAGGACGGATGCATGAATCATCTTATAAGGTTTCCGTTTTTTTAACCGACTTCAATAAAAGATATATAAATACAAAACAAATACCTATATAATTAAATTTGACAGTTATTAAAGTCGGTGCAAAACCAATGTGTAACAACAGAAAGTCTACTTCAGTAACTGTCAAATTTAATTATTTAGGTATTTGTATCGTCATTATAAACTTATTTTCGTACTTTAGTTTTGATTTATAAAGGATAGTTATATCGTAATTTTCAGTATGTTTTTTTGAAGTCGGTTTAAATTTTTTTTTACAAAGTTTTACCTATAAATTATGTACGTAACCCAAAAAACTATTTTATCCTGACAATGAAGCTCAGAGCTGGTAACAAATATAAATAAATCTGTGAAGCCCAAAGCATATCATACATAAGCACCATTTCTATGCTCTACGCTACGCCATCCTGAAAGAAAATTTGAATATAGTATTAAGATTTTGATTACACTTTCAATGTAAACTGATGGAAGTATACTAGCTAGAACGTTTTGTAAAGCTGTACCAAGGCCTTTTGCACTTGTGACGACATCGGAGTAAACTAATAAAATTTATATTGCACAGCTAGTTTACGAGCTCCGAAATTGCCCCACTAACTAAGTATTGCAAGTAATTGGTTTTGTGCGACGCATTGTACCTCTACGTTTAAAAACGTGTGGTTTTTTTTAATAAAATTAACTTTCCAGCTGCATACGTGACGAGAGGTAAATCCATTGGCGCTATTCCAATGCCGGACGAAAATGCTAGAGTAGCCGTTCTTAAAATGCATTTCGTTGGTACAAAACGAAAATGAACATGTACACATATATTCTTTATGAATCAATCTTAAGTTTCATGAACATATATTTGTACTACAACGTAAAACTCTCACGCTTGGATTATTTTTCCGTTACTTGCGTTTTGATTCATGTTTTCTTACCTTGTGCACGCCTCTGCTCTTGTCCTCGCCATACTTAACAGGAACCTGCAATGGACAACTAGTTATTCCCAAATTAACGTTAAATAAATAATCAGAACCATCTCTATTATTTTTAACTGTAGCCTCAAGACATCTATATATCTAAAATAAAAATAAAAATAGTTTTCTTTTATACAATCAAGATTCGAAGCAATAAATGTAATTGCAAACGCTAAAGGATTGCTGTTAGGATTTCTACGCTTTTGTAGTGCACTAACTATGTTTACGGAGATGCGCACAGATGATTTCCATCACAACTTAGAAGGAATCGATGTCCCTATGAAAAGCAATGCGAAAAAGCGACGAGTTCAATTAAGTAATCATATCAATTTATTTTGAAACATTATATTTTATCAGACGTAAATAAAAAGCATTTTCCAATTACGGATTCGGTTGCATTATTTCTTTGGCATTTATTTTTCTTTGTCACCTGATGTATGTGTCGTTGGCATTTTTCACGCGTTCGTGCCTCAAACTCGTGTGAACGACCATTATTTTCTTCTTGCATTATTTATATTCATTATTTCCGTTATCGACGTAAAAATTCGTTTCGCATCGCATCTTACGTATTTAATATAGCGTCTAAAAATACATGCAATACCTATATAAATACATACGGGATATTAAGAAAAACCAGAGATTACTTGGTTGCAAAGTTATATGTTATCAGAGTAGTTTTCTTTTGAAAGAAAAATAATATATCAGTAGCTGATATCAAACCGTTTGAATACGTATTGATTCAATTTTTGTTCGTAAATGTACAGTACAAAAGGAAATGTCACAGATTGTCCTGTCGATAATATTCATCATCACGAAAATAGTAGGTCGTTTACATTCAGGATCATTTAAATGACTTTACGTTTTATTAGTTCAGAGTAAATACTAATCGGAATAAGTTCTAGAAACTTGAGATAACCGAAGGCCAGTGTAGTATCCGGTTATAATAGATCAAGTCATAATACGTCTCTGGAAGCAATAGCAGTTTTTGCCCGCGGGTAACTCTCGACTCCATCCGAGGCCATGCTACACCGAACGACGCGCCTCACTTCCTTATGTATCTGTACTTGTTCCGTGTAGTAGACGTCCCTAGCACACTTTTAGACTATGCCAATAAATAACATCGTAATGTCGTTAGTTTGTATGTTAGTCTACAGCAAATATTTTGAATTGGACATCATCCAACATCAAATATTTCGCACTGCGCAGGTCCAATACATTTTAAGTATATTTTCCCCTTTCAGTAAGGTAGAAGTAGACTTAAAATATCAGGTTGCAGTTTCCGTGAGGCGGATTTTACGTCAGTGTATTTTGCTCTGACGTCAAACGAGATTCATTCATTTCACGTCTTTACATGTAATATAGGCAAGACACGGCCACAACTTTGTGTACACGTTTACCGTTAACCGTGAGAAACTCTGTTCGGATATGTCACACTTAGATCTTTATAGCTTTCGACTTCATTTAATTTTATTTCGCTTATTCCACCGTTAATTTATTTTTCTAAACATCCTTCGACTGATATTAAAAATATAATATTTTTTAAGTAAGAATAGGGTAAATAAATAATTAACTTAATATTTGCACTAATTGCGTATTAATACATATATATCTTCACGCTGTATCCACAACAGGGTAGTCAGACAGGACGGAGCGCCAAGCGTCGCGGTCCTTACATTTCTTTCGCTTCCTCAAATCTCATCATTCTCCTCACACATTTTCGCCTAGGTATGCGAGTGCTTTTGACATTTCATCGGCTAACACTGTGGCTATTTAATCTTCATAAGTCAACCTTGGTCTTCCTTGGCTTCTTTTACCACTCACTTTCGTTCTGTAGTTTTTCTTCGTCAGTCTTTCATCACTCATTCTTTTTATGTGCCCAAACCATCTAAGCATTCCTTTCTTCATTTATACAATAACACTGTCGGTCCACCCTGTCACAAGGGTGACACCGCAGATATTTCTAAGAGATCGCATTTCTACTGCATTTATCTTACTTTCACTCGATTTCGGGCATATCCAGGCCTCACTACCGTACAACAAAGTTGGTACCAACACCGCATTGTGAATGGCCATTTTGGCTGAGTTTGATATATTCACGCTGGCAACTGTTGCGGATAAAGCACCGTTCACTTTATTGCCGGCTGGTATCCGTCTCTCCACATCCAACACATCTTCCATCCCTCGAAAACGCCCTCCCCAGATATACAATTTCATTCACTTGTTCTAGATATTTTCCATTTACCCATATTTCACACTTTGTCTATACAATGTACATCTTCCATTTCAAACCCACACCACCACCCACTCACGTACAAACCCATAACACCTTACCTTACCACCGAACCTTAGTTTTGTTCACATTCATATTTAATCCTTTCCTGTGGACATAAATTGTCTACACGACATTTTTTCTTTGGGGTGGACAAAGAAAGTAGTAAAAATATAATAAGCCACCATAATATCTATTGCTATATAATTATTTAGACTTAGTAGTACAGCGAGACCAGGTAGCGATAGATTACTGCTGGTCTATTCTTCGCGTTTGTGTATTCACTTATAACTTCTAAATATCTAAGTGGATGTCAATGCGGGTCTCACCATTGTTTAGAACATTTAACGAGAAAGATTTACGAGTATGTGTGAACAATATATTTATTTTTCGTTTATAGAAATATTTTCGTTTGGTAATCACCGTGCGAAGTCCGGACGGATCGCTAGTATGCTATATTTTAAGTTGCTAATGCATTTAACATTGTAATATTTTAGTTTTGACTTCCTCGTTAAAACGTTCATTGCTCAGTGTGGAGATAATTCGCAAATGTTAATTCGTTAAAGGTCCCTATTACAAAGATAAAATACGTATCTGTAAATTGTCTTATTTTTAGAATGTCATCAGACTGAAATGTTGTGTACAGTTGATTATAATCCTATTCTTTTAAATGCCTATTTGTAGGTAATAAACGTTCGCCGTCATGTCGCTGATGACCTCGATGCGATCTGTGTCTATTCTGACGTGCTCTTGTGGTTCCGTACTAGTTCCGAGCTAATTCATTTTTCACCGTATCCGAATGTAGTCTGACATTGATCGTATTTGTTTTATTGTATAATTGTAGCCTAATATTCATACGTCTATCCTATCTATTGTTTAGTTCCATTTACTCCAAACACCTATAAGTTATTGGTATTAGTGTTATCGTATGTTTGTTGATTATTATTGTATGTTTATTATTGTCATGTAAGCTTATCTCGTTGATCTTCTACAAGTCATTCCGAATACAATTTGTATTTTCTCTCGCGTACACGACCTCGGAAAAAGAAAGTGAACTAACGGTACTGAGCGAATCAGCATAATTATTTTGTCCGTTATTGTGTTCGATGATTCCAACACTCCATAATCGATATAATTTTATTTGTAGGCACTTTCCCTTTTCCATTTCTGTTATAATGTCATTCTAGCAATATTGATTTGTGGATGCTTTTTCGAAATGAAACAAAAATTGAGGTTTTTTATAATTTACGCCCTCTCTTAACATGATCCCAGAAGGCCAATAGATAATTGTGATCAGTTATTTTATTTTTTAACTTTAATCGATAATCATCCTGTCAGCGTTTTAAACAATTTACGAATTTAATTAGTTCATTTAGCGCTTTAATTACTGTAGAGGTTATCAGAAATCAGATCACATTAATAAAAATAATTATCACGTGATTCAATAAAATTAAGAAAGATAGTTACATATCGAATTAATAATGTTTTTTACGGCAATGACATTTAATATTTCTTTTAATTACCACAGATAAGCAACGATTATGTTAAATTTGTTTAAAACTAGATTCATAATTTGTTTTTAATTACGGCTAGTTAAGCGTTCCGTAGACAAATCAATTAAAAAAGAAATCAAGTAAATTAAAAAGCCGGATAAATCTTATGCTAGCATTAGCATTACCGCTGAATTATTATAGCTATTAGCTATAATAATTCAGCGGATCTAAATGCATAATATATTTTATAATCAATTGCGTGGTATATTTTTTAATCCTGTAAAAATAGGTGTTAGGTGATATTTTATATCCCATGCGCGGCAATGATCGTTAAAAACACATTAAATCTGAATGGGTGATGATTCGATAATTGACGGTCCTTCCCACTGCTGACTATTGTACTTAAATATTTTTTATATTTATGTACAAATAGTCTTATATAAGATATCTACCTGCTCTGGCTAGTATTTTCTATGAATTATATTCCAGTAATTTTTTTTATACAATTCTCCTATTATAAGGACTCAAAGGAACTATGCTCACACAACCGACGTATTCGGTATTAGTTATTCAAATTTAACTTGTCTGATGTAAAAATTATTTTTTCTCTTTAACCCTGATGTAAAAATTGTTCTCTTTTTGTTATCACTTTGTACCTAACACTTCTCCAGTAAAGTGTTAGTAGGCTTTACTTGAGCTTAAAAGGACTTCTTTGAAGAACACGAAAACTTCTGCTGCACAATTTAATTTAGACTCCATTTCTTCCGCACTTGCATAGAACTTTACAAACAATGTAATATCACTTTTTATTTCAAGATCCCAAACGCACAAAAAATTGAAAATCTGTACAAAATATGAACTTCCAATCTCTCGTTCCCGCCAAAAAGCTCCTAACACAATCGATATAAAAAAATTATTAAACGTCAACGTTGCTAGTTGAGGAGAGAAAAATAATACAAAATGATGCACCAGCTGATAATATTCCTATTTCTTTGGCCAGCTTATCTTCCTGGGCAGGTCGTTAAAGTCGACCAAGACGTAGCGCGTAGAGATCCTAGGGCTTTGGGGAAATAAATTTTAATAATCGTGGCCCAAGTGTTAACGCTGTAGACGTCCAGTCTGTCATGCACGAGTTCAAATCTCGCTGTAAAAGCTTTTTCTTTCTTTATTCTTTCTTTCTTTTTTATTCATAAATACTTATAAATAGGTAATTAATTCATTTATAAGAAAAGTACGTATATCATTTATTTGTTCATTATTTTTAATTACTTTTTATATGAGTTTGGCATAACTTTTATCATCAAACGAACGACCCGCCTCAGCTTCTCACATCTAGAAACTTTGAAAATAAAATATAGCCCAAGTTTTTCGCTGATAATGTAGCTTTCTATAGGTGAAAGAATTTTTGAAATCGGTTGAGTAGTTTTGGAGTTTATCCATTACAAACAAACAAATTTCTTCTCTTTATAATATTAGTTTAGATAAGTATCTATAGATAACCGAATTGTCCTGTTAGATTCTTCTACACTCTGACTGTTCAACTGACGTATTTTTTATACACGGTTTTTTATATTTAAATGAATTGTATTTCGTACTGGTACTGCAGCCAAGTAATATCTGTCGTTTTTGTCTGTTTTTTTCCCAAGCTCTACAAATATAGATTTGTGTTTCGTTCCGGATTTTATCTGGATAAATATTTTGATACCTGATACATAAGTATTTAAAATTAGCTTCATTTCATTGATTTAAAAACATTCTTTTTTCGAATTGTTTTGAAATATTAGAGTTTAGTGGCTAGTAATAACATCCACCATAACTGATTATTTTGCAATACTGCAACATCACCTATCCTCTCATCTCGTTGTATCAAGACAAATTCGACCATAATTATTTATATTTATTTCAAGTTGATCAACTTGTACTATAAAGATAATAACACATAGGGATATTAATAATGGAGCTATAGAATTAGTAATTTTATCTACGAATCTCGATATTTAAAATCGACGGCTTTCTCTATAAATTTGCTACTTTTGATATAAATCACATCTTCTTTAAAATTAATGGTATTTGCTATAAACAAATGGTAAACGTCAAAGATAAGAGTTTTCACAACAAAATTTTGGTTACAACTTCAATCACTGAAACTTTAATGTGGTGTGAAGGTGATAATGAATGCTTGGGAGAAAATCGTGGGGACAAATGCAGGCTAAGGTTTAGATTGTTTCACATTGGGTAAAATTCTGCAAATTTTTTTGTAACTTTATAAAAACACGACGACGGTTAGGTTAGGTCTTTTTACCACAACGCGCGAGCCGAGCGAACGAAGCGAGCGTGCCGCGGCAGCGGCCGCCACAAAGCGCCAGATCGGAATCCACTTTATACATGTAGCAGTATTGAAACAGGAGTCCGCACTCTAAAGAGATAGTTGAAGTCGAGAAATTTAATCTTGAAACATTTTTATATCCTTCCATCTCTTTTCATCTTTCGGTGTTGGTATATGTATATATAGCAATCTTATATGTACTAGTAGGTGTATTTCCGAGTTATTTCCAAGAGTTAGGAAGAGACGTTGTGCATTGACACCAACTCCATCAAGGAATATAATACTCCTCTAACTTCATTACTGCGCCGGATGTGCCGGCATTGTCAGGATGTCAGCTTGTCAAGTTTATTTATTTAGTTTATAGAAAATGTTATTTTACATAGCATAATCTATTATTTCAAATGATTGACTTATTTTTTTTTATTGGATATAATTATTTTACAGTCTTAAAATTTTTTAAAGCTAATGTCGATTTAATGAAAGAGTAACATGTTATTATATGACAATATGTTTTTTATTTGCAATTTATAGCAATTTTGTCTATATTTTCACCAATTTTGAGGTGCCGTTAAATGCATCCCTAATACATATATAATATGCACATGCATAGTTCGCGGAAAAAAACCCTTGCTATTTGTCTTCGCTATAAATAATCAGAGTATTAAAGTTTTTGTTTAAATGTAATGTACATTTTTTTGCTATACTTTAATCTAAATTGTAATTTCTTCTATCCTTTTTCTAAAACTTCTAATTTTAAGTTTTATGTATAGTAAAAATCAAACAGAAATAATTGTTCATTACTTCTACAAAAATTGAACTTCTTTTCGTTTAAAATTTAATTTGATAAATAAAAAAAATAATAGGCATTCAGTTTCTATTTTCAAGATTTTTTTACTTTTTTTGGATATTTTGTTTCTCTACTTTTATTGTAATCAATATACATCATCATATGCATTACGATACAATTTTATAGTTGTAACTTTCATAGTTAATTACGTCAACACAAAGTCGAATCAATGCAATAAAGTAAACAAGGTATTTTGGAACTTGAATTTTAGCATCGGTTTGAAAAAACCTACATTAAGAACTGCCAAATGTATAGTCTGGACATACGGTTAATCATTGTATCTAAATTTATCTGTGCTATAATAATTGAAGCATATACTACATAGCGTAGGTGTTTTTGTCCATGACCTGTAGTATTTATTAACGTAATGCTAAAATCAAGGACGCTGCGTGTAAAATAGGGCGCGGTCTGTGCGAATGCCCAAAACGACTTGTCATAAATTAAATAGACAACTGTACTGGTGAAAATAGCAGTTGTAACAAAAAAAATCGCATAAACATTGTTTAGTTATACATTGCCAGATTCGGACTCTATCTGAAGATTCGGTCGAGTTTTAATCGATCTCGAACAAATTTATAGAGACCATAAACAATATGCTTTTGAATATGATTAATTACATTATAAAGTATATAATGGTATATACATACATACATTTCCCGTTTGAGGTGGACTTCTATTAAAAACCCGAGCTCGACTACGTGGGTCATTTTTGAGTAATTGCCTTCGTTTTATAATAAGATTCCTTAACAAGACACCCAATCAGATTTTAAAGAAACAGACAAAACAGAGGTTGAAATATTAAAGATACATCGATAGAAATCTTTAGTTTATAATTCTTGGTGCGTCTATTATTGTAACTTCTGCACGACTTGAACGATTGAACTGTAACACCTGAATCTATATAATACTCATATAATTTATTATACATATATAAATTCAACATTTACTTATTTATTATATGTACAATATTTAACAATAACAAAACGCAACTCTGTTCTATAAATTCATATTGGTTTTTCCTTGTTGCTTAAATGTTCCTGTTTCGCGTAATTGAAGCTTGGGAATCCCAAAGAAAGGTTTACGAACAAATTAATGAATTCAAGGTTAACTTCGAAGCACTCACTTTTCTTTCAACTTTAAATTAAAATATTAAGTAAGGTATTCTCAGACGAAAAAAATCGTTTTAATAGCTTATAATTTTAAATTCAAATGTTATCATCTATTGTGTCTCCCTCTGACGATTTAGAACAATTTAGATGTTAAAATCTTTCTAAAAACGTAACCAAAAAGGAGAACCGCATTAAAAACAGCAAAAAAGACTTTTGCCTGCAAATCTATACTGATGTTATAAAGAGAAATTTGATTGTTTGTTTATAATGGATAAACTCAAAAACTACTCAACTGATTTCAAAAATTCTTTCACCTGTAGAAAGCTAATTTATCAGCGAGTAACATGGGCTGTATTTTATTTTCAAAAAATTTGTACCCGTGCGAAGCCAGCGCGGGTCACTAGTCGTCTGTAAAGCAGCTAAAAACAGAAGATGGACTGTGAATTAAAAAAAAATAATACCTAATGAAATATGGTATTTTCTGAATGTTCGACATTGAATGCTAAAACATATTTAGAAGAATAAAAGAATAGAGATCATAAAAAATTACTGGCACGGCACCGAGTGTATCGTATCCATTGTTCTAAAGTAATTGTTTGACTTATACCGTCCTTGTTGAAACATTGAAACTAACTATGCATAGACATTTCACACACATATGTATTATTATAAAACAGTGCTGCGTCTGCACATAGAAGATATTCATGAAAAAATGGTTGAGTAAAGCTTTTTTAAATCATTGGAAAGCTAAAATACATATATACATACATATCTTCACGCTGTATCCCCAACGGGGTTGTCAGAGAAGACGGAGCGCCAGGAGTCACGGTCCTTACACACCTCTTTCGCTTCCTCAAATCATATCATTCTCCTCACACATTTTCGCCTAAGTATGCGAATGCTTTTGACATAGAATACATGGTTTTCTTTACCTCATTTGTGAGAAGTTTATACCTGTTTACAGTGTAGCACAGAGTAATTGGAACCCGTATATGCTATTATACAATATACATATTATTCTTACATATTATGCAATATACTAAAGTAGATTTGACGTTCAAAAATACCTTGTAATTGGGTTTACTTGAATAAATTGATTTTACTTTGACTTTGACATACATATCTATATCCCTAACGGGGTAGTCAGAGGACGGCGAGCCAATCATCACGGTCCTTACTTTTACTTGTACGTTATACAATACAAGCATTAACTTTGAAGACGAAACTTTTGTTTTTACAGGTGCTACTAAATATTAATAAAAGATTACTGATAGTACTTAATCTATAGGCTTTAATAATAATGTACTGTTAGACATAGAGTATTTGACAGATTTATAAACATTTATAATATATTATACACACACACGTGTTGAAAAATTTAAATAACAGGTTATCCTAAGAGGAACTGAGATTATACAAAAAAATATACATACATTAATATCGTGTTATGGAGGCTTAATCAATAGCATCTATATAGCATCTATAAATAAAATTAAGAATAATATGCAAAAATGTGCAGTTTAAATGAGTATGATTCACATACAATTTAAATATAATTACTAATGTTTTTAAACTTTCACGACTTGTACACATCATACAATTCTAAATAAAACCTGGTCTATATCGTATTGACGCATTGGTAATTTTGACGGCAGGGATCTCAATTTTTCTAAGTGACTACAAAACGTATGAAAGTGATATTTGGTAACGTGATTCTTCATTTCATTGACTTTATTGATCGATACACGATTGGTTAACTTTTGTAACACAAAAAAATATCAAAGAAACCTTTTAAAACAGATATCTACATTTTTAGGAGTAACAGGACCGATTTGTGTTTCTAAGTTTTCTGTATAGTTTTAATCTAAACATATTCTTCAAAATGACAGTTGGATTTATTAAAATTAATTATAATTTTTAAAATAAATGAATATAACTACTTTTTCGTAAGCTAGCGCGCGCATTTTTGCATTGACCAGAAGGTCTATTTTGGATTAAATTATTATTTATCAATGCGTTGCCTTAAAACTAACATTTTTTAATCACGGGCAGACTATTAAGGATGAACGTCGTCTTCGTAGTGTGCGGTTCCTGGCAATTACTCGCACTTATTTATTAAATTTTTTAATTGTTACCACCGTGATCGTGACCACGATCTATGCAATCCGCTCGAAACGTCGTCGGGATAAAAAGGTTAGCCTTATAAGTATTAACTGTTAATTATAATCTGAAAAGTTATCATATTTTTCGATCGTTAACACACTTGAAGTCAGGTTTTTAATTACCTATTGGGCTCGAATTTCCCGTTGAATCAATCTGTGTCGTCACAAATTCTAAAATTAAAAAGTTGTAAGTATAGTAATTTTTTTTTTCATTCAAAACTAAATCATACGAATATATACATACGAATACATCTTGGAAAAGCATCTGAAAAAATGAAATCATTTATAAATCGAGTTACTCGGTCATGACGTCGCTGTAAATTCATACCGATATGAGCGTATCAGAGAGAAATTTTAAATGAAATACTACTATTATTTTAAATGTATTAACGTTATCAAAACTTTGTAGACATATATTTTTCTTCTGTGTACAATATAAAGGAACTCCCTCACCAACTGAAGTATCAATGCACGAAATCAAAACTACTGGATGTAGAAACTTGAAATTTGAAATTTTGCAGAGGTTCTTTATATACTTTGAGAAAGCACTACGAAAATAAATTTAGAAATTCGACCCCTAACACTTGAAAGTTAGTAGGAAAAAATTTCAATAAACGGCTCCTAAGAAGGTAAAAACGGACATAAAATTACACACATACATACAAATCCTCACGCTGTATCCCTGACGAGGTAGTCAGAGAGGACGGAGCGCCATGCGTCGCGGTCCTTACATATACTTTCGCTTCCTTAAATCTCATCAGAGAAAGTGAAACTCCGCTTGGACGATGTTGCTGGCAATGACATTATAATACAAAATGCTTTCACATATTCTGTTTGATCTGTAAATTCATCCAATACAGATTCTCGTCATAGAGCGTGGTAATTAAAAATAATAACTATTTAAGTAATGAAACGCTATGCAGATAACTATATTGCACTGTGGTTATCTGCATTGCTTCGTTACAACTTTACGTTAGTAACAAATTAATCTGTGGTAACAACAGCTGTCTTATAGTGAGTAACCAAACAACATAATATATAGGTATTATAAATTTATACATTAAAGAGTGAAGTAATAAACTTTGTGGCCTAACGTGGCCTAACTGCCTTCATCCGAGTTATCGTTTCACGGGCGTTTGACTTATACATTTAACCACTTGATTCGTTATGTTATTGTAATAATGATTTATAGGTAACAACTTCCTTATATACATTATAATCTAAGCACAAACATGTAGCTGTAGCAGTAATTTCCATTTCCAGATGAAATCGAGCCTTTTGCGCAAACGGAAGTCGCTATTTTACCGCGTTCTTCATTTACATGGTGTCAATGACTTGTCTAGGCACATGTTTGTATTGTCTGCTTTGTTATGTTAATTTAAAATATGACAATAACAAATTGAAATAGTCAGACGTAAATCCCAAGCGCTACTCAAATTATATCAATTTGATAATTGTAAAAAATACTGGCGCTTATGTCAATTTTACGCTGGTTTCACTACAAAATCACTGCTATTTAATAGACGGAAGTAGACAGTAGAATATTTTTTATCCTTAACAATTGTTGTATTTTTAACTAATAAAGTGGTGAAGTTGAGCATTAGGAGCTTAAATAATAATATAATCAACTAGCGACCCGCCGGGGCTTCGCACGGGTAGAAACAACAATGTAAAGGAAACAAATTTTCTTTATTTTGATGATTTTATGTTATTACTTATTGGGCAGTAACGCTTTTTTTCTTGGAGTAAAGCGCAAAGGTACCCTGCATGATTGAGAATGAACAGTCGCCTTCACATCTCATTTATTCCGAAAGGCCTGTGCCCAACAGTGTGACTTATACATTTAGATTGTTACAATACATTACAATAAAGGTATTTATTGAGTACTAAATGTTGCCCGCGACTTTGCTCGCAGTCTTTTATTTACTATATAAATAATTCTGAAACATTCACGAGCGTACATAGAACAATTCACCAGTTTCATCACAATCGAATGAATGCTTTAGGAACACAAAGGACAAATATACAAAGAAACATTCATTTTTACTTATATATAATATGATTATTTCAGCGATTTAGCTTTTATTAGGTAGCAATTTATTCAAGCAAAATTGTTATGTGTCAAGCATGCGACAGGTGCAATCAAAATTGCCCATTATTTAAACAAGAACAGACTGAAAAAGTTACACCAGATTGAATAACAACCTCAATATTTAAATCCGTGAAGCAACAAAACAAAGCACGTAATACCCCAGCAGGCCTAATTTTCCAACCAAATGTAGAGCACAGCCTCGCGACGGAGATTCAATGACGTCTAAAGCGATGACGCTAGCAAATGTTGCCTTTGCTATTATGAGTAACATAACCACATGTTAGTAAATATAATCGTACAATGAAGATAAGCAATTGTTTAAATATTGGCCAGCAATTGCATTACGCAGCACAATCTAGGACTGTAGCCTGAGCCAAAACTTAATTACATTGTCGGCTTAATGCAATCACTTACGAGTACATGTGTTTGAAACACTGAAGAAAATTAGGCAAATGTGAGGTCGACTCGCGTACAGACGCTTCCGTAAGGTATTCATAAAATGTGAAATTCCTAAACGTTTCTGAAGATCTATAAGACTGTAAGATCTGACCATAAGATATTAGGTATATTTTTTCTCTAATTTTAGTTAAGATTTTATGTATATACCTACCAGTAAATTTTTAAAATTCTAGGTACTATAGAGTGATCTTACAAAGGCTTTTCCTTTTTAAGGTGCGAATCCCTAAAAATTTAATTAAAGTATAGATTTACATACATACAAACATACATACTTATATTCACGCTGTATCCCTAACGGGGTAGTCAGAGAGGATGGAGCGCCAAGTTTCGCAGTCCTTATATACATATTTCGTTTCCTCAAATCTCATCATTCTCCTCACACGTTTTGCATAAATTTTTTTTTGTTTATTTCATATTCCTTACTCCCCGGTGGCCGTTAGGTATATAATGATAAGTGAGGATATAATATGTATTGTATGTATATTTTAGATTTAACTATTAAAGTAAGGCCATTATAGTTCTTTCATATTCGTCCGTGAATCAATTCAATAGTCATTTCAAACACGATATATCACAAAAATCGGAACTCGTTTCCAACGAATGATTTATATTTTATTGCTTTTACAGTACATATACGTTAATTAGCAAATGAAGGTGGCATGCGACGACTGCCCGCCATGGAGGCCGATAGTGAACGTTATGACCTTCACATTGCCTGCGGCCAAGATCTGCTGATGTAACGATGACACACTTATCGTTCGCAGTACAATTTTAGCCACACCTCGCCTACATTGCGGTTGTTTATCTTTAGGAGAAAGTGATACAATGATAGCCAATTCGGACCGTGTAGTTCTTTTTTTATCCGATGAACTTTCAGATGTTATTTATTTTTATACATATAGAGCCGTGACTTATCATTGTCTCTAGCATTTAGTGTCATGTGCTACAAAAGACAAACTTACCAAGTTTTTTTCTCAATGAATATGATGTTTTTTTAACTAATATCTTGTTTGACATGCGTATTGATCGTTTGAATCAATTGTTCGCTTAGAAAATGTATAAAAATCGTTCTAGCCGCTTCTAGGAAATGCCTGAGCGTAGCCAAGCTATACATGCATTGATACTTAGCCGAACAAAAACCAATCCGTTACTAAACCAGTCACTGTCGGTGTGTCTATCGAATCAAATATTTCTTGGATATTTCAAGATCGTAAAAGATCTGTGATATATTCAAAAGTGGTTTTTATTATATTACCTCCTTATAAACCTTTTCATGCCGATTCAGCCGATTATAATATTTAGAAACCAATTTTTTGGATATTAATTAATTTTAATTATCTAAATCCTTATAGTTTAGGTAAGACGGTGGCAACATATGCCCCATACGGTTACAAATTCTGTAGCCCGGGCGAGGATGCAATTAGGCTCTGTAACTACAGAACCGAGCTGTGTTCGAGCAGCAACGGTGAGCTAAATCAGATAACCTGACGCACCTGTACATACGACACACATTTATTATCAGATAAGCTGATCGGTCGCCATTTCGTTAGAAAACAGCACCCACACATTTATATTTTATCTGACGTTATTTGCCACACTCGTAGTACGGGACAGGCTGTCTGATGTTATGGAGTCTGGTTATGGAGATTATTTTTCATTTTATTTCCTTATTATAAGTACATTATTAAAGTAATATGTGTTTTTAATAGATACTCGTTGCAAACTATACTCAGACGTATTATTTCAACATATTAAAAAACAAAAAGAGGTCCGACCACAATGCAGCATTCGAACCCGCGCACTTCGGCGTGGTAGACCTGTACTCTAGCGATTGTGCTATAAGGAAGGTGAAGGTGAAGGTCAACTTGAAAGTAAAAAAAAATTAAAAAAGTTTAGAGTTTAGAAGTTTTAAGTGTGTGAACGACGGAGAAAACTATTTTTCCCAGAATTGACACCTAACTAGATCAATTTTTAGCCCCCCTCAACCCCTATATTGTAAATTTCATTGAAATCGCTAGATCCGTTTTCGAGAAAGCGATATCAAATATATATACAAATATTGCTCGTTTAATATAATAGTGGATAAGAAAAATTTAAAATATAAAATCACAAAGGCTAGCGCCTGTTATTATTTCATCTCGTTTATGTTATATTTCCTTCGCCTGTTCCACGTAATGTCTCAACAATATGATGGATTGCGTTTTGCGTTCGAAGTATGTTGCATACGTCTGCGACCTACACACGTCGGTGGTTTTCTAGGGATGTATTAACAGAGATAACGAAACCGAAGCTGTTAAGAAATTCGCAGTATAGAAAGAAAATTCCGAAAACTGCAAGATTGTTCGCTTGCTGTCGATTACTGTTAAACGTTAATTTAAATCTATTTGATTTAAATCTAGATTGCTATAATATATACATATACCAACAGCAAGAGATGAAAAGAGATGGAAAGATAAAGAGATGTTTCATGATTAAATTTCTCGACTTCAACTATCTCCTTAGAGTGCGGACTCCTATTTCAATACTGCTCTGTATTTCCAGGAGCTGGAAATACACCTACTAGTTTATATAAGATTGCTATAATATATAGATATAGCAACAGCAAAAAATGAAGAGATGGAGGGTTATAGAGATGTTTCGAGATTAAATTTCCCGACTTCAACTATTTGTTCAGAGTGCGGACTCCTGTATCAATACTGCACTTGGAAATAAGTCAGAAATACATCTACTAGTGTAATATATAACATTGCTATAGGTATATAGATATACCAATAGCAAAAGACGAAAAAAGATGGAGGATTATAGAGATGTTTCGAGATTAAATTTCTCGACTTCAACTATCTCTATAGAGTGTGGACTCGTGTTTCAGTACTTCTCCATGTATAAAGCGGATTCCGATCTGGCGTTTTGCCGGCCGCTACCGCGGCATTCGCGGCGTTCGCGCGCCATGCGCTCGCGCGTTGTAAAAAGACCTAACCTAACCAAAAAAAAATGTATGAATATATCGTCGTGTTTGTATAAAGTTACAAAAAAATTTACAAAATTTTAACCAAACTGAAACAATATAAACTTTAGCGTGCATTTGTTCTCACGATTTCGTCCCAAGCATTTATTATCACAAATACTTAAGTTGTGACGTAAATAACAAAATATTCGAAAATGCAAGGGATTCCCCGATAAATTTGTGATAAGAATTAATAAGTTATTGAAATTGCACGCATCGATATGGTGCCGCGACGGGCCGTGAAAACTTCCAGTATAAATAAATTATTTTCTGTCAATCACACGGTTTTGTAGCTCCTAATTGGACTAACGATGCCACATAACTCCACTTAAACTTAGCACTTAAACTCCAAGCTAATTTAGAAAACTTCTTTTTTCGATATCGACCTGACCGGAAGTCAAATCCTGGCACCTTCAACTTAAAATTCGGACATATAAAATTCATTTACAGCAATAGATCGGTCTGTAAATAAAACCTTCACCTCAATATGATCTTCCTTACTTACGGCGGCAGATTCCGAATTTTCGCACTTTGAAAATCGGACCTCCGCTACGTCTCTAGTTCTGAATATCGACGTCATTATATTGTTATAATAAACGTTCTGGAAGCGATTTATAGTAGTTCTATAATATAGTTTTGTTTAGCAATCGTGTTATTTTTTCAATTCGTTGAACATTTAATTGAATAAATTTTCTAGTTTTCTAACCGTAGAACGATCACTGCAATATTTGACAAATGTTGACAATGATCTGAGCAAAACATATTGAAGACGTTTTAATGGTATTTTATAAATACTAATTGATAAATAAAATTGATTAAATGTATTATGTGCCTCTTTATCTAAGTATGCAGTTTTATCAAACTGGCCACTGATAAATATTTATGGATTGACTTGGAATTTTAGATTAAATAAATTATAATGTCATGTTAATCCATTTCCAAAAAACGTTCATTCATTTTATTTTTTTATTTTATTTTTTTTCAATGTCATCACGTTTAGAACCACAGATTCAAAGAAAACTCGCGAGTGACATTTTCGAATATGAGTTCCTACGTGGTTCCGAATAATACGTAATAAAAAATAACATGAATTTTCTTGGTATTGAAGGGAAAACAAAATTAAAAAAAAAACAAATGCAAAAAAATGTTTTTGAAAAAAATTAATTTGTTATAGAAATAAAATATATTTTAATTTGGAATTCGTAGTCAACGGTAGGCAGTTCAAAATGCCGAGTTCGACAAAACTGTAAAATGTTAGGTGACTCTTAGATGACGCTAAAAAGACTTGGAGAACATGTCTTTCGAAGCACAAAAACATTCAATGTAGGTGTCACTAAAAATACTTTAGTAACATTGTTTGAACTTTAGCGATCATAATTATCAAACACCTGGTACAATTTTACTTAAACCAACATGAAGAAATAAGTTTACAAAACGCTTACCACTTTAATTCTAGGTTTTATTGTTTGGTAGAGTAAACTCCTCAAAATTATGTCAACCCCTAAAAGATTAGTAATGGAAATTTCGTTCATTTATTTTAATAAGTGTAGTTATGTAACTCAATAAAAAATATCGAATCTAAATCGTTTAGCGCTCTCACCGAGGATTGTGCTACCGTTGCCAATGTTCTTAATATAATTTAACATGTGTACATAATTAAATCTTAATTCGCTCGACGTGTGAGAGGTTGAGTGTTTTATACCCAAAAATTTTTATGTTTTAGATATTATAGTACTTTTTTAATTTTATTATACAATATGTAACACACCTGTTGTCTGTAATTTGGTCCACATCTACTATGACACTTCATTTTAATTCTTCAGAAATTTCAAAAACTGTCTTCGTCCTTGCGTCACAAAGGACTTTAAAAAGATAATAAATAACACTGAATTCGAAGACATTAACACTGAATATCTAATATTTCTGAACGCAATGGTCTTGTTCTCTTTAGTGTAATGTCTGTGTTCTATGGTTTTTAAGGATTTAATGACATAAAGTTGTATCGTAATCAATGGAAATAATATAGTAAATAAGCTTAGTGTTTAATTAAATCTGTCTTAATGGTCCGTGACTTCTGTGGTTTAAAGCTATCTGTTGATCAATCGTCTGACACATGTCACTTTATTATTGTATAGACTATAGAATATTGATTAGTAAATAATAGGGTAAATTATACCTGAGTCATAGTCGATGTAAAAACTTCCCCTCTCATTTATGCCGGACAGTATGTTAGTCATACAACTAACAGAAAATATATAATTAGTAATTACGTTCATATCTAATGTAACCTCCTTGGATCAAACAATCGCACAGAGTAGAATATCGCAAAAGAGTTTAATTGTCGCCAAGAGTTTATAACTTTATATTTATATTTACGGCTATTACGCATTCTGTGTTTACAGTCGAATTTCGACCACAGGGCGACCTCTAGTTACTGTTATTTTGCATACAATGTCATAGTTTCTAGCACCGAAAAGTGACACCTTCAAGTGACAGTTTGGATCCTCAGTGAGATAATTGTCTATTGATTGTATTGCTTGTTTTGCCATTTACAAACACCCGCATAATATTTTTTATTCATAGATGCTGCAACCAAAATTTTTGTAACGAATTTATTATCATTTTATACATTGCAAATATTCTATCTTTTTTAATCAACACCTGCATGCCCTCATCCTGTCAACTGTGATAATATTTAGAAATCACGTAAATAATGCCATTCTTTCTTCGTAGTTTATCTGATAAAGTATTGCTATGCAATACTGCTTATACCTTCCTTGCTTGCTTATGCTTTGGTCGGCGCCAAAAATATTGATAACATAAATATCTCATAAATGGTTCATACACACATAACCATACTATAAGGTTTACGTTAGTAACTAATTAATCTGTGCTATAAGCGTAATGAAGACAAGAGATTGCTTCCATTCTGATCAGCGATAGAATGATTCAGCTGCTTATCTTTCAAGTGTGAAGTCTGGGGGCCTAGACAAATGACTCAATTGTCGTAAACGCTAGTAGAATAGAACGACAAATACCACGTGATCCAGTATAACGAATTATAAATTGGTAGTCAAACTTTTTGAAATGCGATTAGCAATATTAAGTAACTTTCTGGTCTAAGCGTAAAAATAAATCTAAAGAAATTCACGCATTCAGTGACTCACATATTCACAATAGTGTAATTTCCATGCTCAAATGAATTTAAGCAATAGTCACTCTATTATAGCTATTATGGTATGTATCGTGTTACATTGTTTTGTAATTACATTGTGTAAAAGCTTTATTCAATGTTTTCTCATGAGAAATCTTGGGAATACTTTTCATTTTTCATTACGTATTCAGACTGACACAATTTTATTGCAATTTTATTTCAATCTGATAAGTATCCAAATTTAACTGTGTCGAAATCATAGCTGCACATGTTCCATCAACCTATATTCGTCCATAGACAACCTCTAGTGGTTTTCCATAAATAATTACGGCATTAAAACTGAGTACATCTGTCCATTTTCGTCTGATGATTCAAGTAGCTACATATTTACCTTTAGTATCTAGTTTGTCTTTAATCGTTACATCATCTGTCGTAACAATAACTAATGTACGACGTTCTTGACTTTGATTATGTCATAATATTCACTACGATACTCTTCGACCCTGAAATACCGGAATTGTGTACGAAAAATGAAATGGAATTGTCGCAAATGTGCCGGAAATATTTACTGTGGGCGTATTCGTGGGAGACGGGGGGGATAGAGCCCCCCTTATTTCATCAATTTTGTCTACAATAATGAAAATACGTGAATACTCCAGATAATTACACGAATACACTACTTGACTATCCTCGTTTGGTTTGTTTACATTATGTTAAAATAATTTAAAAACACAATTTAAAAAAATATTTGTAACTTAAAAATATTGGAGGTTTTGGAGATAACGCTTATACCGGACTTGAGATTTCACAAACTCGGTCATCGCCCAGCACTTGGAGTGACAGTTATATTGACTTTAAAATCAATAACTCATATTTTTCAGTGCCTGAAATATTTCGAATTCGTGTAAGATCTGGGGTCGTAAGGTCCGGGGTCGTGTAATTTCGAATTCGTGTAAGGTTTGGGGACCTAGACAGATGACTCAATTGTCGTAAATAGAATAATTGTATATTAATGTTCATGATTACTAAAAAGTTACCTGTGGAAAATTGGAGTTCATGAAACAGTCACAGTAACTTATTTATTTGACCCTATAGCAAGCAATTGTACTATGAATTGTACACTACTCAGGCTATAAGACGATTTAGAAATTTGGTTACCTAATTTGACCTGACTGGGAATGAAACCTGGACCCCTTAACTAAGAAAGCAAATGCACTAATACTAGAAATGCTGGTAATTCAAATCATCAATAACTTAGTCATTTTTAAAACAAAAGTAAATGGTATTATACATTTGGGACAAACAACAATATTAGGTGCGTTATTGTTTTCTATCACGCAAGTAGAGCTAAACGTACACTTAATTTAGAAAAATATACTTATTATCGGTTTTCCAAGTAATTGGAAATAAAATTCTTGTATATGGAGTAATTCGTGTAAGCTTAGTGTTGAAATTGAGAACTGTGGTTGCTGTGGTACAAAATAACACCATAAACACTCGAATATATTCCAGGACACAATTTTATTAACTATAAAGCTGTATTTATTGAAAGAGGTCCTGTCATTATCTGATTCCGTTAAAACCCAGTACCTGGCTATATCACAGATAGAGGATTTCTCTCATCTAGGGCTATATCCAAAAATGGCAGCAATGATCGATGTTCACTCCACCCCAAATGGGAAATAGTGCGAAGTTATCTAACAGTATTCACTACTTATATAAACAATTACAAATATTTATGTAGATTTCAAATTCTGGAATCCCACCCCTTTCAATAGTAACTACATACGCCCTTGATCGTAACCCTTTAACTTTTGACCGATAATAATGAGAACGCCTACCACTTTTATTTATAACTTCACATTGCCAAAACTTTGTAAAGGTCGCGGTAGAAATTCACAAACATTTTTATCGCTTCATTTTGAAGTGATTGAAATAAACACGTTATTATGGGGATCATTCATTAATCACGTGAGGCTCGAAAGGGAGGGAGGGGGAACTGAAAAATGACGAAATATCACCACAGGGCTATAATGAGATATCACGTGTATTTATTTTTTCGTTAACGCGCGAATTTCCAGAATTAGATTATACCTGTAGTTGAAGATAATATTCTGAAAATTTTTAAGATATTTTTACAAAAAAAATACACGTGGTTTTGGATAAAGGGGGTTAGTACAATACGTGAGGTATTAGACTAACCCCCAGAGGGTTTTAAAAAGTTGCTAAAAAACATCACGTGATTAATGGACGACCCCATAACTAAAAATAAATAGATATTACGTTTTCTCAATAAGCATTACAGATATCTTATCTGCCTTAGATAAGCAACATGAAAGTTTTAATCTATAAAATATTAATCTTACTCTGATCTCTCGATTTGCAATCAAATAGTCTTATCTTTACTGCAACTACATAAGTAAATAACACATAATTTAATTCATCTTACAACACCAAACTAATCATAATTGTGCAGGCACAATCTCGTTTGTCGACGAAGTAAATTGAAAATTCAATATTGATACCGCTTCGGTCAATGACACGGAGCCTGTAACGCAGTGTTCACTTTAGTCTAGACTTGGACTTTAACGTTTATCTAGAAAATGTGTTTTTCATTCAAACATTGTTCCCTTTTTTAGCTTGCGATATTCAGATTTTTTACAGATTCATTGAAATTCTTATGTTGAAATATTTTAATAGCCTACGGCAAAGAATTATCGTATTATAATAAGGATGGTTGTGATTTTAACGGCATATGTACATACTACTCTGTCAAGAAAGTACCGGGAAAATATCAATAATACACGAAATGTTAGTTATACATCCAAATTTATTTTATCACCTCGAAAGTATGCTCCTTCAGAAACGATACACTTACGCCAACGAATAATCGAATCATCAAAACATTTTTAAACGCTTTTTCCGGAATGGAGTTCAGTGCTCGCCGCGAATTCTCCTTTATGTCTTCTACCGAATGAAAACGGGTACCACGAAGTGGTAATTTGAGTTTAGGAAAAAGAAAGAATTCGGCTGGAGCCATATCTGGTAAATAAGGTGGTTGCTCGATGGTATTTGTTGAGTTTTTGGTCAAAAATTCGTTTACAATGATGGCCTTGTGCGAAGGCGCGTTATCGTAATGCAAAATCTAAGAACTTTCTTTCCACAAATCTGGCCTTTTTCGTCGAATTTGCTCTCTTAAACGCCGCATAACGCCCAAATAATATTCTTTATTTACCGTTTGACCTTCCGGCAAGAATTCCGAGTGCACAACACCGCGATAGTTAAAGAAAATAGTCAACATGACTTTGACTTTTGATCGACTTTGGCGTAGTTTTTTCGGTTTCGGTTCAGTTGGAAGGCGCCACTCCGAAGCTTGTTGACTAGTTTGCATGTCAAACTCGTAAACCCACGTCTCGTCACCAGTAACAATGCGTTTCATGAATGTTGGGTCGGAATTGACGCGTTCTAGCATGTCCTCAGCGACTCTTATGCGATTGTGTTTTTGAAGAAAATTCAGGTCTTTGGGGACTAGCCGAGCGGCAACATGTTTCATACCCAAGTGATTATTTAAAATGGTACGGATCGACTCGTGAGACACAGAAAGTTCGGCGGCTATCTCTCTCAAACTTGAATGAGCATTTTAGCCACTATTTCCTTCACTTTTGCGATGTTAACTTCAGTTGCAGACGTTGATGGCCTACCAGAGCGATACAAACTTCCATCACATCTCGACCGCTTTTGAACGCTTTGTACCACTCATAAGAACGTGTTTTTGATAAAGTCGATTCACCGTAAGCCTTCTGTAACATTTTCAGTGACTCCGAACACGAAATTCCATTGGCGATGCAAAATTTAAGACAAACTCTTTGTTCGATGTTTTTGTCCATTATGAAATTCGCAATATACACTAGAATGATATAACTTATAACAGCACTGTATTTAATCTAAATAACAGATGCAACTCAAACTCCGCGCCAAAATGGAAAACAGTTGTGCCAATCAAGAAAAAACAACAACAAAAAAAAACAAAAAATTGAATTTAGAACCATAAACAAATCATCCATTCCCGATACTTTCTTGACTGAATGTATGTTTGTATGCTAATTTGTTAAGGTTAAGGAAATTCCTTGCGTAGCAGTGTTGCCGTTACAACGTATTCTCCGGCGTTGAAGGTTTCAACTCGAAGAAGTCTCTATTGGTAAAGGACATATATTTCTGCATGATCCCTTCCTAATACAATGGTTGTATGTTTGTTTAAAGTTAAATCATTAGAATGCCGACGTACAATTGCAGATCTTCTACTACGTAAAATGGTTCAAACCACGGTTACGCTAAATTATATACCTATACATATCTTCACACTGTATCCCTAACGGAGTAGTCGGATAGGATGGAGTGCCCAGCTTAGCGGTCCTCATATACTTCTTTCGCCTCCTCAAATCTCATTATTCTCCTCAATCATTTTCGCCTAGGTATGCGGGTGCTTTTGACATTTCCGTCAGCTAACACTCACTATTAGATCTTTTGCCAATTTGCCAATCATTCCCCAAAAATTGTTGAAATAAACCCATAATGTACCAAAAAGAATATCTATGGTAGATGCGGACAGTTTTCGAGAAAACAATGTTTTCAAAATTATAATGTTCTTTAAATCGCCTTAATGACTCCTTTAATGATGTCATGATGTCAGTGACGTCGATGTCTTTCAGTGTTCATTCTATTTTTAAAAGAAATGTTTATAACTGCTACTATTACTACTACTATTTTACGAATAACGTACTTGTTCGTTAAACAGTAGTAGTAATTCATTTTATGTATGAAATAAAGAAATTTGTGGCATAATACGTACAACATCGCAGTGCTTAGTGTTGCCGACGCATTTGTAATCTGAATCTGAAGTGTTTTCTTGGCATTGACATCGCAAATGTCCACGGGCCACTCAGACCATTAAAAAAAAATTGGTGCTGAAATCGAAACACTAGGTCAACTAATAAACACTATATTCCAATTCAATTCAAATTAAAAATATTTTTAATCCAGTAAATTACCTGCAAGGCAATTTGAAGCTCTACTTTCGGTTTAGAAGAAACCATAAACTTAGTGTACCTAGCGGGAAGAAACCTACTGCTGTGCAAAAGCCTTTTTGTTTAATTTTTTGATGTGAAATATCTTATGTGGCGGGTCAGACCGGCTGTTGGCGTGGCGACTTGGCAACGCGTCGTATACATAGGTATAGGAGCTCAGTACAAGCGCGACGCGTCGCCACACGCTTGTACTGAGCTCGTATGCTTTATAGTTTACGTTAGTAATGAATTAATCTGTGCCTATAGTATGTGCAGTGTTGGTATTCACTTGGAAACTGAATATTTTGTTTTTGATTATGCCATATTTATTTCCTTTAATAAACCATCCTTTCATGCATATTTATTTCGAAACAGTTTCGATTTTTCTCATCTACCAGGCGTCCCGCGATGCCTCATTTTTTATTTTGTTTTTTACTTTGAAGTTTCTATTCAATAATAAAATGGAATATAAAATGATTTGTCTTGGAAACCAGCCGTTTCTTAATACAGTACAGTCTACATTAAAGAGTTAATTTACTTTCACCTGCAATCCTTTCTAGAAATAGCGTTAAAATCGTAATTGATTTCAGTCCCACAATTATATTTTCTTAAATCCCAGATCGATGATTATATGACACCATTTTTGTCTGACGTCCGATAGTAATTCGCAACGAGGAAAGGAACTAAATTGCTACGGCTGTTCCGTCACGCTGTTTTGTACATAATTGCGTTTCTATTGCATCAGTCCAGTGTTTAGTTTTGGTCTCACAACACTAAGGACTGGGTGTGGTCATTGTCTTATCCATTAGTCAGGTAGAGTGGGTCACGTTAGGTTCTTGACACGCTATTCAATGTTACTTCATATACGCACTCCATACACGCCTCTTGGGATATCCCCTGTGTTTGTCCTTCGTAAAATTCTGTTTGTAAAGTGACCGTAAAGTTGCTAATCATTTAAACAACTCGGCCAAACGGAAGTTGTTATATTGTTAATGTCACATACATTTCGAACAATTTTATGTTTGAAAAATACATAATGAGGTGTTAGAAATCTACATTATTAGTAACCGGCTCCGTTACTGTTTTAAAATAATGCACATTGTACATTGAAGGTATTTATGAAGAAGTAGGGATTGCAATCTTGCTACGTGGAATCTCGCAGCCACGCAAGATTCTGCATAATCTCGTATCAGCTGTACTGATCAGCATACATATAAAGTAATGTGATTTGTAAAGTTATAACTATTCAGTACCTATTTTTATGTGCAGTAATGATATTATATGTTGAAAACGAGTAATACTGATTACCTCGAACAGACAAATAAATATAATAGATATTTCAAGTTCATATTGTCATAGTTACTTTAATTAATAATTTTGAAAATCATAACAGTAAAAGTTTTTAGAGAGGCTAAACTTTAAATTACATAATTTTGTTAATTAAAATACTGTTCTTCATTGTTGATTTTGTAAAAATATAATAAAATAAATAATTAATTGGATTTCACTCAATTTTAATAACGTATTCGCAATCTTGTGGGCTGTTGCGCGATTGATGACTCTGCAGGATTGCAATCTTTACGAAGATATGATTAGGATATTCTTTTTAGGCCTTCTCCGTTATGGATACAGCGTGAGAATATATATATATATTTATTATTCTTTGAAACTAATTTTACGACTAAGCGACTTACAAAGTAAATGACTTTTGTGAAACTCATTACGAGCTCCAGTTGTACTCACACGAATGTCAATTCAAACGAACTAGAAAGCTGGAAAACTTGGAATTATCGAATCGCTTTCATTTTGTGAATTGCGGACGGGTCACGAGCCCATTGTCTGCGTGCTGAACTGTTGTTCAGAACCAGAACCGTATCCAGGGACATTGGCATTAAATAATAATTTTTTACCAAAAAATATAGACTCAGCGTCTTTACATCAATTAAGGCGATCGACCGCGTTTTCGCTTGAATTTCATTACTTGTGCCGTTGATAACAGATAAAAGCTATCGATCCTTAATTGTTAAATAGATTTGAGACAACTTTTAATTTTATTTAATAATAATAATTTATTTAATTATCAGAAAGTTTCATCATGGCCAAATCTCTTAAAAGACACTTTATACACAACGAATCAGTTAAAAAATTATATTAAATTATATTAAGTAATATCGCTTGTAGTTGAAATCGACCAATAAGTGTCTGTAAAGTCACGAAATTCAACTTTTTTTTATCCAATGGCACAGTACCTTTCGATTGATGTAAATTTAATTCTCCTCGTTTTTATAATAAATACTTAAAAAAAGTGGATTTAAGTTGTTCACGTATTTGTTATTGTATAGATTAGATTATTTATTTTGCCTATCTCATTAAGGTAAACCAGTCGTTAGACTGTGAATTATTAACTACCCTTTTTCCATCCCTACACTACTTGTTACTGTGGCTCACGAACTCTGCCATCAAAGCGGGAAAAGCCGGCGTTTATTTTATTGACGATAGCATCGCACCAACAATACGTTTTGCTGAATTATGACGGTACAATGGCTCTTTGTAATATTTCATACCAAGATTATATGAGTTACAATGTTTCGTGACGGCTATATCTAAAAGATATATTGACAGAACTCAATTGCAGTATCAAAATTAATGTATTTGTGTGATTTAAATAATGGAATGCGGGCCTGAAGCCTGAACGCATCCCTATGATTATTACAGCATGTGCGACAAGCTTTTGCCATTGAATCAACGCCACATCGCGTGTTGGCGAATTTGCGTCTAATCGAGGTGTCAAAATATTTGCAATTTTGCGTCTTATTTTGATAGCATTACGTCACTGCTACATGGCTGTACTACTGTATACGATCGCGGTATTTGTCAGTGACAATATCAAAAATGAATGAAGCGCGAGTTTAATTCGCGCACAGAGTACGATATTTTTTATTTAATACAGGCTTGTAAACAGGTTTTACACTAGAAATAACTATTTTTACATGTAATTACAACGAATTATAGTTTAAATCAAACAATAGGCGTTTAATTTGTAGGAAAAGGACAAATAATAATTCACAGTAGCAAACTAAATTTAACTTTTGTAGGACCTTGGGTTCTTTACTTTTAGGGATAACAAAGAGGTCAATTTTAGTTTAATGGTATTCTTCGAAAAATGAATGGTATTCTTCGAAAAATTAATCGTTTTATCTTAAACTATTTTTTTATACATTAAAAAATATGAATTGAGTTCTTAAAAATAAAAATCAAAAACTTTAACATTAAAAATATTAAATTGTAAAATTCTAATTCTATCCAAAAAAGACATAACTATTATGTATATATACTTTTTTCCTAGGATCAGTTATTTAAAAAATGTAAACTGAATCATATTTGAACAAACGCCGTATATAGAAAGACTATAATAGCGAAAGTACCTCCAATCCAAACACAAAAATGCTGTATCGATAGAGAAGACACCTATTGGATTCTCTTTTAGTGCTCAATTTTTCTGGGCTAACATAACCTATCAATAAAAAAATAGCCTATCAATAATTCTGTTCTGTAACCTGTTCTTATAGGTTCTCCTATAAATTGTTAGTGGATTTTACCGGTAGAGTTCAATTTTAATGAAACCTATTTGTTAGGTTGATTACGTAATATTGTGAACAACAAGACGAATATATACGTCTAAGGCAAGACAACAAGGCGAATATGTACTTTCAAATATATTAGTATGCATAGGTTTTAGACGCCCACTGATGGAGAAAGCTTATTATTAGTGAAATATTGCGTACAAGGGACGTGTTCCCAGAACGCAAAAGTTTCAGCTGCACGCATTTAATTAAATTCCTTGATACTCGTACACGTGTAGCTTTAACTACACTAGGACAAGCTTTTATCTGCTATCTAAAAATTTTAAAAAATAAAAATAATCTTTATCGGGAATTTAAAAACTGTCATGTTGCAAGTACGACTCGCGTACAGAGGGTTCCGTACGATATTGTAAAATTGAAAGTAATTTCTCGGGGTATATGAGGCTCTAAGACTTAAGATGTTTCCTGTAAACTTTTGGTAAGGCTTTATGTTATCCAAAGTTATTAGAATTAGAATTCTGTATCCGGTAGTTTCAGAGATAAGTGGGGATCGGTAAAATAGTAAAGTGTAATGGATGTCAATTGAAACGACGGTTCGTAGCGATTACATTTATTTTCTTTTCTCCCCAACCTTCCTGCATGTATCTGTCTCTTTCACACACTAACTGTCGAACTTCACTCATTCCCTCGCTGTCACATACATAAAAGTCATAAAATAATTACATGCCCTTTGAAAATTCAACAACAATTACTTTTGTGTTAAATTTCACTCGCACCTCATTCCTTACAAAAGTACTTAATTCATCTCTTCTATGTTCTATGTCTGAGCGGTCCGATACGTTCGAGGCGCGGCACATACCCCCGTATAGTAAGCCACTAATATGCACACAGGTGCAGATTCCCCTGGCAACGCCCTGAGCCGAAGTCTGCCCTCAATGCGAAGTATCCCTCGGCTGGAGAAACCCTCGGGCTGGCAACCATCGGGTAGGGCGCCCTCAGCGCTTGCTCCAACACGATCGTTGACGCTGTAAAAGCCACTAAAGCTAATTGCAGAGCGGAAGGTTTTTTCGTTGGTTCACGTCCAATACTACACAGTCGGCGCAGAATCCGGCTGTGTCCGTGGGGATATTTCCCTTCTCACAAACAAAAAAGATTCCGCAATAAAAATTTTAAAATATCTATTATATTAATGAAATTCTGTAAAAAAATATTCGGCTGAATTATACAATAATATAAAAGACAGTTCCGTAGTGTCAGACGTTACTGTCTACCGAAAATCAAAGGTCGTACAGCTTTCTTTGTAGGTAAAGAAAAAATATGAAGTATCTACAATAATGCAATCTAAATTATTTTTCTTCCATCTACACCTTATTTTCAATTTTCGTGGTTCTTTCAGATTTTTCTGAGCGATAATTTGAAGATTTTCTTGGGCTCGATAGTGTATTGAGATGTCCATTGTTCTCAGCCAACTGGCTAGCCTCATAAGAAGGCTCAAGGTCACCCAAAGGGCAATGAAGAGAGCCATGCTCGGAGTTTCCCTGTGCGACAGAATTAGAAATGAGGAAATAAAGTAACCGATATAGCTCAACGAATTGCTACACTTAAGTGGCAGTGGGCGGGTCACATCGCTCGCAGAACCGACGGCCGTTGGGGCAGAAAGGTTCTCCGGTGGCGACCGCGTACCGGAAGACGCAGCGTAGGTAGGCCCTACACAAAATGGACCGACGATCTGTATGGTCGCCGGAAGTCGTTGGATGCGGGCAGCGCAGGATCTTTGTGGAAATCTTTGGGGGAGACCTTTGTCCAGCAGTGGACGTCTATCGGCTGATATGATGATGATGATGATGAACTGACTAGCGGAATATTTGTTCATTTGTCTTCAAGGGGGAGAAAAATCGATGTAGCAAGGTCTCAATTCTGGGAAAATCCGTTTTCTCAGTGATTTTATACACTTACATTTTGATAACTTGGCCGCAAATTATGACTGGTAATTTTGCAACAGATTTACTGCGCCGAAATCTGGGGGTTCGAATCTTGCAATATGCTCAGACTCTTTTTATATTTTATTTTGATACACAATCAACGAAAAAAGCCCGGTCGCCGAGGCACTAAAACCTAATGGCTGTGTTCAAGAGCATACACATTTCATTTCCGTCGGCATCAATAATTGTTAGTCACGGTTAGTTCGATGGGCAATTTCTCTACGAATTACGTCCGCTTTGATGCGCACGACCTTCGTTTAAGTCGTTTCATGTGTACCTAAATTAATTAGCGTCTATGTCCAACACACATGATAAATACTTATCCATACTGTATTGTACACCTGGCTACACCTATATTGCACAATGTGTACCCTATTTAAATATATAGTAATACATTCAGTACCTATAATATATGTGAAGAATAATATAATAGTACGCTAGTTACTAATTTTCTCACGCAGACAGCGACAAAACAAATAAATCGCAACTTGAATTTTAGAAGAAAAAATATAACAAGAGTCTTGGGTTCATTTTATAAATGTAGTACTGAACAAACTTACTTGACCAAAATGTTTCCTTAGTCTGATGTATTTATATATTTTATACTAATTTCTGCTATATTACCGCTTCATCATGGTATTCTGTTATCTTCACTTTGTTATTGAGTATTGTTAATCATTTATTAATAATCTTATATCGTTCATAATCTTTCTACAAAGAATAGATAATTTGTTAATCAGAAATGTCTTCAAAGTATTGTTATTATCGTATTATAATTATCTCTCTTTTTATTTTACAGATCAGTAGAGAGGTACGTGCGAGTGAAATGGCGGGATGTCAGCGTCGGAGATCTTGTCCACTTGTCGAACAACGAGGCTGTGCCAGCAGACATGGTGTTACTCCACTCTTCGAATCCAATGGGCATCTGTTACTTAGACACGTGTAACCTCGACGGGGAGACCAATTTAAAGCAAAGATTAGTCGCGCCCGGCTTCAGGGAAAAGGTGACTTGGTAATCATTAACTCTTGAAAAATGGTACAGGAATCTCAGTCTCCTTGAAACAAAGTATTAAAAGTCGAAAGAAATCCTTAAACCTCTGTTTCCCTATTTTTAGTGACGTAACAGCCTCCAATTTTTTTGTTGTTAAGAACTCGTTCATTGCAATGATAAATTGGTAGACATGATACGTTTACATTTTACATGAGTCGTTTTGTATGACTTAGGATATTACAGGCTTTGCACTTCCGTGCAGATCTGAGAAACTCTTCCTAATAGGTCGTAATACTCGGCCAAGGGACATGTTCAGGCGAAGGATTATTTTATAATTAATCCAGTCATTTATAACCTCTAATACTTATTGCTTGAAGGATTGTCAAAATATGACTTTCACGCCTGAAAGTTCTGTAAAGGAAAATGACATAAAAGTTTAAAAACTACAAATATACTATGTACATACATTGTTTCTTTTTTATCAAAATACATTATTTCTTTTTTAACAATATCTACCAATACATATAACATCCCACAGAAGCTACATGCTTATAAGAGCCACTGGTATTTGTGGATTTTCTAAAAACTTTTAAAATGTAAAAATTATTGTTATATATATGCAATAAACGCCCTCATTTTCAATACATTAACGCGAAGTAATAGCCAACATTCGTAGGGATTTTTTTATGTTACCTACAAATCACTGAAATGTTTATAACACTCATTAATATTATTGTGATGTTTCCCGATTTATTAGTGAATTTGACCTGAATCGTGCATCGGATGAATATAAAAACTGTGTCGCCGCTTTAACAGTCCACTGAACATCCACTTTAACCTCAATCGTAGGCAGTCACATTAAAACGCTACTTTCGTAACCGCCATTATAATGGAGATTTTGATGAGCTTGCGGACTATTATAAATGATTACTCCGAAGACGGAAACCGTGTGAAGTCTTTCTTCAATATTTATATTTTGTATCCATGAACGGAAACAGGCAATTTAGCAAAATCGTTTTGGCGTTTTCTTTACAAGTTATTCATTTATATTTTAAATGCTAAATTGTATCCATAAACCGTACATAATACTCAATAGGTCACTTTTTAATCAACATTGAGTAATTAACAAATAAAAACTGTTTGAGTTCAAAAACGAATCGGGCAATTACTAATTCTATCGACCTTGAACATTAACCTAGTTTTTCATTTTTTCAGCATCACGAGTTTTTTCCAGGAAAATTCAAAAGTTCCGTAGAAGTGGAACGACCGTCCACTAAAATATACAGGTTTAATGGCACGATATCACACCCAAACGGGAGTCGCGTCTCATTAAACTCAGAGAATCTATTGTTGAGAGAGTGCACCATTAAAAACACAGATTACGTTGAAGGTATTGTGGTATACGCTGGACACGAAACCAAAGCTATGCTTAATAATGGGGGACCAAGGTACAAATGCTCCAAATTGGAGAGAAAAATGAATACTGATGTGATATGGTGTGTCTTAGTGCTTCTCTTTCTTTGTTGCGCCGGCGCAGTCGGTTGCAAAATCTGGTTAGACCAGTACAGTCTTCTAAACAATCTTCCACCCTTCATTCCCTCCGCGTATGCGCCAGCATACGAAGGCTTGCGGATATTTTGGACTTACATAATCGTGCTGCAAGTCATGATACCGGTGTCCTTATACGTCACCATAGAAATGACTAAACTGCTACAAGTCTACCACATCCATCAAGATGTGGAGATGTACGACCCCGTGACGAACACTCGGACAGAATGCCGAGCGTTAAACATAACCGAAGAGTTAGGGCAGATCAACTACTTGTTCAGCGACAAGACCGGAACTCTGACTGAAAATAAAATGGTGTTCAGACGGTGTACAGTAGGCGGCGTTGACTACGATCATCCGCCAGGTCCGCCCGCGGAACCGTCACCTGATCTTCCGCCCATAGTTACACCAATTACCAAAGTATCGCCAAACAGAAGACTGCTACAACATTTGCTAGATAGTAACGACGCTCAACACACGCAAAAGGTGAGACTCATTGCTTTTTGCTGAATAATTATGCCGATTACATTTTTTGCATAAACGAAAGCCTATGAATAATAGCTGACGTCTAGTTTTTTTAGTAGTCATCGTAAAAAAATAAACTTTCAGTTAATTTGAGAAAATGGTTTAACAGTCAAATAACCTATTTTGTATGATCGAAGTATAAAATAACATATAACTACTCATATCAGATACAATTTCAGATTCCTTACTGTACTTATAATTATGTGTGACAGGTGCGAGAGTTCCTGCTGATCCTAGCAGTATGCAACACCGTCGTGGTCAGTTTACCGCACGAGGATACCATGCGTCTCAGCGGCTCTAACGGCACCCCTTTTGATGAACCGACGAGATCGAACAACGCTAAAGCTAACGACAAGTAAGTGTGCCACGCACAACACCCAAAACAACCTCTCAAAAAAGCTGGCGACCCGCCTTCGCACGGGATACATTGGTAGTATTCTAAAACGTTTCGCAGAACCAAGCTATCTAATAGCAATTTCTACACCCCTTTTTACCCCTTATAGACGTCAATTTTCAAAATCTATCAAATTGACATTGTTTTGGAAAATGATGAGATTTGAGGAAACGAAAGAAATATGTAAGGACCGCGCCGCTTGGCGCTCCGACCTCTGACTGCCCCGTTAGGGATACAACGTGAAGATATGTATGTATGTAATTTTTTAATTGATAGGTTCTTTAAACAAAATCTTTCGGTTATTCATTTTTTTATTTTTTTCTCTACTAAATTTGAGAGCCTCTTGTAACCCCTTAGGGTTCGAATTTCTAATAATTCTTACAAAAGAAACTAGTCCAAACATGTAATTAGCTGCAACAATATTTCGATTCGTCGTTATTTGAAATGAATTAGTAAATGATTTTGTGATTCATTGATAATTCATTGGTTTACTGTTAATCAATGAATTAATCAGTCAACTTAGTCAAAACGTATTTTCATGTTTTTTATACATAAACATACTCTTTTATAGGAATCAGATACGAAAATATTAGGAATTTTGTAGAAACTAAAACATAAAAAAATATTTAAGACTTTATGACATACAACAGACAGACACTGAAGCGATAGTGTTTGACTTTTTGGCACCCAACGATACAAAATGATCCGAAAACAACTTTCTGTTCTTCGTTTACGTCGATCGAAATATGTCAGCTTTAATTTAACTGTGATTTGCAGGTATGCCCGATTAACGGAGTCACGTTCAACAACTCCCTCACCCCCGCCGTCAACAACATCTCCTCTCCGCATCCGCCTGCCGAAGCTCCCATTTGGAACCAAAGAAGATACCAACAGTGAACCGAGCACTTCCACCGAGAACCAGGTATCAATTTTGTTAGTTGAAATAGAAGGTGCATCAAATCGTATTGAATAGCCCTCGACACAAAAAGTATCGTAGCAACCCAGTATCTTGAAAAAGATTTAGCTCCAATAGTATCTAAGATCTCTTCACAATTATGATTCAAAGCTGAAGATTCTGAGGATGGCTGAGATGGTTCACCAATTATATTGAAATATGACTTTCAAACAATACGAATACAAATCGTTCCTCACTTGCGATTGTGTTAAATAATGTAGCGAATCTGTCCACTTCCTGGAACATCAAGAAAATTCCAGGTGGTCAGGGAAAGTAATTGAAATCGAGGTCACATCAAAGTCAGAAAAAACATGAGATTTATACTGTTTGCCTCACACGCTTTCCCAGTAATTGTGAAGTAAGATACATTTCATGCTCAACACCCAGAAACCCAGATACGCAGACCCACCCAGACCCAGAAACGCAGATTTTTTTTATCAAAATCGGTCCAGCTGTTTAGAAGGAGTTCAGTGACAAACACAGAAGAATTATTTACATATTATATAAAGATAGTCTTGCATCGTGTCAAAAACTGCACGATGGATCAGTGACGTCGGTCGTTATGGACCTTTTCCACGATGCCAACTAGCAAGTCAATCCAACGAGACAGTTCAGTATAGGAATCATGTATACATACATTCCAAGACAAGGGATTGTCTGGGTTCATTTCCAAGCCGTTCCAGTGAATAGAATTCTTTCTATTTATTTGGCGCCAATAGTAAGCCAATAGTTTCAACAGAAATTGGTTGTTGGATTGGCCTACCTATTGGCCTCGTGTAAAAGAGACATAGGAGTGAATGTGTGATAGGTGGCGCGGTTCGAGGCGGAGAGCCCCGACGAGCTGGCGTTAGCGGAGGCGGCGCTGGCGTACGGCTACGAACTGCGCAGCCGCGCGCCGCACGAGGTAGAGCTGGGCGTGCGCGGGGAGCTCTCGCGCTTGCCCGTGCTGCGCGTGCAGCAGTTCGACTCGGCGCGCAAGTGCATGTCCGTGGCGTTGCGAGCGCCCACCGGACAGGTAGCCCATGCGCATGACACACGCACGCACGCAGTCGTACACATGCACACACGGATGGAACTCACACACACACAATACATATGCGCGCATTATTAACGTTGTTGTTTATACAAACATATTAATACACGCCACGAAAGGTGAGACCTCACTGATTTGGCTTGCACCGTAGACGATTTATAGCAACATCTACTGTTGTACAATGTTTATTGTTTTTATTTTTATTAGGTAGTATACTAGTTGTTCTTGACGGTCTTACCCGCGATAAATTTGGTATTTTTCCGATATAAAAAGTAGCCTAGATCACTTTGTGAGAATTCCTCTAACTGTCAATGAAAGCCCTGTCAAATGGGTACAGCCCTTTCAAAGATTAGTCTGGACAGTCAAATAGGCAAACAGACGGAGATTTAAAAAAGCGGTATGGGTTTTCGTTACGTGCAAATAACCATATAAGCTTAAGAAAAAGCCTTTATTTCAAAATTACAGACAAACACTAGTTTTATTTATAATATAATTATTTTATTGTAGTAGTATTTCTGAATTCCCGTTTTCACCCCCTTAGGGGTACATTTTTGATAAAAATATTAGCCTATGTCCATTCCCTGATGTCAAACTATCTCCAGACTTTCGCATTTATAATATTAGCACAGATTAATTAGTTACTAACGTAAAATATTAGACATGGATATAATATCATTATGATCGCAATTTTAAACTCTTCAACTTAGGTGGTGCTATACGTCAAAGGAGCTGATTCAACAGTACTACCAGCCCTGACTCCGATGCGTGCGGGGTCAGCCGAGGCGGCTGCTTATGAAAGGACACGTGCTCTCATCTCTGAGTATTCGCGAGCGGGATTACGTACTTTGGTCATGGCAAAACGTACGATGTCGTTTGCACTGTGGGAAGAATGGCTAGCTGGGCATACGAGAGCTTCTGAAATTGGCGAAGGTAAGTCATTTGTATTAATAGATAAGTAATACTTATAGACTACAAAATAATTAAAAAATTTTTTTTAATAATTAAATATTTTTAATGTGAAATATCTGTTGGCGCTCTGTGGGGGTAAAAACGACTCATATGCCATGACAGCAGACGGCATGAATTCTCACGTGACGTCACGCCAACTCTCTGCGCTGCTCTGTACTACCTTGTTTGTACGTGGCGCGTACATTATATGCTTTTTATTAGTTTTCTTTAATTATAAATTCTTTCAATAACCGTGAATTTCGATGTTCACGTTTGCAGGGTGTCCCGTGACGCTTATATTTTTAATAAATTTTCCTGGTTATTTGTAAATATGTAAATTGTTGTTATTTATTAGTATTCATATTATATATTATTAACAGATAAATATGTCATAATGTAATACCGTCATACAGTAATCTTATGAACGTCAAAAATCTAAAAAAAAGTATTAAATTTATTTTTCAATTGCTATACTTTTTTTTTTAAATGGCACCGTACTTGAGTACATTGCCAACGTCAAGTAAAGCGAGAAAATTATTCAGTAGATGATTAGCGCATTTGCCAATGTCACGCATTAACACAAACTAGTATACAGACACAGAATAAGTAGAATCCATGTAGAATCACAAGTAAATTAGTTCTTTCTTATCGTAAAACTCCTCCAGTAAAGTGATAGTAGGCTTTACTGAAGTTATAAAGGACTTCTTGGAAGAGCGCGAAAACTTCAGCTACACATGTTTATTTAGATCTCCTCCATTCTTATCACTTACACAGAACTTTAAAACACAATATACTATCACTGTTGTACTTTAAAACTATTAAAAATGTAAAAAATAGAAAATCTAAATAAAACAACAACCTCACTTCTCCCGTTCCCGCCAAAAAGTCTCTATATACTTTTTTATGTAATTATTAGTTTTTTTTTCTTTCTTTAATGGCGCACAATTTAGCGCATTTGCCAATTTCACGTATTAATAAGTAGAATTACAGGTATATTAGTTTTTCTTATCGTAAAACTGCTCCAGTAAAGTGATAGTAGGCTTTACTGAAGTTATAAAGGACTTCTTGGAAGAGAGCGAATACTTCAGCTAAACATGTTTATTTAGATCTCCTCCATTCTTGTCACTTACACAGAACTTTAAAACACAATATACTATCACTGTTGTACTTTAAAACTCCTAAAAATTTAAAAAATAGAAAATCTAAATAAAATGACAACCTCACTTCTCCCGTTCCCGCCAAAAAGTCCAATATTGAAGTTATACAGCTTTTGGCGTGTTTGGAAAAACAGATTAGAGTGTACTTTTTAGCGTGTGAGAATTTATAATTTTTTATTTAATTAATTTCAAGTGGCCAATTTCATTATTTTATATGTGGCCAGTTTTGCTTATAAACCTCTTACGTTCGTACATGAGTACACATACTTTTTTATAGATTTTTTTAATTTTCCTAATGAATTCGACGAATATAATATCTTTGTAGTGTCCTGAACTATGGCGGATGTTAAAGGATAGAAGTTTATGGGACAAAAGTTGTTTAATGTTCCATATATTAATGTTTAAAATGTTAATGAATGATAATGCTGATGAGCGCGTACGCCGGCTTCTACGGTTAAAATTGCACTGTTTGTTGTATGCTAAAATGTTATGCTGCAGTATTACGGCGTCAGCATAGATGATGTTTGCCTACGTAATTTGCGTGTTCGGTAATAATCCGAACAATTACTATTGTTAAAGCGAGTGTTTGTAAGTTCGCGATCTGTTATGCGGTTCGCGATTAATTTAAAAAAAAAAAAAACTATTTGAATAAAGACACTGATTTATTTTAGTAAAATACAATTATCGAGGATTTGACTGGAACTTGACTGGATTGACTTGGACGAAAGACGGATGCGGACTGACTGGGTGATGGGAGAGTGGAGGCTAACGGAAATGCTGACGGGACGAAAACATGGAGCGTGGTGATGCCACCAGCAATAACCCTTACATGCGTGGGGGTATAACAGATCGTGACGTGTGCGATGTGGTGTGGTGTGGTCACTAATTTATATAGATGAGCCGCTCCGATAGTAAACGCATAATAAAAACATTCCAAAATTGTACACGTGTCGTTTGAGACGCGCACTGCGGTTTCGTATTAATTTTTGATTCCGATTGGTTCTCAAAAATTATACGAAACCGCAGTGCGGGCCTCAAGTGACACGTGTACATAAAGGTGTACAGCACAGAGAAAGCATAACAGAGTTGACACTGGCTGAATAGAATTTTTATTTATTTTTAATTGATTGACATAACAGATTTATGGACAGTAAACTTATATTTTTTAATGTAGATTAACGTATTAATTTTTAATGCAGACTAATATATCAATATTAATCTATATTAAAAAATATAAGATCGTATTTCAAATCAAAAACGATTTTTATTATTATAATTTATATTCAATTAGATATAAGCTACTCCACTTATTTTTTTGTTCCCGGCGGACAACGCGACCGAAGTATTCGAATGCTCGCAACTGACTATAAGCAAACCAATCTGATTTTGCAAATCAGATCGGTTTTGTTGGACCGTTTTGTTAGTTAGTGTGGGCCTATCTATATACATGAGTGGGTGTGGTGGGTGTGGTGGGTGTGACGTGTGGTGTGACGTGTGCAGGTCGCGAGCGGCGCGTGCGCGAGTCGCTGGCGCGGCTGGAGAGCGCGCTGGCGCTGGTGGGCGCCACGGGCGTGGAGGACCGGCTGCAGGAGGCCGTGCCGCGCACCGTGCGCGCGCTGCTCGACGCCGGCCTGGCGCTGTGGGTGCTCACGGGCGACAAGCCCGAGACGGCCGTCAACATCGCCTACTCCGCCTCGCTCTTCTCGCAGCGCGACACGCTGCTCTACCTCATGTCCAAGGACAAGGTACACCTCACACCACTCACTCACTTCACTTGACTCGGTTACACCGCACACCTCGCGGACCTTCCGGGTGACTCCACTCACTCACTCAGTTAACTCACAATCAGTTACACCACGCCCTCTAGCTGTGCGACACATCCTAACTCTTGTCCAAGAACAAGGTACATGGCGACACCACACACTGCAAACCCCACACCCCACACCTCACTCACTTGACTCGACTCAGTTACACCGTGCGCTCTCGCTGTGCGACACGCTGATCTACCTCATGTCCAAGGATAAGGTACACGGCGACACCGCACACCGCACACCTCACAGACCATCCGGGTGACTCCACTAACTCACTCAGTTAACTCAGTTACACCACGCCCTCTAGCTGTGCGACACGTTGCCCTAACTCTTGTCCGACGACAAAGTAGCATACCGCACACCTTACGTATCATCCAGGTGACTCCACTAACTCATTCAATTAACTCAGTTACACCACGCGCTCTCACTGTGCAACACGCTACTTTAACTCATGTGTCCAAACACAAGGGATGCAAAGACACTGCACATTTAATACAGTGAACGGACAAATTACCTCACTAACTCACTCGCTTAACTCTATTACATGCTCTCTTAGTGCGACCCGCTGCTCCAACTCGTATCCATACACAATGTACGCGCACATATAATACCCCTAATAGATGGATGACTCCACTAACTCACTCAGTTACACCACGCGCTATCACAGTGCGGTACGCTGATCTACCTCATATCCAAGGACATGATACGACTGTATGGTATCACTTTCCATCTTACACTTTATATATATGAGTAATCGTCTAATTAACTTCATACGCAACGAAATGCGGCAGTGGAGTAAACTGGGTTGCGCCGCGATGCTCTTGCACGCAACTTGTAGCTTTGACTTATGCCCGAGGACAACGTACGACAACACGGTAGCAAGTTACATCTTTCACTATACACCTTCGGGTAAGTAACTTGACTAATTAACTCATTAGCTCATGCGCAAACAAATGGTATCAGCGCAGTGCGTTACTCTGCGCCACGACGATCTCGTAGTGCGACATACTGCTTTGACTTACGTTCAAAGATAAGGTAGAGTTGCATGGTAACAATTTACATATTATTACACCTTGGATAACTCGACTAATTAACTCACTAAATCATGCACAACGGATACCTCTGAAACATGGATACGTCGGTTGTGAACAAACATATTCAAAACCGATATTTATATATTTGTTTCTCTCAAAAATGAAATAGTGATAATGCGAGGTAGCTAAGGTACTTCAAGACATAAAATTTATTTTGTAAAAATGCTAAACCAAACTATTTTTAAAAAGTCAACTTATCGATAGACATATCGAACTATATAACGAACGAAGTAGTTCTTAGTTCTTATGATAGATGTTACTAATATACCTATATATTTTTATTTTATATTCAATTCGATTAGCACCAAAACATGTTTTTATTTCGATATGTATCGCACCTACATCGATGGTTACTTACCGATATTGATATCGATATCAACATCGATGTTATTCTAATATCGCTATTCCGTAACAGGAGCACGCGGAGTCGACGATAAAGGGCTACTTGGAGGCAGAGGCGGCGGCAGAGGCGGGGCCCGCGGGGACCGCGGCGGGCCGCGCTTTGGTAGTAGACGGACGCACGCTCACGTACATCCTGGACCGGCGCTCGGGGCTGGTGGCCCCCTTCCTGTCGCTGGCGCGCCGCTGCTCCTCCGTGCTGTGCTGCCGAGCCACGCCGCTGCAGAAGGCCTACATCGTTAAGGTAAACGGCTACCTAGTACTAGTACAATTCTCCCATAGGAGGGAAGGTAAAGGGATCTTAGCCCATACGACCGACGTCTTCAGTGATAAATAGACAAATTTTTCATATTATATCATCGAAATGTCGACGTATTACATTTTGGATATTTCTTGGAGTGTTTGGCGAGAAATATATTGAAGCAACCTGTCTAATAGGTTCCGCTGAGGCAAACTAACCCACTAAAAAGATCTCAACACCACTCTACTAAATAATCATTTATTTCAACAATTCACATAACAGCACAACAGCATAGAAACTTAGGACGCAAAACTATGCCAATTTTACATCACAATATCCACTAGAAACCGTTTGCAAATAATTAAAACCAATGTCCAACCGCTCCCCGTAAAATCCCGCTAAAAACACCGTAACCTACCTACCATATTACGTAATTTTTTTTTATGAAAGGGGGCAAACGAGCAAGCAAGTAACCTGATGAAAAGTGATCACCGCCGCCCATGGACACCCGCAACATCACGGGTGTGTTGCCCGCCTTTAGCGAAAGAAGGGGAGGGGGGAGATGAGCCACCGACAGTCTCACTCACCGAATGAAACACAACAGCATAGATGCTGTAATTTCACACCGATGTTCTGTGAGAGGGTGGAATTTCAACGGGCGATCCGGCCCAGTTCGTGCTGCAATGTAGCGTGGCTCTACCATACGAGTTGTACTACAGCCAATGAGCGATAGCTGCGGGGTTATTACGTAAAAATTTGCAGACATCGACAAACACGCGATCATTGCGCGACCGGTGACTAATTGTAATAAAAAATTGGTATCGTGTATGAGTAATTGCGTATCTATTGCACCATGACCGTAAAATGAGCTTTTCGCGGTAGATATAACGCCACTATACAAATTACATTATGCAAATTTTCGTTTTGACAGCAGATATCGCGATTTGGCTGTCGCATGCTGAATTCGAATTAAGTAATAAGCGTCCCGAATCTTTACTCTACTTTCTTAATCTGTATCTTATTTAGTGTGTTTATGATGTTGTATTCTGATGTACTTCTCATTTTGCTATTGCTGTATTATGACTACTTTGTATAAGGCAAGCATATTGAATGTTGTGTGTATCTTTAATTGGCATACATATTAGTTGTTAAGCGTTTATTAATTTATGTGAGAATGTGTAATGTGTGTGCTGTAGATATGTCTTTTTAAATAAATAAATAAATCTTCCGCGATCGATCGCGATATGCTGCCTCAGTTGATTAATCAGTGAACTAAAAACTACTGCTAGTGACCCTATTTATGTTACAAAAAATGTTACCGCATGACACCGTAATTACTAATTTAAAACAGTCGTCGCGCGATTACGGCATAGCTGTCATTCTTTACGTGATCACCCCGCGGGAGTTACAACTGTTGGTTTTTAATAGCGCCGTCTCTGTCACTCTGGCTACGCCTTATAACGCATTGAAACTAACTATAATAATAAAAACAAAAAGAAACTAAGAATAATAGTAATAATACTCCAGACAATTACACAAATTGTATGACCCCAAATTAAGCACTAGAGTCCTAATTAATCTGTGCTAGAGTTATACTATGAATACACAATGAGCTGGGGAAGCTGCTAGTAGCACTCAGACTCCAAACCAATTTAGAAACGTTCGTTTTCTAAATTAATCTGACTAGGGATCAAACCCGGGACTCCGGCTTGGAATGCAGATGCTTTGCCACCTCTTTAATAAGCCATTCAGCCCGTGATAGATTATTATTGGCTGTCACTAACATCTATGTTTTAAATAATAAGAAGCTTACCAAAGATGAGGAGAAAACTGACTTCCTTATTCTTTAGCTAATTTTTAACTCGCACTGAAAGTGGCAGCGGTCGGCAAAAACAGCGAGAACTTGCACAACCGAAATTAATACACTATTTAAGACTTTTATCTCCGTTACAGTAAACTAATTAATCTGTGTCCGTTACTACAATACATCGAATCCCTCAATCGAGCCATAAGCTCCCGCGCGGTTGGCAACAGGTTTTACACCAGAAATAACAATGTTTACATGTAGTATTAGCTGTGCCCGCGGCTCCGCTCGTGTGGATTGCAGAATTATTGTTCAATTGTACAGTCAGCATGCGACAGCAAATATCGCTCGATATCTCCTGTTAAAACGCGAATTTGTGTAATGTAATTTGTACAGTGGCGTTAAATCTACCGCGAAAAGTGCATTTTACGGTTATGGCGCAATAGACACGCAATCGTCATAGATGATACCAATTTTTTATTACAATTAGTCACCGGTCGCGAAGTGATCGCGTGGCTGTCGCTGTATGCAAGTTTTTAGATAATAACCCCGCCGGTCTCCTACCGGTTATTTTAAAGGCAAAAATACTTGTTGTGGGTGATCCTTAGAAAACAGGCATACACTATCCGGAACTTTTTTGTAGATCTTTTAAGGTTTACAATTATGTAGTACATTATTTTGATATATCTCTTATAGTTTACTCAACCTAAGCCATGTAAGGACCCCAAAAGCGTCTTTTTTCCAACTTAATTTACCATTATAGTCACTGTTTATTTATAACGTTATTTTATGTAACAAAAATAACCTATATCCTGTCCAGATAACATGGCTATCAATTTAAAAAAACCATGCAAATAGGATTTTCGTAGGTGGTTTTCGCATGAAAAGAACATAAAAATAATAGGCAATCACAACAAACTTTTCTTTGTTGGAAATGGACAAATGGAATCTTTGGTAAATTGGGTTGAAATGGATTGTAGATATAGGATATTATCTTCATTTCAGGCAGTAAAAGAAGAACTAGGCGTCACGACGTTAGCTATCGGCGACGGCGCTAATGACGTTTCAATGATACAGACGGCTGATGTGGGAGTGGGTATGTAGTCCCTAATAAATAAAGAATTCTTTTCTATAAATTAAACCAATCTCAGAATTTTTTTCATTACTCAGTATGTAAAATACGCTTAAATATGTGGATTGCACCTCCTTTGAAATTACTTGAGATATAACACAACACTACTAATTATTTCTAAAAGTTTTATAATAGCAACACAATTTCATTTACTAAATAAGTGTGTAAATAAGGTAAAGCGATTTTTTTTTTATTTCCACAAAAAAAAATACACAGAAACAGTAGTCAAAAAAAGTAAGAATGACAAAAGGTAATGCTTATCTCTTTTAGAGATTTCTACCAGCACACCTCGGTGATAAAGAAAATGAACGAGGGTAGGATGTGCTTAAAAATAAATATAACATTTTTTTAGGTACATAATACATACATAAACATACACATATATATATATATACAAACAAATATAATATAATACATACATAACTATTATATTATGCACACATAATTACTAATACTAACGCACACGTAAGTACAGATAATACATAATATTGTAAAAAAGTAATGATGCAAATGACAAAAAGTGTTCTTTTAAGAGCTTTTTAAAAGATGCTAGTGTTTGACAATTTCTTATATATGTAGGGAGTGAATTCCATAGACTGACAGCTTTACAACAGAAAGAATCATCATATGCAGCAGTAGTATGGATAGGCGATTTTAGAAGGGTACAAGTGTTGCTTCTAAGGTTGTGATTTCTGGAAAAGAGTGGATGGAAACGATCACGGAGATATGAAGGATAAGAGAGATTATGAAGGATTTTGAACAAAAGTGTAAGGACATGAGTGTTCCTGCGAAGACGAATGGGGAGCCATTTTAGCTGTTTTAGCGATTGTTACGTTTTATTTAAATTAATATTTTTTTACAGGTCTGTCGGGCCAGGAGGGTAGGCAAGCTGTAATGGCGTCGGATTTTGCTCTGTCGAGATTTAAGTACTTAGAACGATTATTGCTAGTACACGGGCACTGGTGTTATGACCGTCTTGCCAGGATGATATTGTACTTTTTTCTTAAAAATGCCGTAAGAATTTTACTTTTTTACTCATATCTCTTAACTCCTCATTTATTTTTCTTTTGCTCTTTCACAACTATCTCTTTCTGTTTGTCGGTCAATCTTTATTCCGGTTTTTTATTCTATAATCTTGTATAAACAAATAAGGGTGAATTTTTCGCATTTCGAGTCTCATCATGCATTTATTGTTTTCTGTAAGTACATTTCATCGTTACATACTACATTCTAAAGTTGTTTTTTTTTTGCAGACATTTGTGTTCATAATATTCTGGTACCAGTTGTACTGTGGTTTTTCGACAATGGTCATGATTGACCAGCTTCACCTGATGGCGTACAATTTGCTGTTCACCGCCTTCCCACCTCTTGTTATCGGTGAGTTGTTTTCGGTACATATGAAAATGGATTTTAAAAATAAATGTCGCGAGTATTTTAGTTAAAAAAATATTTTCGGTATTTTTTCCATTAATACTCACATTTTTACTATGAGTACCACACAGCGAACTGTGAGAGTACCTAATACTAATAATATTTTGTACTTGAAACCTTCAGTTCGGAAAGGCAATTACACTAAGACCAGTAGCTAGACATACTGTCCACATAATCAAAATATAGGCAATTAGCCTGGTAACCAAACGACTAACTGTTTGAAAGTGAAGATGTACAAAGTGTGAAATGTTGGTAAATGGATAATGTCTAGAACAAGTAAACGAAATTGTGTATCTGGGGGTGCGTTATCGAGGAATGGAAGATATGAGTTGGATGTGGAGAGACGGGTAGCAGCAGGCAATAAAGTGAACGGTACTCTACCCGCATTAGTAAACAGTGTGAATATATCTAATTCAGCCAAAATGGCCATACACAATGCTAATTTCCAACTTTATTAAACGGTAGTGAGACCTGAATATGTTTGAAATCGACTGAATGTAAGATAAATGCAGTAGAAATGCGATATCTTAGAAATATGTGCGGTGTCAATAGCACTCGCATACCTAGGCGAAAATGTGTGAGAGTATGATGAGATTTGAGGAAGTTAAAGAAGTATATAAGGACCACGACGCTGGCGCTCTGTCCTCTCTGACTACTCCGTTAGGGATACGGCGTGAAGATTAACTTCAGTAGTATAAATAGTAGTATGTATCTGTGTGTTGTCCTTGTACTTGACTACGTGCGGTATTACTAGAATTTAAATGCATTTATTCCTCCGAATCCGAACTTTATTCAAAAAAATGTTAATATTTTAATGCTTGTGAAGATGTAGTTTAACCAAATTTTTATTTCTGTATTAGCTTGGCCCAGGCGTATATAGACAACGTCAGTCTTCTTTGTTTCTAGATACACTTTTTATTAAATAAAAAATGAGACGACGCGGGACGCCTGGCAGATGTGCAACATTGAAAGTATTTTGTCTAGAAAGTATGCATGAAAGGATGGTTTATTAAAGGAAATAAATAATAATGGGATAATCAAAAACAAAATACTCAGATTTTTTTAAAGAAAAATATTATTTTGTATTTAAAAAACATAGGCAATGTGTTCTTAAGTGAATAACAACACTGCATATTATGTTATAGGTAAACGAGTAAAAAAGACAGGCTCTTTTTGTCAAAAATCTAGCCTTAAGGGAATGAAAAGGGGGAAGAAACTTTTTGTGGGAAATACTAAACTACTGAACCGATCATGACGAAATTTGATACAGAGATAGTATGTGCTTACAGACCAGATGTAGGCTACTTTTTTTGTAAACTACTTCTAACCGTGGAAAGCCACTACTAAAGGCAGTTAAGAGACGATTGATACAGAAATAGTATGTGACAGAAATAGACAGACGTAGGCTTTTATTTAAACTAAACCTAACCTGGGAAAGCCACTTAAAAATGTTCCTCGCGGTCGAAGTGGCGGGTTCAGCCTGTGTATTACGAGAAGTGTGCGCGTGCGCAGGCGCGCACGACGCATGTCGCCGGACGCGCTCTAACTCGGTAGAGCCACGGCAAAATGTCCGTCGCTGATGAAGGGGCGGGTACAGGTAGTTAAGAGACGGCTGATATAGAGGTAGTATGTGACAAAGATAGACCAAACGTAGGCTACTTTTATTTAAGCTACCTCTAATCCGGGAAAGCCACGGAAAAATGTTCCTCGTGGACGAACCGACGGGTACAGCCAGTGTACAGTGAGTTATGAGACGGTGTATGCGCGTGCGCAGGCGCATACGACCGCGTGGCGCCGGGCGCCTTACTGACGGAGCGGCCCGGGCTGTACGGCGCGGCGCGGCGCGGGCTGGCCTACCGCGCGCACTCCTACTGGGCCGTGCTGGCCGAGTCGCTCTACATCAGCGTCGTCATCTTCTTCACGGCCGCCAACGCCTACTGGGGCTCCGACGTGGGCGTGTGGCTGTTCGGCGTCTGCAACATGACCTGCTGCCTCGTCGTCATGCTGCTCTACGTGGCCATCGAGACGCGCAGCTGGGTGAGTCCACACCGCACCGCACCGCACCGCACGCCACCTACCTACTCGTACCACACGTCACTAACTCGCGATTACAACCGAATACGCGCGCTTATTACCTAAATTGCAGACAGCTTGCGACACCCATTCAATATCGCGCGATATCTTCTGTCAAAATGTGAATTTGTGCAATATAATGTGTATCTGCCGCGAAAAGTGCATTTTACGATTTTACGCAATCGTCATACATACATATCTTCACATTGTATCCCTAACGGAGTAGTCAGACAAGACGGAGCGCCAAACATCGCGATCTTTACATACCTCTTTCGCTTCAAGTCTCATATATATTATCATACATGAATTACTCGATACCAATTTTTTTTACAATTAGTCACCGGTAGCGCAGTAATCGCGTAGCTGTCTGCAAATTTTTAGGTAATAACCCCGCGAATACGCTTCACTCTCTACAACGTGTAGTTCAATTATTAGGAAAGATCGTGCATACCAAATATGATACATAACCAGTGTTTATCTGTACTACGAGTAATATTATAGAGAGGTAAATTTTGTTTGTTTCTATGTAATAAACTGATGAACCGATTTCAAAAATTCTTTCACCTGTAAAAAGCTACATTATCAGCGAATAACATGATCTGTATTTTATTTTCAAAAAAAAATTCTACCTGTGCGAAGCCGGGGCGGATCGCAATTCATAAAATGCTTTTTTTTAAAGTAATGTCAATACACTCCAAATATAATGCTAAATGTAACAACAGCTTTTTTGGAAATAATATTCCAGTCTTTATACAATAATGCAGCACATAATAAATATTGACTTGTAAAAATGTAAATATTGTAATTTGAACCATACTTTAATGTTGTGCTTAAATTTTATCTTAATAAGTCTTAACTAATTGGCTGATTGCATGTGCATAAAATGTACTCATAAATAAATTTGATAATTACTAAAAAATAAAAAGTAACATTTAAGTGAAATAATATGAATATTTTCATGCAGCTTTTCTTTTTGAAACTTGTAAGTGGGTGTGAGGCTTTGCTGCATGCAAAATGTTTACTTCCATGTTTTAATTGCATAGTAATTTTTTTAAGCACTTATTTACTTGCTTACATAATATAATTTTCAATACACGTGTGTTGAGTTTTCTCCTTATACCTATACTTAAATATGTGTCCCAGAAACTTTTCGACAAACCGATTCTGATATTAGTCGTTTTTCACAAGTTTCACAAATTTTCAGCTGTCTGAAATTTAATGGTTTTAGAATGCCTATTGTCTGTCCTGTATCAGTTATTTCACTGTAGAGTTTAAAAAAACACAAAAATGGAAGCATTTGTAAGGCCTCAAAACTTTTACAATTGTTATGACATTTAGTTATGTAGGAAGTATACGATAGCTGTTATCAGATTCAATTTGACGAAAATGTTCTAATATAATGCAAGCAAAGCGCACTGGAGAAATGCATGCGATCGTGTGCATTTAAACTATGATAACCATTATTTATCACAAAATGTATTTATGTTTGTTGACACCATGTATAAACAATATTTTTGAGCTTATCGGTATCAATACAGTAATGAAATAGCCTACATAGGTCCTGAGATGCAGTTCTTATCAAGCCACCCTTACGCTTCGTACGCCCTTACGGCCAGCCGCCTCAGCGGTCAGTTGCGCGGTTATTATTATTATAGCGGTCAACCGCACGTAACGCGATATGTTCGAGGTGGTATTCAACTATGTACACGCAGCTAACACGCGGCTGGTCGCATGTGGCATGCGTAGGCTTAGCAATAAGCTGTAATATAATTAGACAACGCCACATTTAACTTCATCTTACTATTTAACTTACAGTCAAAAATGGTAAGTTACTGTCAGAAATCATAAGTAACTGGTACTAATGTCGCTGTCACCTTATATACGGTGTAAAACAGCCATTCCCAAAGTGGGCGATAACGCCCCCTTGTGGGCGTTGCAGGCCTAAAGGGAGGCGGTAAGAGACCCAGAAAAAAAATGGGGGCGTTGTGTAGAGGCCTGGGGGGTGATTTGTAATTTCATTTAGCTAGGAGGCATCTTAGACAACGACTGCATGAGCTCTCGTCTCAGTAGACAAAATAAGTTTGGGAACCGGTGGTGTAAAAGATCAGTGCGAGATATTATTATTGCGTAAGGCTTAGGATTAAAAAGTAATCAATACATAAAAAAATTAAACAATCTTTAAAATGACAATTATTTATTTTGGATTTTTAGACTAAAGTAAAATATAATGAACCTAATATATATACAAGAAGAAAGTAACAGAAAACTTATATCACGTCTACTTGAATTCCAGTTACATAATTATGTATAATATTAGTAGTGTTGATAGGCGTCGACGGAGAGGTGGGGAAGTAACTCGGCGGTTGTAATCAATGCTGCCAACATAACGCCTTTAATAGCTCTAAGTGCACAATTAAAAAAATAGGGTTATACTTCAATTCAGGGACGTCTATGATCATTCTTACCCTTAAACCATATTGGTAATTTACCATTTCTAACTAGTAGATCAGTGTACAACATTATTATAACCATATTATAATGAACAAGTGCATGGTTATACATACGAGTACGTACGTACATTCAGAGATGTCTCTGATCATTCTGACCGTTACTTGTACTATATTGGTAATTTACAATACAGTGTACAATATTATAACCATTGTAGCGTCCTGAACTATGGCGGATGTTAAAAGATAGAAGTTTATGGGACAAAAGTTGTTTAATATTCAAAATGTTAATAAATGATAATGTTGATGAGCGCGTCCGCCGGCTTATACGGTTAAAATTGCACTGTTTGTTGTATGCTAAAATGTTATAAGCGCGGCCGCTGCAGTATTACGGCGTCAGCATAGATGACGTTTGCCGATGTAATTTTCGTGTTCGGTAATAATCCGAACAACCATATTATGGCGAATTAATGCGTGGTTATATGTATATACATTCAGAGCTGTCTGATAATTCTGACCGTTATACCATATTATGACGAATTAGTGCGTGGTTATATACATGTCTCTGATCATATACCGTTATACCATATTGGTAATTTACCATTTCTGACTGGTAATTCAGTGTACAACATTATAATAATAATAAATGTGCCATACAATACACACCAATCATCTGGTCTCAAACTAGGGCATTCCTTGTGCTATGAGAACCAGATGATGACTACTAAGGCCGTCTCTCAGTACACTCAGACTCCAGAGGCCCCAGACAACTTGCAAAAGTTCGTTTATTAATTGACCCTACTGGGAATCGAACCCGGAACCTTCCGCGCCTAGGTACAAGATCATGAACTCTGTATTTCTAGCGTATAGACGTACTGAGAGTGCGAGTGAGAATGTAATCTTTTATGATAGCGGCACTAGTAGAAAAGGGGCAGTAAATAAGACTCTATTGTTACTCTTTTTGAAAGACAGATCGTCACAAGTCGTCACGCTGTGGAGAACGCTATTGACTTATTTTATTATTTCGTGTTATTTCAAAGAAGTACTGTATTTTTTTACGTGTTCTGTATGTGATTGTAATATTATATATCGTAATAAGCAAGGGGATCATTAATTTCATAGGTGACATTGATAAATTAAAAATCGTCACACGTCAACGAGCTCTGTGTTGGTCTATACGCCAGTAAAGACCTAAACCGTAACCGTATTATACCGAGCAAGTGCATGTGTGTGTTTGTGTGTGCGCGTGTGCGTGCGCAGACGGTGATCCACCTGGTGGCGCTGGCGGGCTCGCTGGGCTCGTTCTTCGCGCTGACGCTGGTGTACCAGTCGCTGTGCGTGTCGTGCCTGGGCCTGCCGTCCACGTTCCGCGTGCTGCACCACGCGCTCGCCGACCCCACCTACTGGCTCGTGCTGGCGCTCACCACCGTGGCCGCGCTCGCGCCCAGGTATCGCACCGCCGCCGCCGCCGCCACCGTCACCACCACTGCCATCACCACCACCACCTTCACCACCACCACCACCATCACTACCACCACCACCACCACCACCACCACCACCACCATCACTACCACCACCACCACCACCACCACCATCACTACCACCACCACCACCACCACCACCACCATCACTACCACCACCACCACCACCACCACCACCACCAAAACCACGATCACTACCACCACCACCACCACCACCAAAACCACTATCACTACAACCACCAATACCACCACCATCACCACCACCACCAACACCAAAACCACGATCACTACCACCACCACCACCACCACCAAAACCACTATCACTACAACCACCAATACCACCACCATCACCACCACCACCAAAACCACCATCACTACCACCACCAAAATCACCATCACTATCACCACTACCATCACCACCAAAACCACCACCATCACTACTATCACCAAAACCACCACCACCACTTCCAGTGCCTCTTACATTGACGGGCTCTCTATCACTCTTTTACGTAATTTACCGACTTCTGAAAAATCTTCTTACCGTCGTTTACATACTCCTTACTTTTTGTAAACTTACCATCCTACCATCTATTTCTATCTATCTATATAAACTAATAAGCCTACCATCCCTTACGAACTCTTTACCATTCTCTATAAACTATTACCACAGATTAATTAGTTACTACCATAAACTATTACTATGGTTGTCTACAATCTTACTACCATTCCCTAAAAATGTACTACCATCTAATAACTTTCTACGGTCCTTTATGAACTTCCTACCATCTATAAACTTCTTACCATTTCGCACATATTTTTATATGCTTTTTTTTATATAAGAGTCATTCATTTATATTTCATTTATATAAGAGTCTCGCCTACTCTTATGCGCGCCACACACGATCAAGTACGCATGATCAAGGCCGTCCAATTTTCACGAAGCGGAGGATCTATCAAGTAAATTTGATCGTGTGTGACATTGTAGGAGCGTCACGCCCAAAAACGCTTCACGCCAATTGGACGGACTTGATCAAGCATACTTGATCGTGTGTGGCGGGCATTACAAACTAACGATTACATATTGTGTTCCAAATTGGAAAACCGTAGAAATTTCAATGTTAATTGAATTAACCACTGAGCTACTCAATAAAGCTCGGCGAGCAACATGATTGTGGCACGTGTGTATGTGCGCGTGTTTGTGGCAGGGTGGCGTACCACGCGGTGCGTAACTCGGTGTGTCCGGGCGCGCTGGGCCGGGCCGTGGTGGCGAGACGGCGCGCGCCGCGCTCGCGCCTGCCCTACGCGGCGCACTACCACACCACCTCCGCCTCCGCGCACGTCTACAGGTGCGTGCGGACGGACACGGACACACACGGACACACGGTCACATACACACATATACTACATACGCTCGCGCCTGCCCTACGCGGCGCACTACCACACCACCTCCGCCTCCGCGCACGTCTACAGGTGCGTGCGGACGGACACGGACACACACGGACACACGGTCACATACACACATATACTACATACGCTCGCGCCTGCCCTACGCGGCGCACTACCACACCACCTCCGCCTCCGCGCACGTCTACAGGTGCGTGCGGACGGACACGGACACACACGGACACACGGTCACATACACACATATACTACATACGCTCGCGCCTGCCCTACGCGGCGCACTACCACACCACCTCCGCCTCCGCGCACGTCTACAGGTGCGTGCGGACGGACACGGACACACACGGACACACGGTCACATACACACATATACTACATACGCTCGCGCCTGCCCTACGCGGCGCACTACCACACCACCTCCGCCTCCGCGCACGTCTACAGGTGCGTGCGGACGGACACGGACACACACGGACACACGGTCACATACACACATATACTACATACGCTCGCGCCTGCCCTACGCGGCGCACTACCACACCACCTCCGCCTCCGCGCACGTCTACAGGTGCGTGCGGACGGACACGGACACACACGGACACACGGTCACATACACACATATACTACATACGCTCGCGCCTGCCCTACGCGGCGCACTACCACACCACCTCCGCCTCCGCGCACGTCTACAGGTGCGTGCGGACGGACACGGACACACACGGACACACGGTCACATACACACATATACTACATACGCTCGCGCCTGCCCTACGCGGCGCACTACCACACCACCTCCGCCTCCGCGCACGTCTACAGGTGCGTGCGGACGGACACGGACACACACGGACACACGGTCACATACACACATATACTACATACGCTCGCGCCTGCCCTACGCGGCGCACTACCACACCACCTCCGCCTCCGCGCACGTCTACAGGTGCGTGCGGACGGACACGGACACACACGGACACACGGTCACATACACACATATACTGTATAACAGATATACAATATACACACGATACATACATGCAACAACACATAGCCATGGACCTAAACACGAAAATGCATACGAAACTAGGTACACTTAATTATTTTTATAAAAACATTAGTCAACTTATGAAGATCAAATAGTCAGTGTTAGCAGATGAGAATCGCGACGCTTGGCGCTCCGTGCTGTCTAACTACCCCGTTAGGGATACAGCGTGAGGATATGTATGTATTAGTCAAATATTATGTATAATGTGTTTTCAATACTGTGCGAAATAAAAACAAAATTGCGTTGCTCTGAAAAGAGAATATTTTGAGTTTTTTATTAACATTAAATATACTTAATATATTACATTATTTCTTTAAAATAATAACATAAGTATTGGTATCTTACCTGAAAAGAGAAACAACATTTAAAGCTACTATTTCACAGTTTCCTTTTAATCCACTATGATATTTTAAATTAATTGCGTACAGTCTTTCAATGACACATAACCTCTCTCTTCAACCCACAGAATACTCATTTATACTTTCAAGCTACGTCGACAGAGCTGTCATGTCAATGCGCGGCAAGTTTAAATTAAATGAAGGGCGCAGAACTTCCTTTACGTATATTCAATTTATCCCCTTTAATTCTTCTATTAATAGTTTGTAGGTTAACAAGATTGCGAGTCAAACGAGACTGGCAAAAATGAACCTGTTATGTTACTATATTATGATATATTGCAAACAAAATCAATACATTAAAAAATACTATAATTTATTCTTCTTCGATTGTAGTAATAGTAATTGAATTTTTAAAGTATGAGGATACAAAGTAATAGGTACATCTTATTTATAAATAAATTTAAGATTTTATAAGAACGGCGTTTAGACTTCTTTCCATGTGTCGATGAAGTCCGAATTCTGTGCACTAGATGGCGCGCGGTAGAAAACACTAATTTCTCTTGAATAACATTGAAAGTGGATTTGCTTCGATCACAAATAAAGAACTAGATCCACAATCTCCTGTAAAATATAAACAAATTATTGTCCGAATTGACGTATATATTTTTAATATCGTATAGTATTATCGGTAATATTGTGTTAATCTAAAGTAGACCTTACTGTCAAACCATAAGGTTATAAAACTCGTAAACGATTCTTGCATGACAATGAAATGAAGTTTGTTAAAAAAAATATTTATAATGCAATGTTTCGTCTCGTGCATAAAGTATAATTCACATAATCTATTTGCATTCCTATTTACGTCATTTTGATTTGTTACGTAAAAGTGACAAGGATATGACATGTATCGACAGGCAATATTTAAAAACACAATAACGAATTTAATAAAAAAGAGTTATGTAACGTTATTACTATAACAAAATAATGAACACGTCAATAATGTTATTTACTTTATTCACCGAAAATAAAAATCTCGCGTCTTTTTTAGCGTTCTAGGTGTATTGTTTTTACAATTTTTAAAGGAGCACTTTGACATGTTCGCTGTTCGCGTTTTCGAATACTATTAAAACAGAAGTGCACTCAAATGCTCATTTGAGTGCATTTATTCCTCCGTATCCTCACACTTTATTTAAATAAATGTAATATTTTAGAGCTTGTGAAAATTATTCAGTCATAATTTTCATTTCTGTATCAGCTTGGTCCAAGTTTGTTTGACGATTGCCGGTCTCCTTTTAGGATTGTATATCATACAGTTAAAAATCGATTGTATTAGACTATACAGTGATAATATAAGGTTCTGTTTCTTCTTATAAAGTATGGAGTCCTAATTATGAGATAATTGCTTAATAAACATTTTTTTGAACTGCATATTACAAGGAAATGAACGAAGAATTTTTGGCGGGATTTTATAGAGCGGGTGGGGGTTTATTTGAATTATTTGCAAATTGTGTCTAATGGCTATTGTGATGTAAGATTGGCGTAGTTTTGCGTCCCAAGTATCTACGCTGTTGTGCAGCAATATGTGGAATTGTTAAAATAAGTGCTTACATACTAGTAGCGTGCTGTTGAAATAGCTGTAGTGGCTTAGTATGCCTCAGCGGATTCTACTAGAAAGACTACTTCAACATATTTGTCGCCAGAAACTCCTAGAAACATTCAAATGTATTGTGTTGACATTATAATTAAATAATACAAAGAACATATCTATTTATTACTGAAGAATTCGGCTGTATGGGCATAGATCCCTTCGAATCGTACAAAAAAAAATTAGCGAATTTCACTGTACGGACAATATGTTATAGTTATATAAATCTTTTATCCAATAATAAATTTGCATTTAAATAATTAAATAATAGCATTTCTCGTCAATCTAATATTTGAAACAAGAATTATAGTGACACGGTGACACCTCGGACCACCAAAATGAACGGACCATTTGCTCTAAAAGCGTGTCTGTTTTTTGTTGACCGACTTTCTAGACTTTTACTAATGTGTATGATTAGGGAAGTGTCACAGTACAACAATACGCAGTCGAACATGACATATTATTATTTTTTTGAATACTATTAGCCAAAATACATAAGATTTACGAGTATTTTACAAATAATTATTATGTAATGTACGTGTAGTCATGAGCTGACACGAATTACACCGACATTGCGAGGATGCCATACTTACTATAGCTATTTGAGATAGAAAACACAAATTCGTTTGACACGGCGATAAGAGCGGCAACTGGTCAACTGGTGGTCACCAAGTTATTCGGTGCATTCTGAAAACATTAAAGCTGTTCAAAATAGAATGCTCAAAATTCTGTTATCGGTGTGGTCTTGGTCGTCGGTTGCAAAACTACAAGGATAGGTTGACTAAATTTAATGTGACACCTCTTTATGCGGCGTAGACAAAACGATCTACATAAACTTTTACATTACCAAGTAAACTCTCAATGCTTGCTAGGATGTTTAAATTTCAACACCAGACATATTACACGTAATCCCAAAACTTTCACTTTGCAGGTATTTAAAAATAATGTTTCCTACCATAATTCCATAATACGCATGTGTCGCCTCTACAATGAAGTTGCCGTTTAATATGATTGTCTGGACATATTCGATCCCAGACATGTATTTAGGAATATAATAAAAAAAAGAGGTCAATTATGCTAAACCTCCATAATGTTTTTGTTTCCAATTTCTCATAATATTTATCTATTTTCTGTTCTGTACCACTTATATTGTTTATGTCTATTATGATGTTATTTTGTGATGGTATTGTGACAAGTTATATTGTTTTGTTACCCATTATTTTAGATATATCTATCTGTGTACATGTTTTGGATTGCATTCTTGTTCTAAACTTTTTAAGCATTTTTATCTTGAAATTTTATATGATTGTTGTCTGTTGTGTATATAATACTATTTTATGGGTCCGTCGAACGTCCATTATGTTTTTTGATCCGATTCACAAACACTTTTACATGATAAATGAATAGTCAATCGTGACCATGGCTGACATGAGTGATGTTGACAGATCAACAGACGAGGATGGTCTGCAGAAGACGAGCTCTGACGTGGCGGCCATAACGTGACGTCAGCGCCGCGCCCGCGGCCTGCGGTGGTGCTAACTACGAACCGATCACCGAAGCTGATTACCTCCATACAATTTGAACTTAGGCTGTGATCTGTCATTGTAATATAATTAGAGTAATTGTTGTGCTTTTATATGAGCGGGACCAAGACACTTGTGATGGAGGCGCGTGTTGTGGGCGCTTTTAGCATCGCTGATTAACACAATCTTCCCAGAGTTCTTTGTTTTAAATTTTCAGATATCGTAATGACGTCATTTAACGAATTATTTTCAATAGTTATAGGTATCGCCACGAGAGTTGACACGAACAGTACATACCACCTACATACGCGTTTTTAAGATATATAGGTGTTTCAAAGCTAGACGTCATTTACATTACCTTGTGGTATAGTATTTTAGTAATAACCGCAGAAAATTTAATTGAAAAGAGAACATGTTTTATATAAATTAATAAGTTAACTGAGTACTCCTGACATATAAAATAATAATAAGGTATTCTAATTTTTGACTGCAGTAGTACAAGACCCTTTTACAACTGAGATTCAGTGCTCAAAATTGAGGATGGCTACGTTTCTACCACATAACTAAGAGCATTCTCAAAAACAACATTTTTCAAACAAAAAAAACCTCAAGCAAATAAGATCTGCTATGGTGCCACAGATACAAATACGTGAAAATAACACCCCTTTTGGAGTTAAAAATTATACCGTAAACTTTAAATACTTTATACATATCAAGACATTTACAAGTTTCAGTTACGCTGCGCAATCACGCAATACACAAACACATAGGTTATGCGTGTGTTTGTCAACTAAGTGGCGAGATCTAGACATTACAAAATTCCTTCGAAGTTCTAGTCTTTATATCCTAATTATATTACTTGCCTAAACACAAGAAGTATTGTGGATTTGCCAACGCGATCTTATAGCGTTATTTGTTGTTCAGTATTGTGTATCGCGTCAACCAGTGGCGTAACAATAGGGGTGACATAACGAATGCCACGGGTCCCCGGCCACAGGGGGGCCCCGACATGGGAGGATTTATTAAAAATAGTCTTGTTTTCAATTAATTTATGTTACCTACTAAAGTATGTATGTATACAAGGTGTTACAAAAATACCCTATACTACCGGAAGGGGCTTGACGTACCTATGAAACTGAACAACTTTCCCCGAGGAACATGGGTCGAAATATGAAAAAATATTTTGGTCCTCTCATACAGAATGAACGCTCAGCTGATGAAATTAGTATGTGAGGTCCAAAATTTTTGTTCTTTAGAGAAAGTCGTTCAGTTTCATGGGTACGTCAACCCCCTTTCGGTAGTATACGGTATTTTTGTATATCAAGGTTTAAATGCATTTTGTAAGAAAACGAATTGAGGGAGGACCCCATCCTATAATTCGCCACGGTCCTCAGCGGTATAGTTACGCCACTGGTGTCAACAACAATATATGCACTTATAATTATATACTGTACTTATGTTAAGCGCTTAAAGTGGTGATTTAAAACTTAAACTTTTTTGTCATCTTTGATGTTATCTATGGTATTATCGAAGAACTCTTCTCAAGTGTTCATTATATCTTTCTTTTAGTTGTAGTGAAAACACGTGAAAAATCAAAGAAATTGTAATTTGACCTCTCAAAAGTCTAGTTTTACGGTTTTAGATTATTCAATTTTAAAGTAGTTATTAATGTCTTAGTCAAAGACCGAGACAAATGTGGTTTGTGTGACCTTAATGTAATAGCAAAGTGATTAAAAGTGTGATTGGTTGATATCAAATATTATATCTTAGAATAGTTTGTGTGTTGGCTTCCTGCAGAATCTATTTATTCATAGCGTTTTAACCATGGCCTTGCCCGGAGACTAGATCCGGTGCTGAGGCACCATTATACATTCGTATTATCGTTCCACTCGTAATCCAAGAAGTTCAGATGTAATCCGAAAAACCGAACTTTCGACCGATGCTTCTGCCAGTTTAAAATACCAATTTACATTTCTCGTTGTTGCTACAGTTGACAGTTTTTGTACAGACAGCATGAAAAGTAGCTAATTAAAATAAACTTAAAAACGATGACATGATTACACAAGTTTACAATATTTTAGATTTATTTATGATGAATTTTGGAAAATAATTTGAAGTTGAAATTTTGAGTTCAACAATGTCACCACATTATAAAAAATTTTTTAAGCTTTATTATTCTCCATTTAGAATTCACTCACTTGAGTCAAATCACTCGCTTGTGAACCATTTCCGTGTCACCTATTCTGATTATTCCTTATTTAACATACAAACTGTCAATTTGAATTGGATATCACATAAGTTTATCTAAGTTACGGCCGATACATACAATTTTTCAGAAAGACTATACCCTCACTTTCTCTCTGGTAATAATATATTCTTATATATAAATATTTACAAATGAGTACCTAGAATAAATATTATCTGTCCAAAGTCGATTAAAGGCCAACATTAAAGGTGTTTGAGTGGGGAGAGAGCAGTCTAGGAGTGGGGCGATAACGCGTTATCCTTAATTTCACGTTGCTGGAAATGTTTTGGCTAAATAGATTCCATTTAATTAAAACAAAATACAAACACAATTAGGAGTCGAAAAACCGGATATAATTTTTTCACGTTTAAAATATTAATACGCGTAAAGAAGAGATTGTATTTTAAATCCATAATTGACTATTCTATTGTTGGTTTTATCCTTGTGGTACCTACGATAATAAGACGAATCTCTTATAACAAAATTAGGGATGATTTTGCTTCACTTCAGATTATATTAATTAAAGTAAAACTGACAAAGTCAAATTAGGCTATTCGATTATTAATTAATTAATTTTATGAGTTACAATCGCAAAATATATCGAATGCACAGAGAATTTTACTTTAGTAAATAATTGGAATTTCTTGATTTATTTGACGCGGATTATTTTACGATCGTCTCTTAGTCTATATATTTTGTGTCACTATCCTCGATTCTTCACAATGAGAAATGAGAATTAAATAATTTCCAGATAAGAACAATTTACGGCCAAACTGGTTTGTATGGTGCCAAACATCGTAGAGTGCACCCACATTTCGAGTAAACTTGTTTCGTTGGCTTTTGGCGAGAAAATATTTAAATAATTCGATCACTCATTATCAGCAGTTGTCAAGTACAAGAACCAAATTTTTTTTTAAACTGCAGCAGAAAACAATTGAAACCTTGAAACAACACGATAATGCAATTTAATGCATTTTCAAAGGTGTACAAAAGTATAAACATCCGTCACTTGCCCAAGGGGGTACTTATACCCCCGACCCCTAGCCCCTTCCTTAACAGTACTTAATCTAAAGTCCTTCGTTATATCTATATTATACTACAAGAAGAATTATTAAAGTGCCTCGAATATTTACACAACTCCAATTATTTCCAATCACGTCGTATTTGACCTAGAGATTCCTAAAACATTGACTATTTTTAATAATGTTTCTAGTTGTTGTACATACGAGACAAATTATATTTCTACATAGAACAAGATTGTTATTGTGAACACTGTACAGTAGGATATTTTTATATAAAAATCTATCTGTAAATAACTTGTGTTTTAAGACTGTTGTTCATTTCAGAGCTTTTAATTTGTTCAGATAAACTAATAGTTTACGGTGAGAAATGTATTTTCCAGTCATGTTATTGTTTACGCTGAATGGCTGATATCTATGGCATTTGTAGTTCCTTGCCATATATTACTGAATTAGTTAATTAACGTTTAGTAAAAGTGTATATTATTAGCGGTTTATACAGATTTCTACTGAGGTTTTGACAGTATCTGAAATTATATTAAAAAAATACGTTTTTATAATCATAAATCACACCTTTGTATAAAAATATTGATCTTTATTGAAAAATATAATAGAGTGGGTAAGAGAGATAGGCCCTGACTTTGTCACTCCCGCGGAGCAATGACACTACGCGTTCATGGAGTCAGTCTGACAACGTCTTCCTCAGCTCGCGCCCACTCCGTTGCCATTGCAATGGTTAAAGTCAATAGATCACATTTTTCAATGAATTTCATAAATGTTTTCATAGTTGCGTTCACAATTTTTAATTATTTTAATATAACGTATTGAATACAAGCGTCTTACTTGCCTATTATGCAAAAGTCCACGTGATAGTGCGAATGCAACTATAAGAAAATTGTATCTTTATGCTTTACTATCTTTAATACCTGCCCCTGCAGTCTCGACATAGCGATCGCTTTACGACCGATTTTGGTTGATAAGTCATAACGATTAATTTTTAACGATTTTTGAAAGTCTCTACATTAAAACTATCGATTATGATTGGAATCATATCGAATCTAACTGTCAACTTTACGATTGCTGATAATCTTTTTACGACCGAATTTGACAGCTCGCAGTGTTCATGCTTGTCGTTATGGCAAGCGATTTTTTTCCGTTATTTTTATCGATCGGTACTTTACGAATCGCTATGTCGGGACTGCAGCCCCTGGGTTACATGTTATTAGCGGGTAGATGAGCTTGATAAGTTATTGACGCTCCTTTAGTTGACTCTCCACTTACCGAGCTGTTAACAAGAAGTAATTTTGTCGGTTTGCTACATACTAATTATAATAATGAACCAGACATACGCCCAAATACTTATCGCTAGAAGAGGCGGCATTAAGGTGTGATTTTATTGTCTTAATGCTAGCTCATCGCCTATACAAGTTCCTTATAACGTGCCCTATCCCTTGGTTGAGTTTTACGACCTACACGGGAATATAAGCATTGGCACAAGGTAACTTTCCTTTCTCACCAAGACCATGAAAGGACGTTATACAAATACACAATACGGTATGTAGACAACATAGACTTTATAACTCTAGACAACTTATCGCGTGCTTCGAAGTGTAATATATATATAATGTGTAAGCTTCGAGAATAATATCAAATAAAATGTCGATGTGTGGGTGTGTTTTGTAACGAAATGGCGGCCGATCAGCTTATCTGTTAATCAATATGTGTCGTATGTACAAGTGACTCAGCTTATCTGATTTACTTCATTGTTTCTGCTCAGACAAGGCGTCTGGAGTTATTAAAGTCTATGGCAGGCAATGTAATTTAAAATTTTCATAATTTTTGTCAAATACCTGTGTTAGTATTATTCTTAATAGAAATGGCAGAATGCAGTATTTTTCAATTACTTTAATCACATTTGAAATTATAACTAGTCTTTGTCAACGAAAGTTAGTATTTATGGAGCATTTTATGTTGTTAATATTTTTAGTCTTCTAAAATTGATCTTCCGTACAATTGTTCATTATGTTGTATATAAAAAAGTTTTAGATCACAGATCTATGCATTTAGTATTTAATAATTGTGAGAAATTGTTATGTTTTACAATGTCTATACGGCGCAAAGGCACAGCAATGACTAGAAAATACATATTATATATGTGTTGTTTTATAATAATAACAAAATATTTAATTTCTTTAAAATTGTTTTATTTTCCCCTTGATGTCTTTTTAAGCTTCAACAATAATTTACAACAATAAGACAGTGACTAAAGTGCTTATTACATATTGTGCCGTGCATTTAATACGTATGTAATTATGTCAATCAAGTGTAAATTTTATAAAAAAAATGTAGGTATTACGTATAAATAATAACGTAAAAATATACAGGCGTATTTGAACATGACCGGTTGCTGTCGGAGCAGAGTCCCAGGTTCGTTTCCCGATCAAGTCAATTTAGGGAATAATCTGTTCTAAACTGTCTTAGAATGTGGGTGTTATTGAGTACTCAGTTCGTTGTAAAAGTTCAAGCCTAGTGGTTAATTTGGAGCGACAAATTACTTATCTACGATACTCAATAAACACCAAAATTTTAGGTAAAGTTTTACAAACCGATCTGATCGCGGTTTAAACTTTGTTTCTCTAGTTTTAAAGCAGACTTAATAACCTTCAATAAGCTAGTCAAATAAGAGCAAAACAGTTCAATTTATAATATGTTTAAAAAGTGAAATCGGCCTGAATAAACTCGTTATGAAACTGCCTGCTTTGATTAATAAATAATGGCTATTTGGTTCAACAACTTTATTATTAACCTTCAACTATCGTCAGCCGGTTACCAACCGATAATTTCGTAAAGTAGTGTGTCCAAAAGAGGATTAACAAAAATTTACATTCAAATAAAATTTTTACATTACATGTAACAAAATGTTAATTTACAACAATTATGCTGCTGCGTTCACACGGCGAAGTGTTTTGTAGGATCGTATTTTTCCTGATTCCGTACTTCTGGTTGAGGTGAGCACTCGGTCGCCGCTGGCTCGTATGTATTTTATGTGACCGTTTTCACAAAATCCAGTACCGTTAATTGTATTTCTGTCGGAATGGGTACACGAGCAAAAAAAAAACAGAATTGTGTGAACTTGGTCACCTAATAAATATAATAAAATACCTAAGCCAGCAGCGATCGAGTCAGGTTTTTTGCAATAATTAAATACCTTTTGATAATAAATATTACAACATTTGGGATCAGCAATTGTGATTTCTAAACGGGCTTTTCTGAACTCGTCCATCACCACCAAAAAATAACGGAAAACCTATCTCGTACAACAGTGGTTCCCAACCGATGCTCCGCGGACCACCAAGGGGTCCGCGAGAATTCAATAAAGTTATTTCAGTAAATATTTTTAGTTACTAAATAATTTTAGTCAATTTTATATTCATATTTAAAGATAACGTTTATTTTCAAATTTTCGGAATGTCTTTGGAACCCTTTATCCCCTGTGTCAACAAAAGATGTACTAATGATCCTTGATCAAAAAAGGTTAAGAACCACTACCGTACCTACAATAACCGCATCGGTCCCATATGAACGAGCTTGTCAGGTATATTATGACTAAAGTACGTCAATATGCATATTACATAGATTATAAAATATGATATCATTATTAAAAACTACAGTAAAAAATACAGCGCTGCTAGTAAATGGTATGTATATACATTGCCCTGTGCATTTTCAAGTTTAATAAAAATAATAAATTAGTCTAGGTCTAGGCCAATAGCGTTTTCTAATGATTTATTGATTAGTAAGTATTTAAGGAGCATTCAAGTATTAAAGAAGATTTCGGTAAAAAGAAATATAAGAATTTTTAAAACAATATTCATTTTTCAAAAATGATGATTTCGTTGCTTCTAAACAAAGGTTCGATATTATCAATCAATACATATAACATTATTTTGACTGTTTGACTGCGCCCACATTACATAAAAACTAACATACGGAAGGAATGTTTAGAAGAGCTTGGCTTGGTGTAATGTTCAATTTTTATTTCAATCTAATTCAATTATTCCATCAAAAGATATTATGTGATATGTGTATGTGCACTTAGTATAAAAACAGTGTCGTTGCATATTCCTATGGAACAAAGACTGCTAGTTCTTTGTAAAAAAAATCGTTATATTAGTATGTAGCAGTCTCAGTGAGGGATGCTCACTTCAGGATCAATAAAAAAACGTCCGTCTTATCATTTGAGAGAGGAGAGAGTTTAAAATTTCCTTATTTTTTATATTCAGACTGAGACAATTTAAAAAACTTCGTCTCTTACATTGTCTAGCCGGGAATCGAATAAATACGAAAATACTCAAAACCTTAGCTTTGGAAGGTACCTTCCAAAGCTAAGGTAATGCTAATGCACTGACCACTGCAATTTCCCTAAAATGAAGGGTGAGAATCCGAAATTAGTGAGATTTATTTGTTATACTTGAGCGCTCCCTAAACTCGTAACGGCTTTGGTCGCTCTGCCCTGATTAGCGAATTTATCTTAATCTGCATCTGTTCACGCCGTTAAAAAGTACATAATTATACTTCTAGCTACCACAATAACAGTACAACATTAATATAACATTACAGAAGCGATTAGGCAATAAATCGAGCAGGCCTTCGTTTAACTATTTACAGTACTAATGTATTACTAATCAACTAATCCTGTGCACTCGCTATCCAAAAAAACAGTCCACAAAATAGTAACGTCATTTTTAATAAAAACCTAACGAAAACCCTGTTTTAGAAAATAGAGTATTATTTGTTAAATTTAATACGTTATACAGTATTCAAAATACTAGAAATTATATACAACAGCAGCTTGACAATCTGAACGCATTTCGCAGTCCTTTCTGCGTTGAGACCATAGACATCGCAAAGGTAAGGCAAATATGACAGATGGCTCTTAAATGTGGTATATTTTACATATAGTATTAATATAATGAAACATTTTGAATGCGATTGAGATAAAACTAATCGACATTCACTGACAAAAACTGAGTTATTGGGTTTTAAAATTTAGTAGTGGGAGGAGTCCATTAAAATTTTACTCCTTGTTGGAGAAATCGTGAACTTTCTATCATCGACTAACACTGCAAGCAGTTTCGAAAACTGCGCAGCGCTAACGCTAGCGCCGCTACGATTATAAGTAAATTATAACTCGAAATCACTATTACAAAATGAGTTACATTTTTTAAAACTTTAAAACTCTTTCGTCAATATTGAGTTATAACTACAATAGCCTAAACGTCAAACAGATAAAAATAATATTTCCCAAGAATTTAACATCTAAATTGCATATCCTGTCAAACCCTTTATTTCGTTCTTTGTTCTAACGACTTTCATGTACATACATTGTACATTGTTTCTTGGAATAAAATAATATGTGGGTCACGTTTGAGGTTGCTCGAGGTGCAGGTTCCGAAAATAGCATCTCTTTTAAATTTAAAAATATTAAAATATACATATGACAGCTTTTTAAGCGGCAACTTTGAGGAAGTCTATTACTTAAGATAATGTGTACTTTTAAGTTTGTAAATATTAACGTATGTACTTTTTTGTTATTAAAATATACACTATTTTATAGGTATTAGGTATAATATATAAAGCATTGTAGAAGTTATAAGTAAATATAATTTATTCTAATTATAAAAAAACTGTGACATTAAACATTTCGAACTTCTACTCTTTAGTACTGTCTCGCTCACTCACATGGGCTAGCCAACCAATAACAAACAGAGAACTAGAGAGTAGAAGTATGACTTATTATGCGGAATGCCTTTAAAAATGTATAAAAAGAAACCGTTAAAATACATTCATTATTTTTATATACGTCCTCTTTGATTACTTCGTTAGGGATACAGCGTGAAGATATGTATGTATATACAAAAATAATGTCTGCCATCTTGGATTTGAAAATCGACGTTATTTTCGTAATCAGCACCCCGAAAAATCTAAAAAATAACACCACTTCAATTTAATCAATAAATTAAGGTCCGCCATCTTAGATTTGAAAGTGGACGTCATTTTCGTAACCTGTACCCCGGACCAAATGTCACGTAAAAAGCGCTACAGATTCAGTGTCTGTATGTTACATGTTTGAATTTATGTACCTACTAACGTGAAATTGGGGATGCAGACGCAGATTCTGGCCCAAAAGCAAAATCGATACAATTTTTGGAAAAATAATAATTTTTTGGCTCGTTTTTATTGGTGAAAGTGAACTGAATTTTTTTTTTTTCACCTCATTGTGTGGAAGGTTATTAGATATGTCTCTTAAAGTGAAACAATAAATTTTCCAAACTTTTAGATTTTGATAAGATATTGCTTCCAAAATGTTATCAGAAGAATCCACCTTCTAATTTCTACACTATTGAAAAATTGTAAAAAAATTTCGGAATAACCATTACTTAATACTTTCAATTACAATTATATTTAATACCGCAACTAAGAAATTTAGGGAATTGCTTTTTTTCTGAAGCAAGCTTGTCAAGGTGAAACAGATCTCATTGCGACAAAACAAAGTTCAAAACGGCTATGAGATCTTGCGTGCCCGATACGCTATAGACTGAGTTTACGTGTTCAGATTATCAAAACTTTGCCGCATATTAAGAATTAAAAATTTTCATTTCAAATAAATCACAGCAGTAGCTTGTTTAATATGGCGTTAGCAACATCCATAGTGGGATCGTTAATGAGCACCAAATCGAACTTCTTGAGGTAGTTGGGCAGATTGCCGTCAGTGTGTCTGGCCAGGAAGCCTATCTTGACCACCACGTCGCAGTGGTCCATACCCTCGGCCATACCCGCGTCGCCGATATTGTCGCCCATCAATATGACGTTGGAGCGCTGTTTCACCATGTCGTAATACTCCGTGCCCTTGATCGCTGTCTCGTTCTTATTGAATGTGTGAATCACCTCACCTTTTATGCCGACTATGTTGTCATCATCGTCTATTGCTAGGAAGTTTGACACCACCTGAATAAAATTTGCATAATCTTTATCAAATATTCTTTATACATATTTTCAAGTGGCATCTGCACTGGCTTCACTCAAGTAGTTATTGGCACCTTTTCAAATATTTTTAAATATACCCAAAATGTGAATGTCGAGAAAAAATGTTTTCTGTAAAATTCCTGACAAAAATTTGTGAGAAAATATAGTTACGTATTCATTTCATATAAATTATTGTATTTAAGATAACACTAATATATTGAAATTAAGTTTTAACAATACTTCGATACCCTACTTTAGTGTTTGTCGTAGAGACGACAAAAGTTAAATTATATTTGCTTATACGGTATACACTAGACATGTGTAACTCAGCAAAACTCCTTGTGCCAACTCAGTAACCCAGGCGCATCTCACTGCGCCGCCGCTTTAAGTTAACTCAAAATTGTGCCATAGCCATGACGCATGAAAACGAAACCATGGCACAACAAACGCGTCGAGTTACGCGTCGAGTTACGCGCCGAATGAGTCGCAAAGCGCGCGCCACCCACGTGCCGCGCCCGCTGGCTTTTAGCACAGGCAGCGTATTATGCGCTAAAGAATGTTATGCGCCAATACATTTGGAACAAGTGAGCCAACACATCCTGCGCAGTGAACGGAGTTGGTACAATTGCACGGCGTAGCACAGTGTTACCCATGTCAACAGACATGAGTAACAATGTTACCCATGTCAACAGACATGAGTAACAATGTTACCCATGTCAACAGACTATGAATAACACTGCCCTACGCAGATAATGGTGTATACTAATACACCTTCGTTTAGAACATATAAAGATATAAAGATGAAAGTTTAACACATTCACATTTAGTTCATAGAAGTAGAGAAATATTGATGTTTCATAATAAAATAAACATGATTTATATAACCTCTTTTTCTAGCTACATCTATTACTTTCTGTAAAAGTTTACATTTACCGCAAATATTGCAAACATAGCGAAATCACAGGCAAAATGCGAGTCCCGGCCTGGCCTGTCCCGTTTACTTTGGTTGCATTACTTTTAAAGTATGTCAAGAGAAATCTATTTTTATAAGCATAATTTATGGTGAAAAAGAGAAAAAGTTCATCGCTTATTTATCACTATGGTCGACTAGGCGACAGCGAGTAACTAACTGGTGACGGTATTTTTAAACATTATAACTGATTTAGAAGGTATTTTTAAACATTTGACCGGTTCGGAAAAACCAGTACTGTAGAAGAACCGCAAAGAAATTTAGTTAGGTATCACTTTTTCGACATTGTTTGATAGCATAATAGTGATAACAGACACCAAGGAGGCCAATGTTGACTTATGAAGATTAAATAGCCAGTGTTTGCTGACGGAAATGTAGAAAGCACCCGTGCGAATGTGTGCGGAAAATGATGAAATTCGGCCCATCTTCTGTGACTACCCCGTTAGGGATACAGCGCATGTATGTAACATTTCTTTAAAAGCCTGTGAATACAGAAAATGTACCTTAACATGAGGCAGTAGGAAGTTAGCCGCCTTTAACGCAGCTACAACAGACTCCCCGAGCCCTGCAGAGAATACTAGCACTGGCACCTGTTGTGCTTGACTCCACGATATTAAATCTCGAACACCGATTCTGTAAAATATAAAGGAACATTCCGAACATCAATTCGATCTACTCAAATTTCCGAATATTGACTCAGTGATAATTTAAAGAATCTATTTTATTTAAGATACGGGTACAAAATAAAAGTTTGTCACAATATATTTGATAAAAATCTATATGAGTAAAAGTTAAATGCTATTTGTTGGTGCTTACCAACTGGAACACAGTATAAAAAAAAATTATAGAAACAGTGGGCGAACGCCTTTAATGTTTGTTCAAAAGGCAAAGACACTGCAAGGGTTGTTTCAATTTTATTATCATTTCAATAGAATGCTAATTATATTTTTAGTGATTAATCACATTTACTAATTACTTTTTTACAATGTTAAATACGACACTGCAAGGGTTGTTTCAATTTTATTATCATTTCAATAGAATGCTAATTATATTTTTAGTGATTAATCACATTTACTAATTACTTTTTTACAATGTTAAATACGACACTGCAAGGGTTGTTTCAATTTTATTATCATTTCAATAGAATGCTAATTATATTTTTAGTGATTAATCACATTTACTAATTACTTTTTTACAATGTTAAATACCTATAACGTGTACAATAAATGAGCGATTTAAGTAAGATGACTTTCAATCTCTCACAGCACATGTATGTATGTACCATTTAAATTGTGTAAAAAAATTAAATCATATACAACAATACGTGTTAACCATGGAAGACAAGTCCCGAGCTACTAGGACGGCGGTGTTAGCAGCTCCGGCTCGTGTCTCGCCCTCACGCCCCGTACAATGGCCCTATCTGAGACGTCTACATTGGCCAACTGTATGGATTCTTAAATTGTGATTTGAGAACGGCTGGACAGATTTGGCTAACTTTTTTTAAATGTTGGTAATAGTAAGAAAAGGTTTAAAAAAAAATTGGAAAAGTTGCCTGTAAATTGGAAAATTAGGGAAACACTGAAAGTGTCTTTTTCTATGGGATTTTTGTAATGAACTCAGAATAATAGTTGTACAATTTTGTATTGTTTGTAGTGGACTGTATTTAATATTAAATTGTTGATTCTTTACACAAGATTAAAGAAAACAAGTTTGATTATGATTATGAGGTTTAATGAAAGGAAGAAAGTACACTCGATTTGAATTATATAAACAGGAATAGGAACAAATCCGTTGACAGTTGTAGTCTCAATTTGAATGTTATGTAACGACATTAAAAAATGACAAAAATATAGAAATCACACTTAACGATTTTAAACGATATTACTATAATACCTACTGAGCCAAAGCAACGCGGGCGGGCCAACCAATAAAAAAATATAAATAAAACAAAAATGACAAATCTTACCTAAAACATTCTATCATTTTGTGGCCTACATCCATCAATTCGTTCCTTGGAAATTTAAGTCCTCTGCAAAAATAAATAACATCTTATTTCTTAATTTACTTCTCATACCTTTGCACAACATATCCTTATTCAAACCAATTATCGGAATGAAATTATAAGGGTTCCGTTTGATGCCATTTAGCTACGGCACCGTAAGTGTGCTGCTTTCCTCAAAATTTTCAAGTATGGCGTGGAAAATTCTGAAAAAGTTTAAGGTAGTAAAAGTTAAAAAGCACTTTCTACGAAAATAGGTTTCAATACAATACCCATGTTGCGTACTTTTTGAGGTATGACATATTTTCGGTTACACGCTCAGCGACCGCAGAAATAGTTTCGTTTTTCACAGTATTATTGACAAATGCTATGAAATACAAACTTATTTTTGCTGACAATTAAAGGAATATCTATGCAACCCTTCACTGTGCTTGGTCGGACACGCCCTTGGCCAGTTTTTTTTATTACCTACTGTTCAAAAAAATACGCTTGTTCAAAAAAATACAAAGTAAACTGCCACAACATCATGTATACAACACATACGCAATTACAGAAATTACTACGTTAGTGATTCATTCATGACTTTTTAACAGTTTGAAAATAAGCCGTATTCTTTAATAATACGTATGTTCGGTATTGTGTAGTTCGCACAGGATCCTTTTTGACGCTTTATAGTGTGAAATATTTTTAACGATTTAGATAGACTTTCTGACTTTACCCGTGTGCGATCGCAATCGGTTCGCACTTATCATAGACTGATAATAAAAGTTAAGAAGACAATATAAAAATAGCTAATTCGGGAATTTCAGCTATATTAAATCGCGCATCCGTGTCTATCATAATATTGAAATAAAATTATTTTTTAAAAGTTCATATGAACATTTTAGACCGAAGCGGTTAAGCAATTTATGCCACCGACGCTTTTTACACAAGGCTCTTTTTAGCTCTCGTGCGAACGCACTTTTATCTCAGGCATTATTTTATGAAGACTACATTACTTTTATTTTCTAACATCAACATGCCAGTTACAAAATTAGGTAAGCACTACAAAGATTTTACTCAAAAATTTCAATAAAATACTTGGAATTTAGGTGTCTCAATATGTAAATAAAATAATTAAAATCCATTTAAAAATCCAAAACTTTGTGTAATTTGATTATAATATCCAATATCCTCTCGGACCAGCTATCTTCAGTTTGGCTATCCATTCTGCCATTTGTAATCTAAATTCCAAATATTTGGTACCTTGACGTAAGGAACAAAAGGTGATGGAGATTGAGATGACCTTAAAACGCTCATTCAAAGGTTTAAAGATATTGGTTTAGAATTATTTTTCTCTAAGCGTGAACTCTTTGTTTCCGATTCTGTTCCGATTATTAAAAAGAATGAAATAATAAATTTAACAATCTGACACAAAATATTAAAGTTCAAAAGAAATGTTGTACCACCTAGGTGCTTTCGTTTTAGATGACTCCATACCCTGCTTTATAATGATCAAATACAAAAATTAGCCAGTCTTCAGACAAACTTTTCAAAATTAATTCTCTCTTGGCTCTCCTTATTGTCCACTTTTGCATTGCATTTTCATTCTAAAATTTACATATGCTCTTCACAGTTCTCAGCAAGATATAATGTTTAGTTTTAAGTTTGTAAATATGAACACTAAGATATGTATGTACAATTGTACAGACTTTTACTATAAATGAAAAATATCCAATAATTACTTAAGACATTTATTTTTTCGATTTTGAAAAATTAACCTCTAAATACTAGGTCGTAAAATAAAGTAGTAGTAAAATGAAAGCACCTAAATAAATTCTACCTATCTACTTTACGAATAATATTATTTACTTTTTTCCAATATATTTGAAAAACAATTAGTTCCATATATTGAAAAACAAGGAAGCAAAAGAAGTATGAAACGACCATGCAGCATGCAGCTTAGTCCTCCGTCCTTTCTGATTACCCCGTTAGGGATACAGCATAAAGATATGTATAAACTTTTTGGTCAAACGTGAGATATTCATAAAAATTTGTAAAATTGCCAGTTTTTTTTTATGTAAGCATCATTTCATTGTATTATGATTTCATTTCAGAAGTTGGTCAAATTTAATAAAATAGATATATTTTTTCATAGCCCATAGTACGGGAAAATTCTAATCCATAGGAGATACAGGGGAACCCCTTAGAAACTATTTGTTGTGAAAACAATTTAGGCATTATAAATTTTTAAGTATGAGTTGTCCCTAAAATTGGAAATTTTTGTAAAGCGATCAACTCAGTTTTCATTCTGCATTCAGTGTTCCATAACTGAATTTCGTGTCGATACGTCCTATACGAAATTCAAATAAGGAACACTTGTTTTAGCACACAAAAGTTGAACACTTTATTTGTCAATTTTAATTTGTCACTAAATCTCACAAATAAAATAAATTTATTATCGCCATCTTTCGTGTGATAGAAATATGAAATGAGTAATGAGATCTACTGTGAAGAGGACAAAAAAATCATAGCTGCGGACAGTATCAATTGTACTCAAAATATACCGCCATCTAGTTAAATTTAAATGTAAACTAGTTGTCAGTTGCGTTGCCAGTTTTAATGTGGGAGAGTTTGTCACTATGCCGCTGACCATCTTCAGTACTAACTAATTAATCTGTGCTATAACTTACTTACTTAAGCATTTCGTGGGCAGCCACATACCAATCAACCATATGTTTGCCTTTATCTTCAATGCTCATGACAGGATCAGCTTCAATTGGTTTGTATATTGCTGACAGCCTGTTATCTTCATCCTTGTAATACTGAGGTACGGATGGACATTCTCTGAACATGCCTGAAATAAATTTAGAATTAAATTTAAATTAATTAATTGTACTTACATAATACTGTATTTAAAATATTAATCTTAATTTTTATAGTTAATGTAATGTGTTATTTTGATACTTTTTATGTGAGATCATTAGGTTTTTTGTAGTGGAAACCTATGCTCATCAAGGCATCAGTGCACCAATTTACTTATTAAATATATTACATATATATATATGCACACTTATGAAATTATTTCTAACTAAAAATCAATCTTGGCAGTTAGGTTAACCAAGCTATTACATCAGCTGATAGGTATTAAGATATTTTAAACAATTTGAGTTGTATATTAAAAAAAATCTATTATTGACATACCTAATGTTGTCAAATGTTAACCCTAGTCGACCAAAACCACTTCCCATTTCCAAAATTAATCTGGCAAGATTAGAAACGGGCATCCTTGGACTGGAAGGCAATTGCAGTAACAAGTACACAGTAACAACTGTGCCTAACAGTCAAGTCAGCCAAGCCAAGCCAAGTCTATAAGCTTTTATGAAATAATGCCTAGAAATAAGTACTCTGATAACCACAAGGTTTGCTATGATACTGACTAAAGCTAGCATATTAGTTGAAGAGTACTAACTGTGGTATTTATTACATAAAATAAATTATAATGAACAGAGTTAATACAAAATGGATATTATGTCCACTTTATGTAAAAAGGGCTGCTTTCTCTAGACATTTGCAAGCCTTTTACTTACCAAAACTAGTGAGAACATCTTTCCCATTATCCATTTCATGCCTGGTAAGTGTATGATCAAAATCTGTAACTATTTGTAATTTACTGTGACCATCTTTAATTATTTTATTCAATTTATCCAACAGTTCTTGCTCGTCTCTAATATGAACATTATCTTTCTTCAGTTCGGTGATATCGTAAATACTTGATAACATTTTCATTGCTGTAACAGTATTGCAAGGTTAACATTACAAGACTAATAGTTTAAATAAGGCCGGTTTCTATAATAATAGCGTATTTTTTTAAATAATATGGAAATATGTCGCAATTGGTAATAGTAAGTATATTATCTGACTCGTATAATAAGACCACATCACCAAACAAAAATTTTAGGTTTATTTACTATTCTAACACATGATAATAAAATAGTATTATTGTTCTAACCTGTAGAATTAAATATAAACAGTTTTATGCACTTAAATTTTAATTATCGAGCTCTATTAAAATGACTTTACCTTAAAAAATTGCGTAAATAGGGAACTATTTTGTAGGAATTTCGAAGCAAATCGCAAATTGAAGTGACATTTGAATTGTTTTTATTTATTTATATTTCTTAAGGCATTGGTAACAAGACCATCAGCCTAATAACGTAACTTAGAAATATAACTGTCCCTAACACTCCTCCAGTAAAGTGATAGTAGGCTTTACTGAAGTTAAAAAGAACTTCTTGGAAGAGCGCGAAAACTTCAGCTACACATGTTTATTTTGATCCCCTCCATTCTTTTCACTTACACAGAACTTTAAAACACAATATACTATCACTGTTGTAGTTTGAAACTCCTAAAAATGTATTTACAAAGCGCACCTGACATTTACAATAGCTTTGTAGACTTTTCGTACATCAATTTCAGATGAAGTTTGAATCTTTTAGTTGCTTTCTGCTTTTTTATTGCAATTTATTGGAATTAACGAGTATTCACTGAAAGTAAAGATTTCACTTGAACTTTTAATACATTTAAATTTTCCAATTCTTCTACATTTGTGCAAGACCAACGAAAAATGTAATGTTACTTCTATCGTTCCCACCAAAAACCGCCTGTGTAAGTGTATACGCTAGTAGGTATATTAATTCTGTGCGATTGTGTCTGTGGTAGGTATACTGTAAGCTCTAAGAACAAGGTAGATCACGTATAGTAATAGTTTAAGTAGAATCGTTATTTCAAACGTTAAAACTTCTCCAGTAAAGTGATAGTAGACTTTATTGAAGTTTTATAGGACATCTTGGAAGATGAGAACTTCAGCTACACATGTTTATTTAAACCTACTCCATTCTTTTCACTTATACAGAACTATAAAACACAATATATTATCACTTTTGTACTTTAAAACTTCTAAAAATGTAAAAAATAGAAAATATTAATAAAATGACAACCTCACTTCTCACTTTCCCGACAATAAGTCCGATGTATATATAATTTTCTCTATGAGTCCGATATAGGTCGGTTAACCTAATGGTCATTTGTGGTATTTTTAGGAAATCAGAAGTAATTTAAATTAAAAAAAAACATTCATTAGACAATTTTATTACTAATTACACAACTACAAAAATCAAAGTGGCTTTTAAATAGAAAACAATTCTTTCTATAATCTTAAAAGTAATTTACAGCGATCGAGTGGCAAATGTTCAAAAAGCTAAATGGACAGTTTCCCCTAACAGAAGTTTAATGATCCGCAACCGCACGAAAAGAGACAGCTCCAGTGCTGCGCATTCATTTTTATATAACCGCAGCTACCCCCATTATACGTCATCTCTTCTTCGTCAGACTTGCAGTTTCTTCCCAACAGTATTATATGCACTAAAGCAATTTTTATTACACACATAACGTAAATTTCATAAAATCTATTCATATTATTCTGTTATTCATTCCGCAGTCTAAAAGAAAGAGACGAATTATATTACCACTGCGCGAACGGCATGAAGTAGCAAATGACGGAATAGATCATTTCCCACAATGACGGCGGAAACAGAACACAATGGACGGCGGAAAGACAACTTTTTAAGATGAACGAATGTGCAGGAAAGTCTTATATAAAATGTGAGAAATGCAATGTACACATTTCTAAGTAATTCAAAATTACAGGAGATGTTCAGTGTCGTGCTTCGTCTTGTACGCACAACCTCGCCTGTCAAAAAATTGCTGCGTTGCGTTTGGAACCATTGCAGGCGTACCTAATCGTTGCGAACTCACGTGGTTGGTGCACCAGCTCAACTTAGGATCAGATCTTCTCGCTTCGCGTTATCGTGGAGAGGTTTCTGGCTATAGGCCGGAAAGTTTTCTGCGCTTTCGTGGATCTAGAAAAAGCATTAGTGAGGTCATTATATCGAGACCACAGAGCCGTAAGGATAGGCGGTGACATGTTACCCTGGTTTGAAATCTGTTCTGCTGTCAGACAGGGCTGCGTGATGTCTGCCTGGTTGTTCGTGGTGTATTTGGACAGTTGTCTCCAGAGATTGAAAGGTAATATGAGTGGCATACCACTCCCATAGGATATGATGACACAGTGGTAAACTGCCTATTGTACGCTGACGATGCTGTGCTAATAGCACCATCAGAAGCAGAGTTGCAGACACTAGTCACGTACATAAAAGAAGATTGTGAAGTAAAAGGATTGAAAATGAATGTGAACAAAACTAAGGTTCTGGTGTTTGAAAGAGAAGCGGTACAAACGAAATGTTTGATTGTGTAAATGGAAAATGCCTAGAACAAGTGAATGAAATTGTGTATCTGGGGAGTGCGTTTTCGAGGGATGGAATATGTGAGTTGGATGTGGAGAGACGGGTAGCACCTGGCAATAAAGTGAACGATGCTCTGTCCGCATTAATGGGTAGTGTGAATATATCTAACACTGCTAAAATGGCCATCCACAATGCGGTGTTGGTGCCAACTTTGTTGTACGGTAGTGAGGCCTGGATATGCCCGAAATCCAGTGAAAGTATGATTAATGCTGTGGAGATGCGGTCTCTCAGAAATATGTGCGGTGTCACGCTTCCGGACAGGATAAGCAATGATGAGATACGCAGTATGATAGGGTTGCACAACAGTGTTATTGTAAAAATGAAGAAAAGAATACTTAGATGGTTCGGGTACTTGGAAAGAATGAGTGATGAAACTGACGAAGAAATTCTACAGAGCGAAAGTGAGTGGTAAAAGAAGCCAAGTAAGACCAAGGCTGACTTATGAAGATCAAATAGCCAGAGTGTTAGCATACGGAAATGTCAAAAGCACTCGCATACCTAGGCGAAAATGTGTGAAGAGAATGATGAGATTTGAGGAAGCGAAAGAAGTGTGTAAGGACCGCTACTCCTGGCGCTCCGTCCTCTCTGATTACCCCGTTGGGGATGCAGCGTGAAGACATGTTATGTTATGTTTTATTTCTTAAAACGCTTCAATGAAATGAATTTTTAATAAAAATAATTCATTTTAACACAAGTTTTTATTTTTAAATAAATAATTTTATTGCATGTTAAACTTTATTGCTTATGAAAACCTCATTTTATCTTTAAAATTTTCGCCGACAGGACATCAATATCACTTTCGTAATGTCGACAGTAGTGTACAACAGTTGTGGAAACGGCCATTTTGTTTTTGTCTTACATTGGTACTTGAGCTTAGTAAGCGTTTCCTACAAATCTCTTTTTCATATATAAATATGTATGAAAGTCCCGACTTAAATGTAGTGATTATATGCTCCTTGGTTGCAATATCTTTGTATCGTCAAACTCCCTAACTTTACCTCGCGTCCTATGTTTGCCTAAAATGAGAAAGTAGTAATATTTAAATTAATAGCCTGGCAATCGAAACCTTTGTTAATTTTTAGAATTATTATGTGGCAACAGAAAAATCGCGACGTTATGTTGGTAGTATGCATAGATTTTTGACAGTCGTGTTACAAACTAAACTGCATCGAGACTGTTACGAGAGTTGTGGAAAAACTTTTCAAGTAAGTCATTGAAATATGTAGGAATTCTAACTTATTTTAAACTCATTCTATAAAATATTGATAGCTTGATCGTTCATTACTGTTACCGATGCGAATACACGAATTTTTATAGAGAAATAATGGTGTAGGCAAAGTTTGGCATGTTTTTCGAAAAAGTGCACCAAACATTGCCGAGGCTGGGGTTGACACACTTGTTATTATTTTTGATCGGGAACGTGACGTGACATATACATACATACATATCTTCACACTGTATACCTAACGGGATAGTCAGAGAGGACATATATAAGTATTATATATGTCACATCGTTGTTAGTATACATACGTATACCTACTTAAATCATTTCTTGCTTTATGTTTTTTTTGTCGATAGAATAAATAATAAAGCACTGCTTACTCGTTTTCTTTTTGTTTGAAGGAAGATCAAAATGAACAAACAGCGAAGACAATACAAATATTATGATGAGAGCTTATTAAATATCGCCGTAGGTCTTGTCGAAAATAAAAATATTTCTTCGTACGATGCCGAAAAACAGTTTGGTATACCTCGTCGCACAATTCTAAATAAAGTAAAAAAAAAAACATGAAGAAAATTGGTTGTCCTACCAAACTGCCACCAGCTGATGAACAGAGAATTGCTAGTTGTCTAATTCTTTGTGGAGAATATGGGTATCCTCTTACTATCTTTGAATTAAGGTCAATTTTACATGATTATTTAGTCAAAAACGGTCTAAGTAGTATTTTTAACAACAAAATGCCAGGCCAGAAGTGGGTAAGAAACTTCTTGAAACGTCACAATTCGGACGGTGCGTTCTACAACTAATATAAAAGAAAGCCGAGCCAGTAAGAGCCTACAGGACTATAGTACATATTTTGAAAATTTGAAGATTTCACTGCGTAATGTCAAACCAGAGCACATTGTGAACTATGATGAAACCAATTTTTCCGACAACCCAGGATCCCAAAAATGCATAATGCATCTGTAATGTTCTCAGCTACGGCCGTTGGAGAAATCTTTCCCCCTTATGTGGTATATAAAGCTGACAATTTGAGGACAAATTGGTGTGCTAATGGGCCTGGAGGAATCAGATACAACCAAATCCGGCTGGTTTGACTGGTGAAAACCACAGGTCCTAAAGTCTTAATAAGAGACAATCTATAATCGCATATGAATAAAAACATAATAATTAAGTGTGAAGAACATAATATTAGATTTATATTCTTGTCACCTAACTCCACGCACACTCAACCTCTCGATGTCGCCTTTTTTGTTCCATTGAAGAGAGAATGGAGGAAAATATTATCGGACTACAAAGTTCGACACCCGAGCTCAAACACTTTAAACAAATAAATATTCCCCGAACTATTAAAAATGTTGCTAGATGCAACAAAAATTACACAAAGTAAAAACATAATTAGCAGGTTTCGTGCTGCTGGGATACACTCCATTAATCCAGACGCTGTGCTATAGAAATTGCCAGACTATCAGGCACAAACAAAAGTTACTTACGACGAGACTTTTGTCAATTATTTGAATGATTTGAGAACACCGACTAAACGGAAAATGAAAAATACAAATAAAAAAATATTTACAGAGCCTGGAAAGTCTGTTAGTGTTAATGATCTTGGGAATGAAAAAACAAAAAAACGAAAATCACTAAATACAACACTTAGTAATGCAAATAGACCCAATCCTAAAAGAAATACCATCGCCCAAGAAACCCAATTACAGCACGACGAGACAGAAACGCCTACAGCTATTGCAGATTGTATTTTTGACAACGATTTATCAAACATTAGATGATGTTATTCGTCCGATACAAATGAAAACGAAACTTTGACTACTGTCGTAGTTCATGCCGAAGTATATCAAACACATGGAGAAATTGAATCATCTCACCAGAAACATACCAAAAGTATTCACAGTGTTCAACCAGGTGTTATTGCAAATGTCGATAAAAATTTATGTTTATCGAAAAATGGGAATTTATTCAAAAGTTCTTCTAATATTTGTGCAAGTACATCAAATGAAGCTACGACGAAAAGCCACATTCTCTCTGATATATGTATAAAATCCCCAGATAGAATCTCTCTTGGTGATACTGCTTCAGACAGCCATATTAAGCACGAAAAAGTGTTTCCAAAAATTAGGAGCAATCAAAGATCAAGTTCAGAAAGCTCGGGGATGTATACTGTTCATGATTCATCTTGTGATGAACATTTTCTTCCATCTTTAAGTGATACAGAGTTACCTGGACGAAATTAATGGAGAATTGGAACGTGACGTTGATAAAGAAAATTATAATTACGAAGTAGGGATTAATAAATATGTGCTTGTAAAATTTGCAACAACAAAGTTAGCTAAATATTATATTGGTCTAGTAACCAAGTACGACGATTTGGAGCGTGTATATACTATAAAATACTTAAGAAAGAATTCGAAAGGTACATTTTACTGGCCAGTGGTAGATGATGTCTCAGAAATAACCATCTTAGATATAGAAAAAACTTTGTCAAGTCCACAAGTTGGCCGTCGGGGTACATTGAAATTTGATTTTGATAATTTAAGTATTGCTTTGTCAAACATTTATTGAAACATGTTTCATAGGACTGATTTAATAAGTGATTTAATATTTTGTTACAATTTTTGAAGACCGGTGTTTCTGATTTGTTTACATATTATGACCCTTTATGGACGGATCATTATTATTATTATATCGTTATTATAATTATTGTTGCTGCACAATATGTTACTTGATTGATTGTTTTTGACTTAATTGTAACACTTAAACATTCGCTAAAAGCATGTTAGGATAGAAATAGTAAAAACTTAGTTAATTTATACATTATATTTAAACGAGCGCTTACACCTGATTTTCACATGGTTCTCGGGTAATATTCATGCAAAATTAGAAATGTAATAAATTTGTATAGTAATTAACATAGTTTTATGACGACCTCCGTGGCGCAACGGTTTAGTGCGTCGGAAAGTAAAACGGGGGTTGCGGGTTCGATTCCCGTCCCGAGTCTGGGTGTTTATGTATAATATGTATATATTTACAAAAGAAAAGTATACAAGTAGTATATCAGTTGTCTAGTACCCATAACACAAGCGCTATGCAGCTTACTTTGGGACTAGATGGCGCTGTGTGAAATGTCTGAGTATTATTATTATTTTATGCAAATTTGTATGCTATTATTCTTAGTTAGTATTTTTCAGTGAATGTGGCAGCGTGCACTTCAAAACTTAAACTAAAGGTAACGCACACGAGCTTATATAAAACTCATTTTTATTAAACGACATAGATAGGTAAGTACTGTTTTGAGATACAGTGGCAATAAAATCTCTTTTCCAATTTTTTTATGAATATTATTCAAGAAACATGAAAAAATCAGGCGTAAACGCTTTCAATTGTTGCTCAATACTCAATAATCAAGACTGATTATAATTTTAATGAAGACTGCTCGTGATTACTGATTAAGTATTAAAAAGTAAGTGTTTTAAATATAATTTTAATATTTGTAGTTATTATTTCTTACGAGACAACCCTGAGACAATCATACACATACTGCATTAAAGTATGGACATTGCAAAAAATTATGTCCTAACTTTCCCTTAATAGTTTTACCTAACACCTAAGCTCCGAAATGTGTTATGCAAAATTGACTTTTATTATTCAGTTGTTAAGCTACCATTTACATTACCCTGAGATTAAAAGTCTATATTTATTTTGGATGAAACGTATCAGGCAATGTTAGGAATATGATACATTACTTTGCCTAATTCATAGTTCCTCAAAAATGTCATAAACTAAACGCAAAGTGCCTAAAATAAACTAAAATAACATAATTCTTGTTTTGCTTTACTCTTTAATGTTAACATAACCTGTTAAAAACTGCAAGTTGAAGTTTTTATTTTACGACGAATCCGAAAAACATCAAAATCGTGAAAAGTTGGGCATTTGACGGTATACATTGTCTTTCATCTTAGGTGTCCCTAAAAGAGTAAAGTATCGGTAACGGTATTTTTATCGTAAGCTAATAAGATACGATAAATATTTTAACTGAAATGCAATGAAAACCAAGGCCGTCTTTACTCGGGGGTTCAAGGGGTGCGGGCGCACGCAAGCCGAGTGCTAGAAATTTCGATATTTTATTAAATTCTAACTCATTTAATATCAACGTCATTGGACCGTTTCGTACACTGTTACGTCAAATGCATGCACAAAATAAAAATATAGGCACCAATAATCTCGCTGCCGCACTCATTGAGGCGGCGCTAGTGCACAGAATACTAATATACTAGCATTATCTATGATACTAGCGTCGCTAGTGTGTCTGTCGACTTAAGAGAATACCAGTCCACATTTGACAATCGCACCGCGGATTCAGAAGTGAATTCGACTACTTCGCTTTAGAGAATCGCATGGCAGGTCTATTGTAGTTTAGTATCCTTAGTCATTGATTCAGCCATGCAATTCTGTAAAAACTCGAATCACCCAAAGCGAGATTCGCTCGACAATTCACCCCACTTCGCATTCGAACTCACTTGACCTTCAAATGGAATTCGCTAAACCAAACATTCTAGGAGCGAAGTGAAGTGATCTTAGATGCGAGTTTGTCGGGGATTGCTTTAAGAGTAAACATCTCAGTCGATATTTCGTCTTAGAGTATTTTAACTTCCTCTGAGATAATTACATTAAATAAAACTCGTTTATTTAAATTAGATTGTTATATTTAGCGAAACTTCATAAAACTCATTTACGATAGTACAACTCGCTGCAGCCACTCATCGAGGCGGCGCTAGTATCTCTGTCGACTTTAGAGAATACCAAATCACAGTTGACAAACTCCCGCGGATTCAGAAGTGAATTTGACTAATTTGCGTTAGAGAATCGCACTACTGCGGGTTATTCACAAACGTCGGAAACTCGACTTTCCGTATCCGACAGGAAACTTTTCGATGATTTTGTCTAAACGCAATTCACAAATCCGAAACCTTTCCGAAACGACATGATTTGACAGTTCATTTCGGGACGAAACCTTCGGATGCTTCCGACGACTTTTTAGTGTCGAAAACGTTTCCGAGACTAATAAATTAATGTAATGTGTGTATAATCGTTTACGTCGGTCGTCAAAAATCTAGCCTAATTGCGTGCGCGTATGTATTTAGACTTCTAGACAAATTTCGTGCTATTTTTAAATACATGCCTAAGGAATAATTTGCCTTATATTTTTATAACATATTTTATTAGTTACGCAATCAATAGCTAAACATTGTTTGAGGTATTTGAGGTATTTTTAGAAACTACAACAATCAAAAATAAAAACGCTATTGTACTTTCTATTGTAGTTATTATTAATTTTTACTAAGCGACATCTAGTATAATTTATTTGAACTTCTTGAACGCACAGACGCTAAGCACAGACATTATAATCCGTATTTATAAAGCCCGTTTAGTTCAACGAATGTAAGTAAAATAATTTACAAAAATGTTTAATCTTAAAAAAGACTAAGTAATTTCTTTGTCTAAGTTGTTTCTCTGTCTGTTTAAAATGATATTTTACCAAATACATTGTGACTGTCAAAATGGCAAACGTTTAAACCACACTAATATTTTCTACCAAAACGAATAGAATTTCTACCATTTTGTAACATGGTTCATAAATGCATTTTCTTTCGGATTCGTAAAGTTTTTTCCTATGAGATTCCGATAGAGCTTGTGAATAGCATTTTCCAATCCGTCGGATTGAATTTATGCTTTCCGACGATCGGCCCTTTCCGCCACGGAAAGTTTTCGAAGCGTTGTGAATAAGGGGGCTGGTCTATTTTAGTTCGACTTCCAACGTTGGCATTATTGTTGGCAACATTTAGGATGGGTGTTGAATTTAAGAGTGAAAAATACGAAATATGAATTAAAAAATTAACAAAACCATTTTGCATTTTACAAATACGAAATATTTATGTAGATTATTTCAAATAAAATACAAAATGCGTTTTGAAAAAAGTATTTCAAATGCAAAATAAAAATAGGTATTTTACATTTTTTAATTGCATTTTAAATTTATGTATTTCAATTGTATTTCAAATAAATCACATCCGTGATGGTCTGTAAACTGCCGGATTATACACTAGGTTGGGGAGTAAAAATTAATAAGGGTAGAGGTAGAATTGCTCAAAACCACGTCGAAACTCCCATAATCTTACAAGAAAAAAAAAGGAAATAAATATTTTAAAATATAAATTTTATTCCTTTTTTTACATTGTTCATACAAGATACAAAGAATCACAATGTGAACAATAATTACAATGACTCCTATCTTGATAATTGTTACATACAATATACACAAAGGAATTATTTTCATATCTATGTAGACTATTCTATACATATTGTAATATACTATATACTTCATCGCAACCTAAACTGGCTGACCGCGCGAATTCATAATTTTTTGGGAAGGCATTTTTTTAATATAACATTACATAGTTTAATGTAATTACATACATTACATAACATGAGATGTAGAGTAGCTATAATTTTCTATAGGTACAACATGTAAATTAACCAAATAAAACATCAATTATGAAGGCACGCAAATCATTAAAAAAAATTGTGTATATACAATACATAATATGATTTAGAATCTAGATGAAGTAGGCTCTGATTTGCAAAATAATGAACAATTTAAAATTTGCAATTCAGATCAACTCCAATCACTTATAGTAAAATTATAAAGAAATATTTAATTACAATGAAACTTTATACAACCATAAAACAAAATATACAGAGACCAAATAATAATGGGTTACCCCTTACCCAGGAAAACAATGTTTGTTGCATTATTTTTAAAATAGAGAGAAACATGTATGTATGAAACATGACAAATCTAATGGGAAATATTGGTCCAAAATTAGTGATGCTTTTAGTTAATAAATGATTGGTTAGTCATCGCTGATTCGACGTTTCTTCTTGCCTTTCTTCTTCTCCATAGCTTCCATTCGCATGTCCTCCAAGTCTTCCATAATGCCTAAAAATAAGATGTGGTTATTTAAAACAAACTGCTAATACGAATTCATCTTACAATTAATTCTTAGTAAAACATCATGACCCATGACATTAACTTTACAAAATGTTTCTTTTCCTAACCTATATCAGTATAATATCATAATATGAAGCTCCTATATTAAGAACAATCTGAGAAGAGTAACCTTTCAAAATGGTCCTATTGAAATAATATTATTAATGTTAGTAACGATAAATACTAGGCTTATTATAAGAAACTTGTATAGGCGATGAGATAGCGCATAGTGATCTGTTATCATTTTCACTTTGCCTTCTGTAATTCCAAATGTTTATTGCAATTTGACGACGACCTCCGTGGCGCAACGGTTTAGCGCGTCGGAAAGTAAAACGGGGGTTGCGGGTTCGATTCCCGTCCCGAGTCTGGGTGTTTATGTATAATATGTATATATTTACAAAAAAGTATATAAGTAGTATATCAGTTGTCTAGTACCCATAACACAAGCGCTATGCAGCTTACTTTGGGACTAGATGGCGCTGTGTGAAATGTCTGAGTATTAAAAAAAAAAAATTTGCAAGAAATAGTCGAGGTTTGATTTTGTTACATTTTAAAATGCTTTGTCCATTCCAATATTATATAGTACAGATAATATGGAAATATGTTTTAGGGTTGCAATCTTGTACAAAACTGATTATTTTAATATGTATTGTTGTGTTGTCTCGCAATATACTTAAAAAAGTATATATCATTGTTAGTACCTTTAATATCTCATAAAAAGTGAGGAAGGTTACAATCTAAATATAATTATATTTAAAGCATATAGAGAAACCAAACTTATTTTTCCTTTTGCAGTTTGATAGCGGATATCTAACATTATTATTATTATTGTAGATTCGAACATAATACTTACCAATTTTTTTACTAATATATTCCTCTCGCTGTTGTCGAGCAAAACTGGACTCCATTGTGGGATCATCATCGTCATCAATATCCCGGTATCTGGTAAAAATATATTGAAATATTTAAAAATCATATCTTGATAAAAACACCAAGACTGAAATAAAACAACATGCAAGTGAAACACTTACTTCGATTTGTCATATCCGAATATCTCTTTGATGTGTCTGGAATAGTCCATATCCTCTTCCCTATCATCGATGAAGTCATCCATTTCCGAATCATACTCAGAATCTGAATTCACTGCACGACCTGAAATGGGTAGGAGTCATTTTATAACTTTTATAATCTAAACCAATAAACAAATTTACTGAATTTCAGATTTCTATAAATGAAGATTTGGGAAAATCATGTTCACATTTATGGAGCTTTTCAAAAAATTGGATGTAGGTATGAGACAATTAGAGACTTTTGTGATTTGTTTGAGCCTATTGTAAGGCCTTCTAAAAACAATGTTATAGCATCTAACCAACAGTGTAAGTTCAGTAGAACTAAAGTAAATGGATAAGTACTTACGTTTCAACTTCATCCTTCTAATATCATCAGGATGCAGTTTTCTCTTAATATCACCAGGAGGAAACTGTCGTGGATCATTAGGTTTCCTAACTCCATTTTTATCCAAGGGTCGCTGTCCATTCTTGCCTAATGAACTCACATGTTTGTCAAAATCAAAACTATTTGAGATTTTAGGTTTACTTGGCGCAGCTTGTGGTTTATCATTTGGCAATGATTTAGAATCATATTTCTTTGAAGATTCCCCTTTACTTTCAGATTTAATGTGACCATTAATTTTTGGTGACACGCTGGCAAATGAAGTTTTCTGCTTAGTCAATCCGATTTTGTCCTTTTCACCATTCCTAAGTGGTTCTTTGTTCAATTTTGGCACTGGTTTCCCTTGAGAACTATGACTATTCATGTGCTTACTATCACTATTTTTATTCGGTGCAACAAACTTCTTGTCATTAGAATTTTTATCTATTCTGTAAGTGTTTTGGCTCTTTAAATCTATACTCTTTTTCACATTCTCCTTTGATTTAGACTTATCTAAAGATTTATCTACAATTTTACTAGAGACTGATTTACTGGATTCTAATTTCTTTTCCAGTCTATCTCTGTCT